>CM051010.1:14248260-14255760 GCA_027704905.1 Muraenolepis orangiensis | reverse complement strand
ATTGTTGCCTGTTCTCCACAACCTACCACATTCTGTTCAGTGTGAGACTTGACAGCCATCAGCCATCTTAGTAGTCCACTGTACATGGATTGGATGGTAGGTCTACGATCATGGTAGTGGAAGTGAGTCATCTAGTGGCCAAACCTGGAATTACATACAAACAAATATATATATATAATACAACTTTAATTTTATGTCCGTTTATTTTATCATTATTATTATTATTATCATCATTATTATTATTATTATTATTATTATTATAAACCGTTTCATTCTAACAACAAACTGCTGCAGCTGAACAAGGCTGACAAGTTTCTGGTGACTCTTGGCCGATGACGTCACGGGCTCCACGTTGGCCCCGGACGTGGCAGGCAGAGGCTGACAACTTGTTCTACTACTACTCCCTTACAACCACCATCACGTAGTGATAAGACATACCGGACACCACAGTCTCCTTTTTACACTTTAACTCCAGGAGCTAACGCACACAACAACAACAACAACAACATGGGTCTCAGCATTTCGAGTCTCTTCAGCCGAATGTTCGGCAAGAAACAGATGAGAATCCTAATGGGTAAGAGCCGCTGGCCAAGTTAGCATCGTTAGCTTGTGTGTGGGGGTTGTAGCTGTGTGTTTCTCGGAAGTTGCTTGTCGTCTTTAACTAACTCAGTGATCCAAACTTTTGCTTGTGAAAACAACTAAACAAAACGTATACGTTTGGCGGGGGGGGGCTATTTAAACATTTAACCCGTTCGATCGATTGTTGTTCCTGGCTAACCACAAAAAGTGAAGATTCTGGGGGACTGGTTTCGGAGATAGTTGATAAAGTCAGATTGCTAACCGCTAACCGCTAAGGCTGGGGCAAAACGGCTACCTAGCATTAGCATTCCATACTGTTTTGACTACACTTTCCAATTAAAATATAATAAAGTTCGCACTTCCGACATGATACATATAGGTATTTCTCTGTGTATTAATGTGTGTTTTAAACGTCAGGTGGTGGTGTTGGTGAACGATGGTTAAGCGATGTCCAATGTCTTGCCATGTCTTAACACATAGGAAGTGTTACTCAATCTAACCTCTCCCTTTTTAGTAATAGTCCAAACTATTACATTTAGGATTATGATAACGTACTCGTAGTCAATACTACTAATAATAAGTGTGAGTTACACTTATAATAATGTATTACTGGACTGTTCTGTGTAACTACAACACTGTATTGCATCCACACTACATTACCTAGTTACACGGTACGTCACACTGCACCTTTTGTATGGATATATGTATGTATGTATGTGGATATATATATATATGTATGTATATATAGGTATGTGTGTGTGTGTGTGTGTATATATATGTATGTATATATATATATATATACCGTTTTTAAATGGCATTTTTTAACCAGTTGATTTAGTTTAGTTTTTTTTTAAATAAGTAATATTTTTCAATTGTTTTATAAGAGTTTCATGAGGATTGCTAGACCATTTCGTTGTACTTCTTCAATGTCAATAAAGCCTACTGTATTTGAGTAACTTTAGGAGGACATTGTTTCCTCCTTTTTATTTATATTTGTTGATTTAAACACAAAGCCACAGCGGTGAAAGTATTCTTTGTACAATCCACTGCAGGTTGACTCACATCCATACTCCTAACATAAACATTAATGTTGATCTCTTTGTCATAAATCCTACAGTTGGGTTGGATGCTGCTGGAAAGACGACCATCTTGTACAAATTGAAGCTTGGAGAAATTGTGACCACCATCCCAACTATTGGTAAGACATGGGCATTTTCATTATTGTAACAACAATCGGCTAAATATCACCACAATATGACGTGACGGTAACTCCCCTCTGTCTTCTGTTAAGGTTTCAATGTGGAGACGGTGGAGTACAAGAACATCAGTTTCACTGTTTGGGATGTGGGTGGCCAGGACAAGATCAGACCACTGTGGAGGCACTACTTCCAGAACACACAGGTAGGACAAGCTCCACCACCAACTTTTGTTGGCTGTGATGCTGCTTTCATGCTATGTGGAGGGAGTTACCGCTATTATCATCTTCTTTCCACCTGTTCATTCCATTGACACTGGTTCAACTGGTCGTTGTCAATGACCACTTTGGTATCTTTTTTGAAAGGTCAAGTCAGCTGAAGCCCACAGTTAAATACAAAATAAATTGAATAAATAAATAGTTTGTTGTGCATATGTACACTTATACCCGGTCTAATGGTAACAGACCAAATTAATCAAAGATGGAAGTTCAATCGTGGCAGGTATAGAATGTGTGTTTGCAGCCCAAGGTACAGTCTTTTTGCTAACCACTTGTTTTGCTCTTTCCATGCAGGGCCTCATCTTTGTAGTGGACAGTAACGATAGAGAGAGAGTGGCTGAATCTAACGACGAGCTGAATAAAATGGTGGGTATTCGGTAAACACAATATCATAAAGGACACACACACACACACACACACACACACACACACACACACACACACACACACACACACACACACACACACACACACACACACACACACACACACACACACACACACACACACACACACACACACACACACACACACACACACACACACACACACACACACACCACACACAGAGAGCGCGCGCAGCCCGTAGCATCCCGTGCTGTGGAGCTGATGTGTGCCACCATTTGGCTATTTAAATCGCTCTGTCCACATTTGTTTACATGGGCTCTGTGGATTGTTGATCAGTCGTCTATTTAAGTTTGGCTGTTGTCGATGTGGGATCACCAGACCTATTGGAGTTTCTTTGTTTAAGGGCGTGCAACAGAAATTAAGACACTGTTCTTTACAATAAAAAAATGGGACTTGGAATGTTACTTTGCGTGTTATTAATAACCGTGTTTGTATATCTTCTTTTTTTCTTTTCATCCAGTTGGCGGAGGATGAGTTGAAAGATGCCGTTTTGCTGGTGTTTTCCAATAAACAAGATCTTCCCCAAGCCATGTCTGTCAGTGAACTCACAGATAAACTCGGCCTTCAGAACCTCCGGAACAGAAATGTAAGTCACCCGCCATGACATTCTACCCAAGTTTCCATAAAGATGCATGGATGCGTATTCTGTTACGTCATTAACCACACTCGGTGGCCATTTTGGATGGCAACAATGTCACTTAGTATCTGTTTGGAAATAGTACCTGTACAAATACACAATCTATTTAGTAGGGATGTGCTCTGCTTTGTGATTCAGTACACTTACATTTACACAATACCATTTCAAAGATACAAATACTTAAATAGTTGACTAAAGACCATTATATTTGAACTCACAATTGACAAGTTCAGAGCTCACAATGTTCTTCTGCAGTGGGCACTCAAGAAAATAGCTGTTTCTATGCCCTAAAAGACTATTTACAAGTGGTGAACTATGCCTAACCTGGTCGACTGCATGACGTTTTGTTAAACTATTGTATTTCAGAGCTACCTTTAGTGACCAATTGTGTTTTTAGAAAGGTAGCGTCCCTTGTTCTATAGTGCACCACTTTCTTGCACTCCGAAAAGTGCCAGCCCTAGACTGCGATTACTCTAAGCAGCATGCATTGGAATGAATTACAATATAATATATTAGAATATACCTCTGATGGTCTGAATAAGTCACTAAGTTTGTTCCGGGTCTCTTTTTAAGTCACTAAGAGGCCCTGAGCCAGGAACTCGCTAAGTTGGCAACTGGTCAACAAGGAACACGGCAGCATGAAAGGAAATCCAGACCCCGCCTTCTAAAACACGCTCTCTGCTTTTTATTCTCCATTCTGGGTCAGGGCTGCTAGTTCCTTTTCAATTGCCCGCTTCATCAGCAGGTTCATTATGCATGCTTTAGCATATATATGTGTTTAACTTGAGTAAAATTATCAGAACAGACCCTATTGCCCTCTTGGAAGTTATTCTAGCTAGCCATATAGTGCTCCTCTTGCCTCCGTTCCTTCATTATATTTTTCCCTTGCTGCCGGCGTTAAAAATATATATATTTATCTATTATATCAATTGTGTACCTCACAAAAACCTTATTTAAAAAAAAAAAAAAAAAGCATTACTAAAGTGAACTGATCGTATCCTACCGCTGTAACGGTGTCCGTATACAAACTGTGGCCTACATACAGTTCACGACACGCGCAAGTCTTTCTCCCACGATAGTGGGACAACGCAACTCCTGTGATGTCACCGGAATTCTACTATGTAGGTGTTTTTAAGCTGAACGTGTCGAAGCATCCGTCTGTCGCTAACCGCCCATTGTCCCCACAGTGGTACGTCCAGGCGGCCTGTGCCACCCAGGGAGACGGTCTGTACGAAGGACTTGACTGGCTCTCCAACGAGCTGTCCAAGCAGCACTGAAGGGTTCCATTGGATAACACAAGATCAAGGGAGAAGGGGGAGAGCTGGAGTGAACGGGGGAACACCAGAAAAGAGAAAGGAGAGAAGACCACATTCATTTAAAAAAACAAACATGTTTTGGGGTTTTGTTTTTAGTACCTGCTATCCCCAAAAAAAGACTTGTCTTGTGGACAATGCAATCAGCATAATTTGAACATATTAATATGCTTCTCTTATAATTATTCTACTTTTATTGGTATTATTGTCAGTATCCCTTTTCTACTACTACAACTACTTTTCTCCTTTTTGTTTGCTGACTTTTGCATGACTAGC
Source organism: Muraenolepis orangiensis (assembly GCA_027704905.1). Taxonomy (NCBI): domain Eukaryota; kingdom Metazoa; phylum Chordata; class Actinopteri; order Gadiformes; family Muraenolepididae; genus Muraenolepis; species Muraenolepis orangiensis. Next base: position 14,251,073 of record CM051010.1, on the reverse strand, counting down.
AAAATGGTGTTTTGAAAGTGTCATCCAATCATGGAACATTGATTGGATGAACATCGTTAACATCATGACACCCTGAACTCCGCCTTCAGCCAAAGTTGGCAGAGATATCGCCCTCAGACACTTTTATAGCTTTTGGGTTTTTCATTGTCACGGTTGGGTTTAGCTGGTCAACTAACGCACTAGCTGTTGGTTATGGATAACCTGCTGTGTACCATATGCTGTTAACCCCCCCCCCCCATCCTCTCTGTTCCCTTCCCAAACATTGGCTTCCAGGGACTGCTTTTTGCCACTTTTTCATCTTTCCTGTGCCAGCTCTTCTATAAACCCCACTGTAGCTTGTCAAATGAGCTGGAGGAAGGATTGCAGTAATGAAACAAATGGGTTTGTTTTTTTTAATATGTATTTGACCATGTTGACCTCTTTAAGTAAACAGAACCAAAAAGGAACAGTGTGCCTTCTGGTCTCTCTTTACACCTGCCCGTCATCCTTTCTGCCCTCATACCAGGCTTTTGTTTTTGTGAAACTGAAACCTCTGCAATAAAGAGTTTCTGTGGTGTGTGTGTGTGTGAAGGCACAGCGTGAGTGATGCAACAGGTGGTTCTATTTAACCCAACTACACACTAAACTGCTTGTTGATTCCATCAGTAATTCCCCCTTTGGTCGGTCTGCTTTGATTTAAGTACAGGGAGACATTTTAACATAATATAGGCATGTGCTTTTAAAGTATTTGCGCAGAGCCAGTACAATTTAGTATGAGCAGCATGCATTTTTAGTTTGTATCTTTTTTTTTTGTTTGTTCCACATCATTGTGTACACTCTGTTGAACCCTGCATACGAAGACGTAAGATGACCTGGGTGACTCCTACATCAGAACACACAATCATACCAGCGCACTACTCTAAGCTGGACTTACATTCCACAACTATGCTTTCAGATTCTGCATGAAGCTGCCAGGCTTTAAGGTGATGCGCTTGTAATGTTTTACAAAAAAAATGTATGAATAAAGTCACTGTTGGAAAATAGAAAAAATGTCTGGCCCTTGTTTTTTTTTTTATACTTATCTTTGTGACAGGAAGGCCTTCCTAATGGATTAGCGTACTGGTTCATAAAATGTTTAATTTATACGACACGCCTCTTTTAATCTTCACTGTAACTTACCAAACTGGTTTTGGCTGGAGCATTGTCTCTTTACAGAGAGGGCTGTTCATTTTGTGGTGAAATGAGTAGTCACCAACGGGTGTACGATGACAACATAATGGACAGGCCGGCTGTATTTTGTCTGCCCTTTTTCATTGTTGGCTGAAGCTACATTTGACAAACACGTACAAACAATACAAAATATAAATTCTAAAATTATAAAAAATAAAAATAAAAAAAATATTTTATATATATTGTGGTGTCCCTATAATAGTGCATAGCATGTGTGCATAGAATGACTACTGTATTTGCAAGAAGAAGTGAGACATAATGAGGCTTGCATTGTCTAGTACATATCTTTGCTTATGTATTTATGACTGATTACGTTAATCAGGCTTAGTGAAGCTAGGTCAGAGCAGAGGAGTGTTAGTGTGTGTGTGTGCATCCTTTCACAAATGTATGTGTGAGAAGCATATTGGATCAGCTCTGGAGAAATTTGACTTAAAAACTTTTTTGTTTGGTCAGTGGAATGAATGACATTGTGTAGTATGATCTTTTTACCAAGGTGAGTCTATTTTATGGTTTGGTTAACAATAGAGAGGTAAGGGCAGTGTTAGAATGATGGCTGCATAATTCCTGTATTTATTAACATGTTCAGATTAGATTCAGGTTTCTGCCTTTTAATCCCATTACACAAAAACGTTGAACTCGCATTCATAAATTAATAATCACTGAATGAACAAACGGTTAATGAAGAAAATACAAAGTCAGAAAATTCAATGTCAATATTGAGTTTTTCACACATTTGAAAAAGGTGTGAAAACCACAACAAAAGTTGATTTCTACAATGTTTTGCTTCCAGAATATTTCAGAAGTTGTTTCTTTGTGTACTCAGAAGACACACAGTGGTGCGTGCACGCCGTACCTAAACCATTAAGTCTGCCATATGTTCCAGGTGGGAGCGTTAATCCTCTCCTATCAGGCCTCATCAGACTCCAAGTGTGCCGTCGTTAACAGCGAGCGACGGCAGCACCCATGGTGCGGCGCAGTCCGGCTGATCCTGGAAGCGGTCGTGCGGGACAATGCCCAACCTGACCCTACCCACGCCGGTCCCGAGGCCTTCCTATTCCCAAGCCCGGGAGAACCTGGTGAAGGCTATCCCGCCGCGGATACTGTGTCTGCTGGCCTGCGGGGGGGTGGACTGTCGCTACGAGGGCCCGGCCTGCTGGAGGGCCAACCAACAGGCCATACGAGGCCTCTTCTCCTCCTGGTGATGAGACTGCATGGGGACACATGCCCCACCGCTCTCTCTGAGCATGGTTGTGGTTGTATTGAACGATACAGGCTTTTGGTGATGCTTTGCATCATGCATTGATGGATGGCATTGGATTGATGATGATTTTGGCCCTGTTTAAAATGGTTAAATGGTGAAATGGTTGAATTTAGATAAAAGCCACGCATTCATGAAAATCATCATCACCAAGATTTTCATGCATAGACAATTGCATTCTATATTGTGAAAATCTAGGCTGTTATGTGATTAATGAGGCGACCTGCCCCCCCCTTCCCCCCCCAGGGTGACTGATGATATTGTGGCCATGGCACGCCCCTCCTCTCACCTGGTGGAGCAGTACAGCATCGTAGAGCAGTTCCATAGGTAACCCCTGTTACTCACT
>CM051010.1:14238260-14243260 GCA_027704905.1 Muraenolepis orangiensis | reverse complement strand
GAGAGAGAGAGAGAGAGAGAGAGAGAGAGAGAGAGAGAGAGAGAGAGAGACTCCCCTCTCTGATTTTTTTTAGTTGTCTTATTTCTGTTCGTATTTTCCCTCTTCATCTCTGAATCTGAATACCTTGACCCAACAGCGCCCCCCAGAGGACACGGCAAGACACGCAGCGTTGATGAAAGTTTTTAAGGACACCTCCAGAGAAGCTGTTAAAAGCAACGTTGTCCCCGACGACTAAGACTGAGCTTCCACCTGTGGGACATCATTGTAAACCTAATGATCTTCGGGGAAATATTCACGATAGGAAGGCCACTCGCTTGATACATCGGACGATTGACAGAATAGAAAAATTAGCCTATGTAACCCTTTTTTTGTAGTTTAAAGAAAAACAATGTCTAGAAATGTCTACAGTTTTCGTGAATGCAATGCAATGCAATGCAATGTGTTTTTTTTACCGGTGCAACGTCTTTACATGAATTAAAAAGTGAAATTCCATTGACCGTCTTGTCCAGTGGTTTCTTCAATGAAGCCCCCCCCCAATATAAAATAAAATCTAAAATTATTGTCATAACAAAATGTAAAACATCCTCAATTGTAATAAAGATGTATTATGTGTAATCTTGTTATTTTAATCATACCAAGACACATGGTATGTCATTTTTTAAAATTGTTTTTTTTAATTTGAAGGTTCAAAATAAATAATAATAATAATAATAAATATAATAAATATAATAAATATAATAATAAAGACTTTGTGGACACCCCCCCCCTAAGGGTTAAACCACTGGTCTTCTAGTCTCTCTCTCTCTCTCTTGTTCACATGGCGGCTGGACAGTTTGTCATCTCTATAGCGACGATGCCATGGTGACAAGTTGACATGTTAAGCAATCTGTGCTTGGACTCAACAACTCTTACTGGACACGTTAGTTCAGCCCAAAAACACAACACAGGTAAGCTGGGTTGTTCCCCCCCCCCCCCCCCCTCTCCATTAAATATGTCGCTATATTAAGATGTTTTAGTTTGGAGATTGGGTTGTTTGGGTACAGTATCTTATAGGTCTACTAAATGCCATGACGTTCATAAATAGGTCTCGAAGTTCCGAGTAGCCATTAGTCATTTTTAAGTCGCACGAAAGGCCTACCACAACATATAATGCAGGGCTCATAGGTTGATATCAAAATGGATGTTTGTTCGTTCTTACACGAAATAATCATAATAATAATAATACTAATATAGACAGATAACGTCCTTTCAGTCTCACGAGAAGTGAGCTGTTGAGCTTTGTTGTTTGTCTAAGCTATCGCGAGAAAACATATTTATAACCATACACAGCACCAGAACCAGCATATTACCGGCTGGTACCATGGATGCAAATAAGTAGAAATGAATGAATCTCCTCACGTTTGTTTTGTATAGAACTTCTATAGACTAACCATGCCCAGCACCGAGGCTTGGGTCGGCTCCTGGAGGCCCCACAAGCCCAGAGGACCCATAGCCGCTCTCTACGGGAGCCCCGGGCCCAAATATGCCCTACCTGGACTCATAGGTATAGATAACCTCTCTCCCCAAAACTGCCAATGTAATATTAATAACACTATTAGTTTGTTGATTTATCAAGATTCAAGATTTGTATTTGCAACAAGTACAATGGAATGCTTACTCCACATTCCCTCCAGCAGTGTTAATTTCTAAAAGACAATACTATAAAACAATACAATAAAACAATAAAAATTAACATAAAGCATTTAAAAACATTTTTAAAGTGCAGCAGCATCATGAATACAGTGCAGTACAGTGCAGAACAGTGCAGCAACTGTAATGAGTCCAGAAAGTCCAGCAAAGTATGATAGTGTATTGTTAGTGACATTGTTATGATATCAGACGGTGTTACGTTTCATAATTTTTTTGTTAAATTTTTTGATATTCATTTTTTAACTTTACAGGCATTAATAACCATGACCCCTGCAAACAGAAAGCGCCAGTGTTTAGTTTTGGAACCCGCCACGGGCTGATGGGGGTGGACTGCTCCCCAGGGCCCAGGTACCTGGTCCCCTCCAACATCACCAGGGTGGGCAGGTCTGGAACCCCAGCCTACTCTCTCTACGGGCGCCACAAGGAACTCAAGCGCTTCCAAATCCCTGGACCAGGTCAGCCTGCTGTAGTGTGACGGTGACGCAGTGTGAAAAAGTTGAGATGGATTTGTCTCTTTCTCTTTATTTTTTATTATTTACACAATATAACCTCTGGGATCAATGAAGTATAGGCTTCTCTTGTACCTTTACCAATCGTTGTTTAAACCCAATAAACACTTGAAATGTGTCAACCAGTATTTGACTTTGCTATACAGCTACAGCGTTGAGGGAAACCCACACTGAGTAATACAATAGAAAAGTGATTTCATTACTTTTATAATTGTGTTTGATTGGTTCATATTTTGCCAAGTAGACCTTTAATGCAAAGTTAAGCTTCCTATTGTGTCCAGTCAAAACGTTTTATTTAAAACTTTTCTATTGAATATTCTGCTGTTTGTCTGAATGCTTTTAGGTCAGTACTCACCAGAAATTGCTGGAAAGTCGCTCTACTACTCTGCCCCAGCTTATACCCTGTCTGGCAGGAGCCAAGACTTCACCAATGACAAGACACCTGGTAAAATATGACCATCATTTAACTATTCTGGCCGAATGTGTCTTTAGTATATATCGATAGTGCAAAGAGGGGCGGCAGTAGCTCTGTCTGTTGGGACTTGGTTTGGGAACCGGAGGATCGCCGGTTCAAGTCCCACGAAACGGACCAAGTACGGAGTGAGAACTGGTACTTGGAAAAAGGTGCCAGTTCGCCTCCTGGGCACTGCCAAGGTGCCCTTGAGCAATACTCCTACTACACTGCTCCCCGGGAGCTGCTCCTAATACTACAATAAAATGAAATGCAGAGAAACCCATGTCCTGCGTGTGACCATGTGTGTGTACGTGTGTGTGTACATGTGTGTGACCAATGAAGAGGATTCAATCCTCCAGATTTAGATTTACGGAATAATCCGACAAAACCCCAGAGACCAGAGGCCATGGCTGTATATACAAAAGTAACTGTGTGTGGGGAAAGTCAAGATGAAGGTGTAGTTCTGGTCATAAGGGTCAGTCGTTCCTCATCGTCGTCCTCCAGGCCCTGCTGCCTACACGTTGCCCGCGGTGATGGGCCCGGGGACGGTCTGCAAGACGTCCGCCCCCAACTACTCCCTCTGTGGACGCAGCAAGGTGGGCAGCTTCCACGAGGACCTGCAGAAGGTAAGTCAATATTTGTAACCTTTAAAAAAAAAAATGCATTATTGTATTCAATGTGTTCAATATTATTCAACTATCATTGTTTCTGAGTGACAACGTTAGGCATGATGTCCACTGGAAAACGTGGAAGCCAAGATACGATAAGATTGTACTTTATTGATCCCAGGTATAACAAAAAGAAACACGCTCAAAATTGAAACAAAACTACAAAAATCGACAGAGAAGCATATTAGTGTAATAATAACAGTGTAGAAATGTGGAATAGTATTGTTGTTGAAATAATAATAATAATACTATGGGAGGGAAGTGGGTATGGGGAGTAGGGTTAGGGTTAAGGTTATACTTGTATAACAAGTATAGTATAACGGTTGTATAAGGGTTCCGTTGTAATTGTTGTAAAATATGGCAAACATCTTGAATCTTGATACAAACACGTTTGATAATATAAACAGTTAGTAGGAGGAATATATGTGAATATGTTTAAATATAGATCAAATATATGTATTATATAATATATATTATCATTCAGACCCCCGGGCCTGGGACCTACAAGGCAGTGGACCCGTCCTTCTTCAAACACAGGCCTCCTCAGTACAGCATGACGGGACGGAACCACATGTCTGGGGACAACACTAAGAAACCAGGACCCGGAGCACATCGGCCAGAGCAGGCAAGTGTCCATACATATGTTGATGTAGGACGAGGGAGAGAGAGGGAGAGGGAGAGGGAGAGGGAGTGGGCGAGGGAGAGAGAGAGGGAGGGAGCGAGAGAGGGAGAGGGAGGGGAAGAAGGAGGGGGAGAGAGAGAGAGAGGGAGAGAGAGTGTTGTACATACATATGTTGATGTAGAGAGAGAGGAAGGGAGAGGGAGAGAGAGAGAGAAAGACCACCACTGAGAAGTGTTGCATTCACGCACCTGGTGGTGGAGTTAGTTGCGGTGAATGTGATTGACAGGCAAGATTCATTCCCCCAACCAATCAAGGGAAGAGATGCCCCTCATTTGTCTGTAATCGAAAATCCTACAGAGGCGGGGGGTGCAGTCTGTCAGCCTGCACAGATATCAGTCACACAGCCTTCCACTCACCGTAGCTGACGGGCGCCCATGGCATTTTCTGACAAATGACACTTGAATAAAAGCTGACACATCTTACACTGTCTGTTGTCCTCAGGTGACCTGCACCAGAAGCATGGCTCCAAGCTTCTCCTTTGGAGTGCGTCACTCCGAGTTCACGGCACCTCTCATCCTCAATGTTTCTGAGTAGTTTTCTCTTTTTAGAATAACTATAGAAGAAGAACAATTAACAGAATGAACGATTGTCATGTTGATCTCTTGGTTTGAATGTCATGTTATCGTGTCTCACATACCTGATTTTAATAAAGAAAACCACCGTCGTCAGCCCTAACATCTCGACTGTGCTTTAAGTTATTTGCTACACGGTGAATATCTGTCAAAGCAATATTGATTAGAATTTAATTGATTAATTATCCAGACATCACTAATGTCGTGACATAACTCATGTTATGTCTTGACGAATGTAACTAATTACATTTTAAGCCTGAAGAACAAAGCCCACATAGAGTTCAGAGGTCAGGGAGAACAGGGCTTAGGGATCAGAAGGAAATCATTCGCTCATCATCACTCGTTTTAGAATTGTTCATACAGCTTCTCAATTATACATTACGTAACATCAATACACATCTCACTGGACACTGTATGAACTGTAAA
>CM051010.1:14218260-14233260 GCA_027704905.1 Muraenolepis orangiensis | reverse complement strand
CGGTGGCTCCTGAAGTCCACGATGAGCTCTTTAGTCTTGCTGACATTCAGTGCGAGGCTGTTGTCCTTGCAGGACCACCTCATCTCTGTACTCCGTCTCGTCGTTGTCGCTTATCAGGCCGATGACTGTCTGCAACTCTGGTGTTGAGGACCAGAGTGGATGAGATGTTGTTACCAATCTTCACCACTTGAGGCCTGCCTGTCAGGAAGTCCATAATCCAGTTACAGATGGGTGAGCCCAGACCTAGGTCCCTCAGTTTCAGGACCAGCTTGGAGGGAAAAATGGTGTTGAACGCCGAGCTGTAGTCAATAAACAACGGTCGGACAGTTGCAGTATGTAGTCCTTCGGATGGTTGTCCATTTTGTTGGTCGGCTCAGAGTTCCCCCTTTGAAAGTGAGCATAAAACGTGTTCTGCTTGTCTGGTAGGTTGGGGTCGTGGTTTGTGACTCCCCCTGAGCTCCCCTTGTAGTCGGAGAGGACCCTCAGTCGCCTGTTGTGAAAGCAGTACTCCGTTTCCTTAGTTTGGGAGTGAACAAACAGACCTAATAGGGACGCATTCCTCCACTAGATTAGATTACATTAGATTAAAATGTAGTGTTACATTAAAACTACCGTGTTAATGTATGCGTGTGCCATCAGAGTATATCGGCAATAAGACTATCTGTATAGGTTGAGCTAGTTAGATAGCATATTAAGAAATGAGCAGACCTTTTTTAATATCCTGCTGCCAGGTCAGGATAAAATACATCTGAAAGAAATCAATTCTCCTTTTTAACAAGGGTTTGAGCTAAGAGGGAGTGCAAAAACATATAATGATTTACTGGATAGGTGATATGACTTAGGTGTGGATAAGTGTGGCCAGTGTCTCTGGGTTGTGTAGAGAGAAGAGTCCAAATGAGTACACAAGGTTTAAAGCATTACATACAAATATGTAGGTATCTAAGTATCTGTATCAAAGTACCGTTTAATTAATTATGAATGTAAACATCTGGAGGGAGAGGGGGAAAAATGCAATGTAAAAGATGCAGATGATTGATAATTATATATCCTATAGGAAAGTCAATACATAATGTGAGGATATCATCAAAACTGTCATTTTATTTTTTAATCAACCCTGTGCAACCAAGCAGTCCGATATTCGAAGAGAAGCGGCTTCCCGTCTACACAGTGTGGCCCCCAGATGTATTTATGAAGCTACAGCTCAACGCATGGTGACCTGCTGTGTTTCTACTGCCACATACGATGACACAGTTGGCACACATGTGTAAATGGACATGCCTGCTACTGCTTCAGAAGCTTGAACACATAGATGCAGTGTGCAAGGGGGAGATCGTGAAAATTTGAAAAGTGTGTGTGTGTGTCTCTCTGTGTGTGTGTGTGTGTGTGTGTGTGTGTGTGTGTGTGTGTGTGTGTACACGTGCGTGTACGTGTGTGTGTGTGTGTGTGCACGTGCGTGTACGTGTGTGTGTGTGTGTGTGCGCGTGCGTGTACGTGTGTGTGTGTGTGTGTGTGTGTGTGTGTGTGTGTGTGTGTGTGTGTGTGCCATCAGTGCCTGAGCACTTCTTTGTAGCGTTGCAATGAAAGGGTGTGTGGAGTGAAAACGAGGTGATAGTTCTCACAAATTGTGTTGGTGTTGTGTATAAGTGGGCTCGCTTCTGTTGCGTACACAACAGTGTGCTTCTCGACGAGCTTCACGGCGAGGCACTGCCTTGAGATGTTATGCCAGCAATGTCATTGAGTGACAACATAACTAGGGTTTCGCCGTGGAGACAGTGAGGAGAGACAGTGGGTGTGGTGGGGAAGAACCAGAGACAAAGGAGGGGATTTGTTGAAGACAAAACATGTGTAAGAAAGGGAGATACTTACTTCTTATGCTTGGGAATTAAAGCAGTGGTCATTTTAATTTCACTTTCTGTCCTCTGCATATTATTAGTTATTTGTGTACACTTTTCCTTTGAAGGTAGTTTTTAAAGACGCGGAAAAAATTCAGTTAATTTATTAAGTTCTATGACCTTGTACCCGAATAGTCAGATACACATTGACGAACAGCTGTTCAAATGTATTACTGAAGCCGGTCGTTAAAATACCCAAGCAATAGAACAACAACAACAAAATAATAACATAATAACCAACAACACATTTCTTTTAACACTGCTTATTATGACCAATAATGACTTTCAGCTCACACCTTCAGAATAAACAGCCTCTATGCCTGAGGAACATGGCATGCGGGCACCCCCACTCATACACAATCACTCATGCAACTGACAGGTATCACCATCAGTGATGAAAGGTATTTTAATGAAAGGGCACCAAGTCTTGCAAAACAATGTGTGTGATATTGCAGATCATTGGACTTAATTTAATAGAAGATATTCCACTCCCACTCTTAGTAATCTTATTCTTTGGTTGAGGTTGTGGGCTGAATCTAAAGTGAACTCTCTACTCTCAAGCACTTTATGAACATGAATCCGCTAAAGACAACATAACATACATTTAATTGGATTATAAATTGGATTATGGTCTTCCTGACAGGCAGGCCAAGGGGTGAAGATTGGGATCAACATCTCATCCACTCTGGTCCTCAACACTCTCTGTACAAACATGAATGTACTGCCACACACAGCAACAATTGGATGATTTAGTTTGTAGACGTCATTGGGCCTGATAATTGACGACGACAAGACGGAGTACAGAGATGAGGTAGTCCTTCTGATGCGATGGTGCAAGGAAAAACAGCCCTGCACTAAATGTGAGCAAGACTAAAGAGCTCATCGTGGACTTCAGGAGCCACCAAGGCACCCACTCCACCATCAATCAGCCTGGACGGACACCGGTGGAAATTGTCAGCTGCTTCCGTTTCCTGGGACTACAGTTTTCCGACGACCTTGGCGTGGACCCGCCACACGGAGGTCATGCTGAAGAAGGCCTATGATGCCTCTATGCCCTGCGGTGCCTCAGGAGAAGCTGCATAGACCAACGGTGGCTGGTGAACTTTCACCGTGGCACTGTAGAGATCGTCCTGACGAGTGGCGTCACCGTGTGGTACGGCAACACCACTGCACGGGACAAGGAAGCTATCCAGAGGGTTGTGAGGACGGCGTAATAGATCATCGGGTGTGCACTTCCATGCATTGAGGAGATCTTCAGGACCAGATGTTGGAATGAGGCCAGTGAGGGAATGGGGAGTAAGCGTTCCATTGTACTTGTGGCAAATGGCAAATAAGAGATCTTGAATCTTGAATCTTGAATCTCCATCACAAAGGACCCACCCTGGGCAACATCTCTGGCGACCCCGCGACCAGACCGCAGGGGGAAGACCCCTGCGGTCTGGTCGCCGGTTCCACAGCATCCACAGGACTCATACAAGGACTAGCAGGTTCAAGGACAGTTGTTATCCACAGGCAGTGAGCCTACTGAACTGCTAGGAGTGCCGCCACTATCATAACATTGTCACCCATATTACATTGGCAATTAAACATGTCACACATGGCAATTAAACATGTCACACATGGCAATTAAACATCTTGAATCTTGAATCTAAATACAGATAAGATCTCTCTTGCAGTATGTGCAATACAGAATAGCAGCACAAATGTAGCAGAAAAAAAGTCTATATGGACAATGTGTGTATGTATGTTGTGTGTGAGTGTGTGTGTGCGTGCATGTGTGCGTGTGTGTATGTGTGTGTAGGGTAGGACGAATGAGGGATGCAATGTGGGTGGGTGCAAAGACCAAGGGTTCAAGCAGGGCTAGGTGGGGATGATGAGGAGGAGAAGAAGTTCAGTCTTTCCCAGGTTCAACTGAGGATGCAGCTGCTGCCCCTTCATCCACATTTTTTAGAGGCTGAGACTGTGATGATGTTAACAAGTTGAAAAACGGCAGTTAAAAACAACTGTACACGTGTACAACTAAATTAATGGGGTTTCAAATAACCATTTAACATTTTTGCGAAAAGCCATACGTGGTGGGCCATGTAACGACATGTGTCTCTCACTGTTTTGAATAGTGATAGTAAGTAATATCTTGAAATTTGATTATTACACAAATAAGCCCTATGATGTTTTATATCGTCAATAAACAATGGACGGATAAACCCCAGTCCACAGTGTACTTCTGACTATATTATACTTTTTTATAATAATAATAATAATAATAATAATAATTATAGTTGTTATAGTTTGTGAAAGCAGCAGCGCCAGTGGAACCATCTATTCAGCGGCGGCGTGGACCAGGGGACCAGGAAATCCGTCGCACACACACATCAACGTAACGAGATAGAGCCGCATATCTACGGTCTGTGTGTCACTTAACTTAACGACTACCGAAGTCGTCCATGAAACCGAGGTATGTCTATATGTCTCTATTTTATCTGAGATAACATGTGACGACGTGTGCGTAACTCATCGTAACCCCCATGTGTGTACATTAAGCAAAAGCTTAAGTTACAGTACAGCCATGTCCACATTGACCACACTGAAAACAGGGTCCATGCTAAAATGATAACTTTATTATATACATACACAGACATATATATATATATATATATATATATATGTCCATGGATGTCCATGGATGTCCTTGCCTTAGCTGACGTGTTTACATTGTTTATTCGGGTTATCTGTACGGCTGCTCGTTGTCTACAATGCCTAGTAGTCAACTGTGTCATTTGGTGTCTATATGAACTCTCATGTAATGGAGGTTTAATGGATGTTATTTTACATATATGAACATTCATGTAATGAATGCGTCATATAACTGTCAGAGTTTGTATACCGAACAGCAGTGGTGTGCACATAAAGAGCTGCCTTTCCTTCCAGAGTGCTCCTAATAAAGGGAACATTAGATTAGATTAGATTCAAATGTATTGTCAGTGTACAGCACAAGTACAGTACATCGAAGGGATTTGGAAGGACCGAGCCCTGTACGGTGACCCTATGTTAGAGAGCACTCTGAGAGGTGAGGCAGAGAGTGCCTTTGGTATAGGAACCAGCTCCTCTGGTTCAAACAAACCTTCATGAAGTTCCTCCTCTGGGAAGTCTGCAAAACATCTGGATCTCCGAGGACTGTTCTAAATCTGAATCGAAATGTCTGTATTGTAATAACACAATTGTCTCCATCCTCAATACACTCAAACAATACAACATATAAATGATGTAAAAAGCCCTAAACTAAACTAAATGAACAGGTTCTGAAATTGCCATAACAAATACAGTATATATACATATTGCTGTGGCCCTATAAACAGGAGTTCCTCTCCATAATAAATAAATACATAAATATTATAAAACCACATTCCTCTAGACTGAATAGTGTGTCAGTGTTCACACTTCACACACTGATTGTAAGTCGCTTTGGATAAAAGCGTCTGCTAAATGACTGTAATGTAAGGTGTTCAAAATAAACCAAATGTCTTCAGCTCCCAGGGCTGACCCTCCCCTCGTCCAACCAGTGATAAATGCCTGCTTTCACATTTTTCGCACCTGCCTCTGAAAGCATCTGTGCTGCCCCTGTGGAGCAGTGACAAAGAGGAGAAGAGAGTAGTATTTAAAATGAAGCGCTCGTATAAGGCCTCGGCCCGTTTTGATGTACGGTCCACTATTGGTCAACAACATATTGAATGATACCGTGACTACTGTCTGGTTCAAAACGCATGGTTTAGTTGACTGTATGTCTATAGAGAACAATGATTCACTTTGCCTGTCAGGGCTTTCCTAAATGACTGGGAAGGGTGATCCGTACCGGTGGGGTTGGTTACGCACGGCTCCTAACACCAAGATGGGTTGAAAGCAGAGAAACAAATTTCACTGTGTGTGTGTACATGTTTGATACCAATAATGAGGATTCAATCCTCCAGATTTAGATTTTTAGATTTTTGATTCAAAGAAATGTGGGTGAGGGAGAGGGAGGACATGTCTTGCGTTTTATTGTTGGTCAAATATTGAGCTTCTGTGCTTTAATTTCAGCGTTACCTTGACGTTGCTTTGGAGAATGGTATCTGCTAATGCCATTTAATTTCATTCGTCCTTCATCAATGTTTCCGCAGGGATGTCTGAGCAATCGCCTCCAAAGGACCTGTATTCAGCGTTGGGAGCCGGGCCCTTGGACTCACTACAACAATTAAAAGACAAATACAAGCAGCTGGCCTTAAAGGTAACCGGGCTGTCTGTCTGTCTCTCTGTCTCTCTGTCTGTCTGTCTGCATTCCGTTTGTTTACCTCAGACTACTCCATCCTTAGGCAAACCATTCAAACAATCTTCAGATTTGTTTTTCATTATTAGAGTTTTGTTCACATTTATAGACGGGGCACACATTCTTATCACAGCTACTTAAGCAGGTGACCTGGCAGTACGAAATTGTGTTATTCATCTTGTTAATATGAATACTTGTGAACTGCTAAATGTACACCTTGTAAGTCGCTTTGGATAAAAGCGTCTGCCAAATGCCCTAAATGTAAATGTAAATATGAAAATAGGGTGGGTTGTGTCCACCTATTTTGTTCTGTGTATCTTACTTTTAACCTGGTTCTGTACAGCACTTTGGGACTTAAGTCTGGGAAAAGCGCTTTATAAATAAAGTTTACTTACCTTACTTACATAAACCAAATCACATGTAAACGCAATTTCCCACTACATCATCTCTAGCCCGGTGAGAGCCTGTAGGGACTAAAAAAACTCCAGTTCCCCCACCCAAATCTAAATGTGGCACAAATCCTACTTGTACCAAGTTCATAGTTATCTTATCTTATATTATCTTATGAAACTATTAAAAACATTTTTGTTCAATACATTTTATATATATTATATATTATATATATATATATATATATATATATATATATATAAATGTATTGAACAAAAATATATAAAATGTTTCAGAGAAGAAAGAGACTGTCAATATTTGACATTTAGTTCATCCAACCATGCCTTTACTCATGAACACATTTGACCAATGCAATGCAATGCAATTCAATTTAGGAACGTGTGCTCAGCTCAGTGGTGAGCGGTGACTTTTGGCGCGCCGGCATGCAGATGAGCCACCTACACAGACTAGCGACCAGCTGTGCCAAATTTCGGCTCCCAACACCAAGAAACCCTAATTAACAATGAAAAGACGTCACCCACCCGTGACCACAACCCTCTCACGAATTTGCATTTCTAGTCATCTTCTAGATTCTGTTATGCAATGCTGCTTTTCAAGTGGCGCATGATTCGGATTTGTCCCACCATCAGACCAACGCTGAACGGTGGTGGGCTCGTGGTCTTCAGCAGGTTTAACATTTCAACCATTAGCAGCATCCGTACTGTAAGGACTACAAGGTTAAAGGATAGTTTATAATCCACAGGCAGTGCATCTACTGAACTGCTAGGAGTGCTGCCGCTATCATAACATTGTCATTAACATTACGCTGTCATACTTTGCTGGACTTTCTGGGCTCAACTTTATAATTCATTACTCATTACAGTTACTGCACTGTACTGCACTGTATTCATGATGCTGCTGCACTACTGGCACTTAACTCAAATGCTTTTAAATGCTTTTTGTACAATATAACACATGTGCATATAATCCATCCATCACTTTTTTATTTTATTTGAATGTGTATAGTATTCTTATAGTATTGTGTTCTAGAATTTAATAGAATGTAATACTGCGGGAGGGAATGTGGAGTAAGCATTCCATTGTTCCTGTACAAATTCTTGAATCTTGAAGGACATCATTCATTTTCCAAAAGCGTGCCCTGCCCTCGTATGAAGCCTTCCATTGAACTAAAGGCCAAAACACATCGCCACCCTAACAAAAAACCTGTGGACGGGAGGTGCCCCGCCCGGGACGCCTGACGCCACTGCTTCCTGTTTCCAGCCTCACCCCTCGCCCCTGAAATAAAAAATGACCTGTGGTTGTCCTGCTCTCTGTGCGTGATGTTCTGTTGACGCGCTGCAGCGCCTTGTCTCCTGACAGTGCGGTAGCGGTGATTTTTAAGCTCAACAACACATCGCCGTCTTGCACCATTCGATGGAGTCTCGAAGGATCGAATCACTTTCCGCCTTAAAAAAGGTGTCGTTTTTGAGTTTTATTCGGATATGTGTCATTTTTTTCGAAAGGAAGGGAGATATTCGCTGGATGTCTTTTAATCAGTGCAATACAAATACAATGCATTATTATTTATTGTTTTATGTTGTTGGTTCAACAATAGTTTACTGTTACAGAACAATTCAGATTCAGAACAAACACAAACAATGAAGTGTATTTAGGTGGGTATGTCAGGTGTGTCACATTTATGACAAAAAAAGTTAGATACCGGTGTATATATAACTTTTTTTCTCTGTTTTATATTTTCTTGTTGTTCATTGGTATGTGGTTAATTTGTTAATTAGGTTTTCTTGTCTTTCTTCATTGAAATCTGTAATGCTAACTGGGAAGAATCTTGAATGACATTTTTTTTTTTATCCAGCTATGCATTTGGCTTATGATGCTTCTATGACTCTTGCCTGTATCTCCGTAGAACCACCCGGACCGTCTGCGAGGCCTCTGTTCTTCGGAGGCGGAGGCCGGCCTGCAGAGGTTCCTGGAAGCAGAGCAGGCCTGGAGGATCCTCGGAGACCAGGAGGCCAGGAGTCAATATGACCTGCGTAGGAAAGGTTTGTATTCACCCCCCCCCCTCTCCTCTGTTTCTCTGTTAAATGTTATTTTCTTCCTGCACTGTATTCAAAACAACATACATAAGGTACATACTACATAAGATACTTCGTAGTTGTATTATTCAAGGTGTGTTCTATATTTTCGGAGCCCTCTCCTCTCCTCTCCTGGTTGAGTGAAGTGAGGCCCACAAACTAAAAGACATCACGGTTGATCGAATCATTTCCGCAGTAGCAGCCTAACAGTGTCATTTAAGTGGGACGTTATTCCTATATAATATGTGTGTGTGTGTGTGTGGGGGAACCGGCTGTTCAGTCTGCATATTGTCAGGCTGTTATTAACACCGCTGATACCTGCAGCGCAGAAAAAAACCTATTGACTGTCTAATTATCGCCCTGCGTTTTACATTTCGTTGTGAGCACCAATCAAACATGTCTCGCTCAAAACACGCCCGCGTGCGCCTCCCGAGAGACGAATCGTGTTTAAAAAAAAATATATATATATATATATATATCCATCGAGAGAAAAGTCACGAGGCCAATTAGTGTGTAGTCCATACCGTTACCGGGGTTTGTCATTGACAAATTTGAACTGCAAAAAGGAGGACTATTTGCGGGGATGAGAGCGGTGGTGTGTGTTCATCGGGCAGAACGTTTTATCGTCGCCACTCGGCATTCATTTTTGCACTCGGTTTCGTTTTATTTTTTATTTTTTTACACGGAACCACAGCTAAACTTGGACTGTCTCATTATGTTGAATTAATCATCCTTCAGTAATCTGACTGACATACACATCAGCACAGCCTACCTACATAGAACATCTCGTCATCCGTAGTCAAAAGTGCATTTCATTCCTAACAAGTCTCCAAGAACTGAGCCGGTGCTCAGGTAAAAGTACAATAGGTTCAGGTAGAAGTACAGTAAGTTGGCAAACAATAGAACAATATGTAACTAACACGCAAACAATCTACTAAGAGGCTAGTACGCTAGTAAAAAGGCACCAGTGTTACTGTTTGAATATAAATCCTTGATATAAACACCTGTTCAAGTCTAATTCTAGATGGCTTTCTTTTGCTTGGTCAATAATTGGGCTGTGTAATATGAGAGAATTGATGGCAATAAATAAATTGTATCATAACATATATGATCATAACATAATGTCCAAATGGGACATTTTGGGCTTTAAAAGTCCCAGGCAGTTTAATGCAACTGAAGTCCATCAAATAGTGTCAATTGAATGTAGAAGACTATATTACCAAATGGTGTATCACAATGTAACGGTGAATACCTTTTGTGTCAACACAACCTCGCTAGAAAAATGATAGACAGCGAAATGTAAGGGCGCTCGGGCCGTTTAAAGTTTTTATTACCCATTAAATCTCCAAATTCCCACTTTAATGCGAAGTATGAAATTTGACGCTCCTAATTAATGCAGTTCAACACGTATTATCGCAGAGGATTCCAAGCACTTCTCATTAACAAACCGTTGACACCTCATAATGAGTGTCCTTAAGACAGGTGAACTGTGAACAGGCTTCCTTCCAACCGCCTCACGTCTGTCAATCCTCTCAACTTAATCTCTTCGCACAGATAGCACTTTGAGTCTATACCAGAACTATGTTTGAACGTCGATTGACGGAATCGGGATGCTAATCTAATGGGAGTCATAACGACGCATGTTTCCTCCTTCTCCTTCTTCTTCTTCTTCTTCTTCTTCTGTGGGTAGACCTCGAGCTGCAGCAGGCTTGGCCGGTGGATTCCATGATTTCTCCCGAAGACATGATATTCAATCCAGGTATATATGAATCATCCTCTCTGAGGAAAGTGCTTGAAAGTTTCAAGTACACTTAAAAAGTACTTAAGGTATATAATAATAATACTAAGAATTATATAAAAAAATATTATTATTTAGGCCTACTACAAATGTACTTTTACGCAATAAAGACAACTTGTACTTAGAACACATCTGCGTGGGAAACCCGTGGAGTGGAAAGTCAAAGGCTGTAGCCGCCAAGCCCAGTGACTAAACAACAAATCAATAAGCCATCACACATTCTCGGGTTCTAATGCATATTATTATATTTTCCACCTGGTATCGTCTGCATGTCAAGACGGGTGTGGCGGTGATGCTATAACTATCACGCTATTAAGGGTGGGACTTTTCTGAAACGTCATCGTTCAGGTGTGTTCAGAGAGGGTCAAGACTGGAGCCAATAACATATTGGTCTTCCTTTTTAGTCTTTTGTGTTAACCTGAATTAGGTTTGCAAAGGTTTTTTGTTTTGATTCTGTGCAGAAGCCACCAATACTACCGGGTTGTGTATAGAATAACATAGTGGTGTTATTTTTTTTTTTTGTCATCTTGTTCCATGCTCATGGGGAATGCTCAGGAGCTGCAATAGTGACCAAATAGTGGTTTGTTTAGATTCACACCCCGAGGAAGAATGTACAGTGTTTTTTGTTTTCTTAAAGAGAGTGTGTGTGTGTGTGTGTGTGTGTGTGGTGTGTGTGTGTGTCTCAAAGATGACAATTCATTTACCTATGCGTGCCGCTGTGGAGGAGAATTCCTCATCACCGGAGAGGAGCTGAGTAGTGAGCAGGTCTTGAAACAAGGGACACAAGGGAACGAGGAAGAACATGAAGAAGACTACAGAGGAGCCGTAGTGTGCTGTGACACCTGCTCTCTGAGTGTGTGTGTGTCACAAAGTCCAGACTAGAAGCTCGCCACAAACGGTGACCGTGACAGACTGATGACTGACTAGCTGGCCCACGAAGGCCTAGATGGGATCAGTGCAACGACATGCAAACTGTTCTGTTCTCTTCAGTTTTGGCTGTGGTTCTGATGATAATAATGGTAAGCAATTGTGTTGTTTTTCCGTTAAATCACTACTTGATTGGATGAAATGGGGGATAACGAGCAATATCTAAGACCTGCATCTCATGAGCCAACACTCCTATTCAGTGTAACATGCTAAACTGACAGAGGGAAAACAGCCTTTAGAACTGTACCAAATCCATTTTTTAAACAAATGTTCGGTTCTTATTTATGAAAGACTTGTTTATAAAAGATTTATATACCGCCTTACAACTGTTCTGTTTATCTGCACCATCACCGTCAATGCCCGTGCGTCAGTGTCCTTCCTGGCATATTGTTGGGTTGTTTGAATTGCTTTACTGTGCATACATTTTAGTTTCCTCATGGTTCATCTCTACAGGTTGTCCGTGTACAGCTGCCTGGGCATTCATTGCTGACTTGAGTCGGCTTGGCATCCGTGTGTGAGGTGGTGCGGTTATTTAAAAAGGGTCTGCCGTGTGTCTGCCTTGGGGCGGCAGTCGCTCAGTCTGTTGGGACTTGGGCTTGGGAACCGGAGGGTCGCCGGTTCATGAAGGAGTGAGAAGGTACTTCGCCAGTTGGCCTCCTGGGCACGGCCGAGGTGCCCTTGAGCAAAGCACCAGACCCCTACACCGCTGTTTTTATAACAGCCGCCCTCTGCTCCTAATACTAGGATAGGGTTAAATGCAGAAAAACAAATGTCACTGTGTGTGTGTGTGCGACCAGTAAAGAGGATTCAGTCCTCCAGATAGCATACATTTACATTCTTATTTATTCCCTTGCAGGATTTGCTGTATTTCTTTTTTGGTTTGTTTATTTGTCAACAGAAGAAAAACCAGACAATGCATTGTTATATGTCAACATCTTGTAAGTTATTGTTTTCAATACATTAAACACTTTTTTTGGGAGCCACATCTCTGGAACCACATTTGCTTACTGGAAGGGGTAACTAGTTAAGTGATTATAACTTTACACTAAAATGAATATTTCCTACACCCACCCACACACACACACCGTCACCCACCCACCCACACACACACGTATAATGTATTTTTCTCCGGCATCAGGAGAGACTTATCTTTAGGGATGTGAGGCCACGTTGCTCTAATTACATGCAGGTAGTGTGTGGCACACACACACACACACACACACTACTTGCACACACTGTGTGTGTGTGTGCGGAGGAGTTTTGAGAAAGAGAAACGGTGTCAAGACATACAGAAAGTGATCTAAAGGGGCCTAATTGTAGGGATCAATCTAGCGGGGGAGGGGGTTGTGTGTGTGTGTGTGTGTGTGTGTGTGTGTGGGGTCGGGGGGAGAGAGAAGATGGACGGGCTGGAGAAGGGATAAGAGAGACAGACGGGTGATCTAAGGACTCTAATTGCGGTGTCGCTAAAAGCAATTTTGTGTCCCGCAGCATTCCTCGATCTGTGTGTGTGTCACGTCAATATCTCACCCCCCCCCCCCAATTGAAACATCATCATCGTGTCAGCCCCGTTCGGCGATGATTCACACCATGTCTCCACCAAGACTCACAGTATGTCTCCATAGATATAAAGTTCTCGTCTTCTTCATAGTCGAACTTTCTCTCCCGGACTCCCCCCTCTCCCCCCCCCCCCCCTCCATCTCTCCTGTGTCTCTCAAGGCGCGATGGATGGATGGATGGATGGATGGATGCACAGATGGAGATGGACGATATAATAGTTGGTACTACTACGGTCGGGGGGGACTATGACTTTCTTTATCTGTGGCTGTCAGCTGCCGCCGCCGCCATCACGTACTGAACGAGGAGTGCCCTTTTAACAGCTGACTGACCGATGAGAGTGGAGTCATTAGCGGGTCTTATCCCATTGTGCGTCTGTCACCCCCCCCCCCTCCCACCACCCACCACCACCCCCTCCCACTGTGAGGTGAGGAGCGGCTCTGTCGTTTAGGGGGGGGGGGGCAGACACGTATTGACAGCTGCAGGTTTTTTTTTTTTAACTCCTGTGGGTCCGACCCCACAGAACAACGGTCTGGTCTGGTCTGGTCTGTTCTCCTTCTTGTTACATTCTTCAAAGGGTGGGTGGGTGGGTGGTTGGGAGACGGTGAATATGCATGTAGGTGATTCTATACTGAATTGGTGCAAATTGTTTTGCACCCCTCCCCCTCTCCCCCTCACCCCCCTCCTCTTCATCCTCACCCCCCTCCTCTTCATCCTCATCCTCCCCCCCTCCTCATCCTCATCCCCTTCCCACCCCCCCCCTCAAATAAAAAAGGATTTGAAAAAAACATTCAGTGTTCAGATTTTTAGACACCTGCAGATCGGGTTTTATTGGACTATGGAGGGGACAAGTATACCTGTCCCTACCTACCCCTGACTACACTGACTACCATTGACTACACTTTACATTTTAGTTCACTTAAAAATGTTTGACTTTACTTTTTTTTAATATATATATTTTTTATTTGTTAACACTTGAATTTGTATCTAAATGGTGATAAAGGGATAGGTGTTTTTGACATACTTAGTCAACTTAAAATGTAAAATATATGTGTGTGTGTATGTTTATATACGTCTATATATATATATATTTACATGTCTTTCTATTAACATATCGTGTGTGTGTGTGTACACAGTATACGTATATATATATATATATATACTGTGTACATGTGTTTGTGTATATATATATATATATATATATATATACTGTATATATATAGTATACATATTTACATATCTTTCTGATACATCATTTAACGCCATAAGAGAAGCCACTTAACTTGAGGAGATAGCGCCATGGTCCAATTTGGTCCAAGTTTACCGTATGTTTACCATGCGGCGGCGTTCATGTAGCCACACACCAGTACCATGCTAACAAGCTACTGTATCCCCCTTAGGAAAAGTCAATCCATCTGAATGTCCGCCATAGCCAATTAGCCACCTCCCCAGAGGGGACATTATTTTACATTAACACAATTACTAGTGTAAGTCCAGTCTAAGGGGTTTCGAAAGGAGGGCTGAACTGAACTGGTGGTGTTGATAACAGTGATGATGAGGATGATGAGGAGGATGGTGCCGCCCTAATAAATTGTTGTTGCACATAATCGCTCTTCTTTGCTGCCTGTTTGTTAAGGTGCAGAGAGACCAGTCAGAGAGACCAGAGCTTCTTTAAATCATATTATATCATATATAATCATATATATACTTATAGAAGTATCGTGGTGGTGCCTGTATGCGGGTGTATGACATCATAGGTGTATTCCAAATGATTGTGGATGGATTTTTTGGAGAAGAGGCAAAACATTTAGACTCTTAATTTCTTCTTTGGGTTATAGGACCATGTAGTTTGTCGTTATTTAGTGACTATTAATATTGTTTAGCCTACAATGGGACTCGACTTTTGTGAACTTTCTGTGCTTTTGAATTTTCTCATCAAAAAAAAAAAAAAAAAAAAAAAAAAAAAACATCCCTGAGAGGAACTGTTTTGACATGCATGTTACCGTAGCAACCCCACGCCATAGGGAAGAGAATCTGTCAAGAACC
>CM051010.1:14212852-14217260 GCA_027704905.1 Muraenolepis orangiensis | reverse complement strand
CCACCCGCCGCTCTGACCACATCACCCCTGTCCTCCGTGACCTCCATTGGCTCCCGATCAAACACAGGATACACTTCAAAATACTTCTCATCACCTTCAAAGCGCTCAATAACCTGGCCCCCCCCTACCTCTCTGACCTCCTCCACCGCCACACCCCTAACCGTCGCCTCAGGTCTGCTGATGCTAACCTATTAAAACCTATCAGGACTAAGCTCCGGACCTGGGGTGACAGAGCATTTTCTGCAGCGGCCCCCTCCCTCTGGAACGCCCTCCCTATCCACATCCGCAATGCTAACACCCTTCTGTCCTTTAAAACAGCCCTCAAAACCCACCTCTTCAGTCTTGCTTTCAACCCATAATTTGTTCTCTGCTTTGTTTTGTTTCTTGTTTTGTTTTGTTGTGTTTGTTGTGTTTTGAATTAGTCTTTATGTTTTCTATTTCCTGTAAAGCGTCTTTGAGCACCTGGAAAAGCGCTATATAAGTCTGATATATTATTATTATTATTATTATTAAGATGCTGCCCTCCGACGCCCACCTGCTGTCCTCGGGAAAGCTGTGCGTGTCCCTGACCCGGGTGGCCGACGGCAAGAACGTGATCGTCTCGGAGTTTGACGCCAGAGATGAACTCATCCAGGTACGCCGACGGGAAACCTAGCCTGGCTTGGTTTTTATCAGTGGTGAAGCGTCAGGGCCTTCAAGGTATTCAGAGAAGACCCTGGAACTCTCAGATGAAACCAAAACAATCTAATTGTATTAATAAAGTAATACAATTTAATAAAATGTAATACAATTGAATAAAATGACTAAATGAGAATGGTATGTGTTGTTATCTGTTATATTACAGTTACGTTGATTTGTTTGTCTTTCTCGGTCCATGCACTACGCATTTGAGTGGTTTTGTGTTGGAAAAACAATTCAACCGATCACATATTTTTCTGGGTTGCTGGGAAGAATATCCTTCAACCAAAGTATTCCCGATGACTTTGGCCCTCAGACTGAATGAGAGCGTACGTTTGGATTGACAATTTGATCAACCAATCATATCGTGATTTGTAGCCAATGGGCGTATTCTTTCAGATTTCCCCACAGCTCAATAGGGAGCTAGAAGGTATACTGGCTGGAGCGAGAGTGGATCTAGTGTAGTGCTACGTTGTTTCTACGTAGGATTTTATGGCAACAGGCGAAGATGATGTCGTTGCGGATTTATTGTCGGAACCATTTTCAAGACGACCATTCAATGTAAAGATGGACATTATTAAAAAAGGCCGTCCAACGCCTGACAATCTTGAGCTGAATCAAGATGTTAAAGCAACTTATTTTGGATCTGAAAAGCGATCAGCTTTATTACCTGATGGTCGAATCATCCAGAAGGACAGGAGAATGGATTTGGTCTTTGAGTGAACATCATTGGTGAGTGAGACTCATTTGTCTTTGCTGGTTTTGTCTCAGTGTTGCGTCTCGTTGAGCAGGTTGTTGCATTTTGTTTCCACACACTTGTTGACTGATTAGTTAATGGCTGTCATGAGTTTGTTAAGCATTGTTGTGCATTTAAATTGAGAGTTTTGACTTGATCTTTCTTTGCATCGCTTAACGTGAAAAGACTTGAGAATGAGTTACAAACCCGCGATCAATAATCACCAAATTTGCTTTATGTCTTGTCATTAGCACTTTCACCTTTTCACTTTCATTTTGACAGGTGAAAGTGCTAATGACAAGACATATGCCAGAGACATTTGGTGGTTATTGATCGCTATTTTGGAACTTTAAGTTACGTTAAGCCTTTTCACGTGAAGCGTGTTAGACTGTCCCTTTAATCGATAGCCTGTGTGTGGTGGTCTGTGTTGGTCTGTTACTTCACTACATGGACTTTGCTTTACCAACTATGGTACACTTGGGAATTGGCTGCGACAATCTGATCTTCCTAAATGAGATAAGGCATAAAGTGACTGGCTCCGTGACGTCCGTCTGACTAGAACTGAATTTTCGAATGGGGGGGTGGTGGTCTACACAGTGGCGGCTCGTCCATAGGGGCGCAGGGGCGCCGCCCCACCTGGTTGAGAGAGGAAAAAAAAAAAAAAAAAAAACATTATAATAATTGTGTTTTTTAATTTTTTATTTTTTTGACCCCTAAAAATAAACTAAACATGTTTAAAATGAATAATAATTACTCATTTTATGTATGTTTGTGTTTAAAATGCACAATAACGTTAATATAGCAAATATAAATCATTGTTGTGCGTGCTATTCTCCCCCTCGTTTGTCATTGACGTCACTCTCATAGAAATTTGGTACCTACCTCCAAACCTGGGCGCACTGCCGTGCGCCCAGGTTTGGAGGTAGGTACCAAATTTGATAGGCAATGTAGCCTATCAAGGGTCAAGGTTTTGAGGTAGGTACCAAATTTGATAGGCAAATGTAGCCTATCAAGGGTCCTGAATACGATCTCTGGGAGCGCATTTCATTGCGCCCGAACAAGGAAACCAGTCACGCATGCGCCACTCAAATTGAGTGGCGCATGCGTGAGCAAATTGAGTGGCGCATGCGTGAATGCGTGAGCAAAGAAAACCAGTCACACATGCGCAATTCATAGCCTAGTTGAACCTAGTTATTTGTAAAGCCTGTACTGCTCTGCTCTCAGTTCGGGTCTTGCTGTCTGAGGAAAGGTACGTTGTTGTTTGTTTTTGTCCCGATTATAGTTTTACATTTATTTTTATTGTGGACGATGTAAACGTAAAGTAAAGGGGATAATAAATGTTGGTCTTGCTGTATAAACATGCAGCTTGTGTCATTTGTATGTAAACGGTGTGGATTGGGGTTTTGTAAGTTTATCGTGGACACGTGCTTCCCCAATGCTAGCTACAGGGTCCTCCGTGTGTTTGTCTGCTAATATAGGCTGTGGTCGAATGTATTAAGCATTTGTATTCTATTTAATTAGTTAAATTCAGAAGCATTTGTTAATGAGTCAGTTCTTGCTGCGTCTTGCTGTCTGAGGAGAGGAGATTGAGACCCGTGTGTGTGGGTGAGACCTCATGTTGCAAGTGTGTTCTTTTTTTGTTCTGTACAGGACACAGCCATTACACTAGCTACCATGGACAATTCTGTCAAATCCCTCAAAGCAACACCATTTGAAAGACGAACACTGCAAGAAAAACTCAGAGTGAAAGAGTTTGGACCTCATCAGCCTGACATCAGCATCCAGCAACAGACAGAATAAGGCTATATATTCGGTCGTTTTCCAGAACCTGGTTTGCTAAGTGGTTCTTGTATAGCATAGGTACATAGATTAAACTGTATATTGTATAGTAGTGTACATAGGACCCAGTACCTTTTTAATTTGTAAGCTTAACATTGTATTGCATTTTATCTCAGGACTTGTATCAGGTCTATTTTATTATCTTCTATTTTGTTCTAATTACTTTTGCACAATCGAATGTAAGACCATATTTAGGTATTATTTTTGATGGCACACTGGGTAGTCTTTCTAATATAAGACCATATTTTTTTCTTATGTTTATTTTCTACTAGGCACCATATAATAAATGTTCTTTCACCATAAGTTTCAAGTTTGTTTATTATTTGTCACAACAAAATACAGAATACTGATTGATTGTGCTACATACAGTAAAAATAAAGTAAGTAAAAAAAGAAATTAAGCAGTAAGTAAAGGAATGTATACATTGTATATATGTATATACTGTATGTATATATACAATACAGAGTAGAATGAGTAACGGTGAGGTTTATATTATGTATAGTTTTTTATTTTTAATTAGCCCTCTCGGTCGTTTACATGGTGAAATGGCGCCACCGTCTGGGCAAATCCGGTATTGCACAGCAGATATGATTAAAAATCATTAAAAAAAAATCTTTTACCCCTGCGCCCCTCCTACTTCGGATGTCACCGGCCGCCACTGGGTCTACAGCAGGGGTTCCCAAAGTGGGGGTATTACGTAAGTCCGTTTAATATGTAAGGGTGACGAATAAAGGAATTCTGATTCCGACAGATTCACGACTATCATTTGCAGCTGGAAAAAAAAGCCACACACAATTTTCGCGATCACGATTACCCCCCCCCCCCTGGACTTCACGACGTTCTCGATGGTGAAGATCTGTCCACACGTTGTTTTTAATGTTCCAGTCCCTCCGGTGATAGTGGGGGGGGGGGGGGGGTCTGTTATGTTGGGGGTCGCGGGCTGAAAAGTTGGGGAACCCCTGGTCTACAGAAGGTCCAGTTGTGATAGACACGCTTCGCCACTGGTTTTTATTATTATTTATTTTACACGTGAACTATCTCCTCTGCTCCTCTATAGTGTCCATGTCATCGTGTCTTCATTTGGTTTCTCAGGTGCTGATATACAGCTGTTTCATTCCGTTCTACTGCGGGATCATCCCACCCACGTATCGGGGC
>CM051010.1:14170352-14210352 GCA_027704905.1 Muraenolepis orangiensis | reverse complement strand
TAAAACTCATCCATTTTAAGGGAGTTGAACTTCTCCTTTTAAGACAGTCACATTGAAGATCAATCAGTTCCAATTGCAACAGCGGCACTGTTTCATAGTCTTGTGACATGACACCAGCTGAAGTGACTTTTACATTTTTTCAAAATCAGAGAACCGACGGCAGAATTCTCTGTGCAGGTCTTCCAGCGATTTGCTGTATTTCTAGTGTGGGGAAATGAGCGAATGATTAGTTTGGAATTTGTCTTGAGAATTAAGTCAACTTGGCTTTGAAGGCTCTCACATTTGTGTACATTTCTTGCACAAATTGATCTTTCCCTTGTAGCTTCATGTTCAGCTCATTCATGTGTGTCCAATATTATTATATATATTATTATATTACCATTCACTTTACTGCAACATTTGCACTCTGGTTAGATGCTAAATTATTTTCGCTGTACTGTACTGTACAATAAATTTGAATCTAATCTAATATGTCCACAGCAAAAGCAAAATCACAAAGCCAATCTGCATCGCTCAGCAGTGGAAAATCGTCCAGCTTTCCTGATTAACTCCAAAATGAGCTAATCTCGCCTTTGAGCTCCCACACTCGTCAACATACTTTCCTCAAACTTAACCAGTGGACATGGGAGTGATAAACCAAGTCCTGGTGATCAGCATCAATTTCCTCAAGGAACTTAATAAATTGTCCCCTCGCTCGTATAAAGTTAACGAGTTTTACGACTGGCTTCACTACATGATCAAGCGGCAATACAGACTTACACAGGGCTTCCTGGTGGATTATGAAGTGTATAAAAATTACATCCAGCTCAGGGTTTTCCTCTTTCACCTTATCCTGGATTCTTTTCAGCAGCCCAATGTTTTTTCCTGTTAAGTTTGGCGATCCATCTGGGGTGACATTGGCAAGTTTACACCAAGATAGCTTCAGCCTCTCGATGACACCAGAAACTCTGTCCTACAAGTCCTCTCCTCGTCTTGTCCCCTTTAGAGATTCCATGGTCAAAACTTCCCCCGTTATCTCAAAATTGTCATTAATCCCTCCGATAAAAATTAAGAACTGAGCGGTCTTTTACGTCGTTACTTTCGTCCAGTGCTAACGAATATAGCTTAAATGACTCAGCTGTTTTGTTTAACTCACTGGCTAAGTCTTCGTCAATTAGTTATACACGGTGAGTCACTGTCCTGCGTAACCCGAACGCTCTCTGGACACAAGAGACCTGCTGTCTCTACTATGCATTCTTTAAAAAACTCTTGGGCTCTTGAGCAACTCTTGAGCAAAGGCTTGCTGGCCTTTGCTCATTTGAATGCTAGCAAATAACTTGGTGCTTGACTCTTGAATAGCAGTTTGTCGGAGAAAAATATTTAGCTGAGTTGTTAAATTGGCTGCCAACCACTGAGCAGTAGCCGCCCGTTCTTGCGTTGACTGTTTGCTAGCGTAGTTAGCATGCTTGGTGGAAAAGTGGCGGCTGATATTGTATTCCTTGAAAAACCGCAACAGTTTCTTGCCAAATAAGACTTGTTACAGAAGGGCTCAATGCAGGGTCAAAGGTGAATTAGAGAGAATAGACCAGACTCAAGCAAAGGTCAATTCTGTCTAGAGTGCGTCATCGAGTGGGATCAACTGGAATGCCGGGTATAGCAGGAAAAAGGCTAAATTAATGCGGTCTATACTATCTATTTGGACAATTTTTACAGAATTCTATTGGCCATTTGTAACAAGTACATAAGAATGCTTACTCCCCATTCCCTCCCGCAGTATACATCAAAAAAACAAATAATTGAAATTGAATATAAACAAAAATGTTACCAATATTTGGTGGGCCGGATTAAAAAGCCTGCGGGCCGTAGTTTGCCCATGCCTGATTTAAACCCATTAGACTTTGTTGGCAACATCTAGCATTTTCTTTCTGACAGTGTCGCACCATTCATGAATCGGTTCTGGAGTTCGGAGCGCTATATAACTGAACATGAAATATACTGAATCATCGTCAGTGCTGCAAACGTCATTAGTACCCGTTAAAAATCACTGAAGCAGTGTATCCCAAGTTCCGGTTAATGCATTCACCTTGGCATTCACCATGGCGGACAGTTATCGCTGGACAACATTGCTGCATAACCTTCCAAAGGTCGGTCCAGACGATGTGGTTCAACTAGGGAATGAACACTCTACAGTGAAGAAGTCTAAATCCAAATCATACAATTCCCCGACATTGTGTCTTGTGGCTCTATCTGGATATATCGCCATATAACAAAGGCGATTTTGTGTAGGAGCAGAGGTATGCCTATGTATTTAATATAGGCTATTTATTTGATGGATTTTGAATATTTCAATGTACCTTTTCGTGTTTTTTACGTGTTTAATATGTAGTGTGCTGTATAGTTTCTAAAAGGGAATGCCTGTTATTCTTATGAATATGAGTTGTCTTAAAATAAAACTGCTTGTGACATACTTGTGGCATTGAGTTAAAACCGAATTTGTATAAAATACCGATATATATCGTATATCGCGATGCAGCCTAAAAATACCGGGTTTTGGTCCGTATCGCCCAGCCCTACTTGGGACCAGTGCTTTTAATCACACACTTACCCGTCATTATGTGGCTCTATTCGGATGAGAGATGGAGTGTGTGTGGGGGTCAGGACCAGTGCTTTTAATCACACACATACCCGACATTATTAGCCTATTCCGCCCACTTTTCGAGACGTATATGCTCTCCTTGTCAAAGTGCAAACTGCAGACAAAAACTAATTGGAATTACAGTTTGGGGGCTCTGACACCAGACGTATGTGGCAAGTCTGAGGGTCCTCTCCAACTACAAGGGGAGCTCAGGGGCAGTTACCAACAACGACCTTTACCTATCAGACGAGCTAAAAAAGGTTTTTGCTCGCTTTGAAAGGGACCATGAGTCGACCAACAACTTGAACATCAGCCCAGAGGACTACATTCTACAACTGTCCGAGGTCCGCAGAATCTTCAGGAGGGTGAAGGCAGGGAAGGCAGCCGGCCCAGACGGAGTTCCATCCCGTGTCTTCAAGACTGTAATCCAAGCGTGCTTCAAAGCGACAACCATTGTGCTGTTACCCAAAAATACCAAGGTAACACGCCTCAATGATTATCGTCCAGTGGCTTTAACACCCATAGCCATGAAGTGCCTGGAGAAACTTGTAATGTCGCATATAAACTTGTCCATCCCTGAGATCCACTCCAGTTTGCATACAGACCAAACAGGTCTGTAGACAACGCCATTTCTCTGGCACTACACACGGCCCTGCAGCACCTAGACAGGAGGGACACCTACATTAGACTGCTGTTCATTGACTACAGCTCGGCATTCAAAACTATTGTTTCCTCCAAGTTGGTCCTGAAACTGAGGGACCTAGGTCTGGGCGCCCCCATCTGTAACTGGATTATGGACTTCCTGACGGGCAGGCCTCAAGTGGTGAAGATTGGGAACAACATCTCATCCACTCTGGTCCTCAACACCAGAGCACCCCAAGGCTGCTGCCTCAGTCCCCGGCTGTACTCGCTGTACACACATGACTGTACTGCCACACACAGCAATAATCGGATTATCAAGTTTGCAGACGACACCACATCGGCTTGATAAGCGAGGGCGATGAAACGGAGTACAGAGATGAGGTGGTCCAGCTGACGCGATGGTGTGAGGACAGCCTCGCACTGAATGTCAGCAAAATCAAGCAGCTCATCGTGGACTTCAGGAGCCACTGGGGCACCCACTCCACCATTAGCCTAGACGGGACACCGGTGGAAGCTGCTTCTGTTTCCTTGGACTACAGATTTCCGATGACCTGGCATGGACCCGCAACACGGAGGTCATGCTGAAGAAGGCACACCAGCGCCTCTATGCTCTATTGAGGAGATCTTAAGGACCAGATTTCGGAAGAAGGCCATGTCCATCATAAAGGACTGCAACCACCCTGGGCACCATCTCTTCTCCCCCCTACCGTCTGGTCGCCGGTTGTGCAGCATCCATACAAGGACTAGCAGGTTTAAGGATAGTTTTTATCCACAGGCGGTGACGTGCTGAACTACTGGGAGTGCTGCCACTCTCACGTTCATGTTTTCATTTAAGTCACTTTGCTAATCTTTTTTTGTTTATTTTATTGTATATATTATTTATATTTTTTGGTGTTTTTGAGATTTATACTGCGGGAGGGAATGGGGAGTAAGCATTCCTATGTACTTGTTACAAATGGCCAATAAAAATCTTGTATCTTGTATCTTCTCCCCCCTATCGTCTGGTCGCCAGTTGCGCAGCATCCGTACAAGTACTACCAGGTTTAAGGATCGTTTTTATCCACAAGCAGTGCGCCTGCTAGGAGTGCTGCCATCCAAGCGTGGATCCATCCAAGCTGTGTACAGTAAGGGTGGGACCTCAACTGAGGACGTGATCGGGCGGTGGAAAGAGCACTTTGAGGAACTTCTTAACCCAGCACCCTGAAAGGTAGAGACAGAGCTGGAGGATAAAGGACGGCAAACATCAATCTCCCTGGAGGAAGTCACTGCGGTAGTCAAACATCTCCACAGTGGCAAAGCCACAGGGGTTGATGAGATCCGTCCAGAAATGCTAAAGGCTCTGGGCGTTGAGGGGCTGTCATGGATGACACATCTTTTCAACATTGTGTGGAAGTCTGGGACAGTGCCTGAGACGTGGCAAACAGGGGAAGTGGTACCCCTGTTCAAAAAGGGAGACCAGAGGGTGTGTACCAATTACAGGGGTATCGCATTACTCAGCCTCCCTGGGAAAGTCTACTCCAAGGTGCTGGAAAGGAGGGTTCGGCCAATCGTCGAACCTCAGATTCAAGAGGAACAATGCGGATTCCACCCTGGTCGTGGAACAACAGACCAGCTTTTCACTCTTGCAAGGATCCTGGAGGGGGCTTGGGAGTATGCCCATCCCCCATGTGTTTTGTGGATTTGGAGAAGGCATATGATCGGGTCCCTCTGGAAATACTGTGGGGGGTGCTGTGGTAGAATGGGGTGCGGGGGTCACTACTGAGGGCCATCCAATTTCTGTACTCCCAAAGCAAGAGCTGTGTCCGGATTCTCGGTAGTAAGTCGGGCCTTTTCTCAGTGGGTGTTGGCCTCCGCCAGGGCTGCGCTTTGTCACCCGTCCTGTTTGTGATTTTCATGGACAGGATTTTGTCATGGAGGGGAGGGGTTTCAGTATGGTGTGCTCAGGATTGAATCGCTGCTGTTTGCAGATGATGTGGTCCTGTTTGCGTCATCAGTATGTGACCTTCAGCACTCACTGGATCGGTTTGCAGCGGAGTGTGAAGAGGCTGGGATGAGGATCAGCACCTCCAAATCTGAGGCCATGGTTCTTAGCAGGAAATCGGTGGATTGTCTACTCCAAATAGGGAGGGAGTCTTTATCCCAAGTGAAGGAGTTCAAGTATCTCAGGTCTTGTTCTCGAGTGAGGGGAGGATGGAGCGTGAGATTGACCGGAGAATAGGTGCAGCGGGAGCGATATAGGGTGCACTTTACTGCACCGTTGTAACCAAAAGAGAGCTGAGCCAGAAGCCAAAGCTCTCGATCTACCGATCAGTCTTCGTTCCTACCCTCACCTATGAGTCATGAGGTCATGAACAATGGGTAATGACCGAAAGGACAAGATCGCAAATACAAGCAGCCAAAATGAGTTTCCTCAGGAGGGTGGCTGGTATCTCCCTGAGAGATAGGGTGAGAAGCTCAGTCACTCGTGAGAGACTCGAGTAGAGCCGCTGCTCCTTCACGTAGAAAGGAGCCAGTTGAGGTAGTTCGGGCATCTAGTAGGGATGCTTCTTGGTCGCCTCCCGAGGGAGGTTTTCCAGGCACATCCAACTGGGAAGAGACCACGGGGCAGACCAAGGTACAGGTGGGGTTATTACATCTCCACACTGGCCTGGGAATGCCTCTGGATCCCCCAGTCAGATCTAGTCGATGTTGCCAGGGAGAGGGAACTTTGGAGTCCCCTGCTGAAGCTGCTACCTCTGCGACCCGACCATGGATAAGCAGGGACGATGGATGGAGGGACGGCGATTTGTCTATCGTCATCTTACAGTGTTTATTACTGTGTGAAACATTGATGACAGTAGTTGATTTTCATTGTCTTTGTGGTGTATTTACCATTACGTCGCTTACACCCAAAGCAGTTGTCAACAGTTTAGTTGACAGTTGACGTCATCCGTCTTCGGAATGACGTCACCTATGGTGGGCGGGGCCTGACTCACGCCGCTTCCTTTTCGCTACCCTGCGACCAGTTCAGCAGTACAATACATTTTAGTTTTTCTTACAAACCCATTTATTTTAAACAGCCAATATACAATGGTGGACATTTATTGACTAAAACACCTTTTGTAATTGTAGCATCTGAATGTCTCATCGATCGAATATATGTTATAAAAACAAAGGTTTACATTGTACTTGTTGTATACGGAAATTACAAATCTTGAAGAGAAACATTTCCCAGAAAGAGAAACTCCTACTCAAACTCATTCCCAGAACGTAAAATAAATGTCACCATTAGTTTAGTTTTTTAATTAATTCCCCAAAATGCCGACAGCACTTATGATATAAGCTTCAATTGTTTACATCTAAATATATCTATATAACAGAAATGTGAGAAAGGGTAGGCTATTAGACGTTGATTTAGGAAGGATTGACAAAAGGCTTTTGTTTGATTGCTCCCTTGTAGAAGGAGTGATTAAAGCAGTAAGTGTATCAATCAGCTATGTTCACTTTCTCCCATAAGAATCATTGAAGCGCTCTTGGAGATAGGCCCCTCCCGTGACAGCAGGGTACTTGTTCGAGCCATCGCAGCAGGTGATGAGGGCTTCGTCGTCTGAGTGTACAAAGAAAACCAGAGATTGACGAGTACTTGAGTCACCAGCAGGTGGCAGCAAAACCCGGTGCACCTGAAAGACAATTATTAACGTTATGTGAGAGAGCAATGTATTCAATACACAGCAATCAATACATATATTGTTTAAAATGATAAGGGCTGTATTCGGCAAAAGTTTCAAAGTTGACTCAAGTATTCAAAGAGTTAGGGCTTTCAAAACATTTCTTGCCTTACCAGAAACAACCGGGTATTCAACAGCAATATAGGGAAACGCTACCGCAATTATTGTGGTAGAATTATTCTGTAGAATATTCATATTTCTGAATACATGTTTTGCAATTTTAATAATGCATACTGGACATGGTACGCTTTATTTATTTTCTATATATTTTTGTGACAATTGCAACACACACACACACACACACACACACACACACACACACACACAGCTGTTCTGCTGGCTTTCAGGGGGTCTCAAGTGTCGTGGTGTCCCATGTCCCATATTTCGCACCCTGGTTCGTTCGTCATTTTTGGGGGGTGAATGAAAAACATTCCACATTTTTGCCAAATAGATGCTTTGCTTTTATATAGATGGGGTGCAGCTCCTCATCCACAAACACAACGAGAAAAATGTTGAAAAAGGGTTTGAAAAGACAAACTCACAGCTGAGATTAAGAGATCACTGGTCCAACGCTGCATCAGTTCACCGATATTGACCAGGACTGTTCCTGGTATGCTGGGAGCTGAGATGAAGTCACCTGAGCGACTGAGAACCTGGAGGAAAACGGGTCAAGGCTGAAAAACCCTTTACCACCTCACCCCAGATACCACATAAAACATGTTCCCAATCAATCCAAAGGGTAACGTATCATTTGGATGGATTAGACTTTGTTTACATACCGAGATCAGCCTACACTATCAGGCCACGGTTAAAGGGTTGAGTTAAGGGGTGGAGTATGGCGCCGTACGAGATGGCTGCCGTGTCGCGAGCTCCCGCACGACGACGCCGTTTTTTGTTATTTATTATTTTTATCGCAACTATTTTAGTTCAGGAAGTTAGCAGCACGTTCACTTATAACTTTTGCACACTTCGGGAGATCAGATCGACAGTCGCTCGCCGCCTACTGGAGTTTTTTCATTCTTTCGACTCGGACGTCCCGCCCGAAGTCACAGCTGGATTATCTCCGACCATCTTGGGCACGATTACACGCAAGCGTCGCCGGAGGAAGCGAGGGAAGCGAGCCGGCGTGCTAGTCAGGCTGAGACGTCGATCCGATCGCCCCCCACTACCCACCATTCTACTGGCTAATGTACAGTCTCTGGACAATAAGTTACCGACGCAGCTATCGAGCCGACAGGCTTTTCCGTCCACCGGGCGGACAGAACAAAGGCTCTCTCCGGTAAAGATCGCGGAGTATGTCTCATGATAAATAGATCTTGGTGCAACCAAAGTCATGTACATCCCCTCAAGTCTTTCTGTTCCCCGGACCTGGAGTACCTGATGCTTATGTGCCGTCCACACTGGCTACCTTGGGAGTTTACAGCGGTAACCGTGACCGCTGTTTACGTTCCCCCACAAGCCAACACGGACCCAGCGCTGAAGGAACTGTATGGGGCTATCAGCGAACAGGAGTCGGCACACGCCGAGGCTGCTCTCATCGTGGCGGGGGACTTCAACAAGGCGAACCTGAAGAAGGTTCTCCCGAAGTTCTACCAACACATAACGAGCAACACACGGGGCGAGCGGATCCTCGACCACTGCTACACTCCCTTCCGTGATGGCTACAAGGCCCTCCTCCGCCCACCGTTCGGCAAATCAGACACCGCTCTATCCAGCAACCGATCGCTGTGAGGGAGGTCCAATGCTGGTCGGACCAATCAGACTCTATGCTGCAGGATTGTTTTGATCACGCTGACTGGCACATGTTCCACGTTGCCTCGGACAATAACATCAACGAGTACGCGTCGTCGGTCACCGGGTTCATCAAGAAGTGCATAGATGCCGTTGTTCCGACCAAGTCGGTTCGGATATATCCCAACCAGAAACCGTGGATTAACGGCGATGTTCGCGCTGCCCTACATGTGCGTAATGCCGCCTTTGGCTCCGGGAATACGGAGGAATATACGAGAGCCCGTTACGACCTCCGTAAGACCATCGTCACTGCCAAGCGGGAGTATAAGGACAGAGTGGAAGATAAATTCAAGAACCACGATGCGAGGCATCATGTTGTGTCATGATGTGTGGCAGGGGCTGCAGACGATAACGAACTTCAGAGGGAGAACCAGTTGTGTAGAGAACTCCTCTACCTCCCTCCCAGGAGAGCTAAATACTTTTTTTGCTCGGTTCGACGTAAACGGCAGCCCGCCGAAGCCAGCACCGACTGGGGAGGCCAGCCAGCTGCGCATCTCGGAGGCGGATGTGCGCCGCACCTTCAAGCGGCTGAACATCCGTAAGGCGGCAGGCCCCGACGACATCCCGGGCCGCGTCCTCAGAGCATGCGCAGACCAGTTGGCAGGAGTCTTTGCAGACATCTTCAACCTCTCCCTGTCCCAGGCTGTTGTCCCCGCGGTCTTCAAGATGTCCACCATCGTGCCTGTCCCTAAACAACCCAAGGTAACATGCCTGAATGACTATAGACCTGTAGCCCTCACCTCGATCGTTAGCAAATGCTTCGAGAGGTTGGTCAAGGACTTTATTTGCTCCGTGTTACCTGCCACGCTGGACCCATGGCAATTTGCATATCGTCAAAATAGATCCACGGACGACGCAATTGCCATGGCCCTCCACACTGCCCTTTCCCACCTGGAGGGAAAGAACTGTTATGTGCGAATGCTGTTTGTGGACTACAGCTCAGCGTTCAACACAATAGTTCCTGCCAAGCTCGACACCAAGCTGAGAGGTCTAGGCGTACCCCCATCCACGTGCAGCTGGATACTGGACCTCCTGTCGGACCGCCGCCAGGTGGTGAGGATGGGCAGCACCACATCAGAGCCACTGACCCTCAACACGGGAGCCCCCCAGGGATGCGTGCTGAGCCCTCTCCTCTACTCCCTCTACACCCACGACTGCATGGCTATGCACTGCTCCAACGTCATTGTCAAGTTTGCTGACGACACGACAGTGATGGGCCTGATCGCCGGCGACGACGAGACAGCCTACAGGGAGGAGGTCGGATCGCTGGAGCAGTGGTGCCAGGAGAACAGCCTCACCCTCAACGTCAAGAAGACCAAGGAGCTGATCGTGGACTTCAGGAGGCAGAGGGGAGAGCACAGCCCTATCTCCATCGACGACGTTGCAGTAGAGAGGGTCAGCAGCTTCAAGTTTCTCGGCGTGCACATCTCCGAGGACCTCACATGGTCCACGCACACCACACACGTGGTGAAAAGCCCCAACAACGCCTGTATTTCCTCAGGCGTCTGAAGAAATTCAGCATGGGCCCCCGCATCCTGAGAACATTCTATAACGGCACCATTGAGAGTGTTCTTACAGGGTGTATCACCGCCCGGTACGGGAACTGCACTGTACTCGAGCACAGAGCGCTTCAAAGGGTGGTGCGGACGGCCCAGTATATCGTTGGAGGTGAGCTCCCCTCCCTCCTGGATATTTACAATCAGCGGTGCGTGGCCAAGGCCAAACTAATCATAAAAGACATTGCCCACCCCAGCCACGAACTGTACTCACTGTTACCGTCAGGCAGGCGATACCGCAGTATCAAGTGCCGTACAAATAGGCTTAGAGATAGCTTCCACAGTCAGGCCATCAGGCTGCTGAACAAGGGCGTATAGCATATAACAATGTATATTTTATTACATTGATTTATATATACATATTGCTCTTTTCTGTGCTGATATTTTGCATTTTATAAATTGCATTTTTATTTAAATTTTTATTTTGAACTTTATTCTATTTTTATTCTATTTTTATCTTATTTTATAACTGCTGTCTGTCGTCGGGTATTGCACACAAGATTTTCACATCACTGCTTTATACTTAAACTGTAAACTGTGAAGTGACAATAAACTTGACTTGACTTGACTTGAGAAGAGAA
The DNA here is from genome assembly GCA_027704905.1 of Muraenolepis orangiensis. Classification (NCBI taxonomy): domain Eukaryota; kingdom Metazoa; phylum Chordata; class Actinopteri; order Gadiformes; family Muraenolepididae; genus Muraenolepis; species Muraenolepis orangiensis. The sequence goes on along the minus strand of CM051010.1, from coordinate 14,199,461 downwards.
GTCTAGACCTGAAAGGTACCTGTAATTACAAACTGGACATATCTAGAATATATCTACATATCTTGTGTGTGTGTGTGTGTGTGTGTGTGTGTGTGTGTGTGTGTGTGTGTGTGTGTGTGTGTGTGTGTGTGTGTGTGTGTGTGTGTGTGTGTGTGTGTGTGTGTGTGTGTGTGTGTGTGTTTTACCTGTAAGCCTCCCTCGGGGCCCTGGAAGACCAGGGTGATGCTGCCGTAGTCCGAGTGTTCCCCACAGCGCAGCTGGCCCTCCTTCACCAGCTCACTGTTGACTGGCGGGTAATATAGAGAGCGCAGGGTGGTGGCGTTGTCATCGCCTGTGATGGAGCACAACAACATCACTCCACATACTCACCCATCATGCACCCTTTTAACGGGATCAGTATCTAGAACCATAGGAGGGTCGGTTCTGGAGTTCGGAGCGCTATATAACTGCTGGCTGAGGTTTAAAGACCAGACTGGCCCATTATTTATTATTGCCGATGTCCAACATAAAATATACTGAATAATCTTCGTTAAAACGTCATTAGTTGGGCCAAAAACAAAAAAACATCAGCCAGCAAAAACCTAACATACAATAGTTTGATATGAAACACTTTCTGCACTCTTTTTCTTCTTCCCAAAAGTGCATGGTAGTGTATAATACTGTAGGTGACATTTGTAGGTGTTTCTTTGCCTTCTTACTTAAAGAGCAAGCTAAACTTGTCTTTTATGAACTTAGAGGACATTTTGTGTGGTTTGGCCAATAGGATGAACCTGTGTATCTCTAGTTTGACCAATAGAAGCAACCCAGGTCACTCTAGTTTGACCAATATAACTAGAGGGCGTTCAGTGTACCACATACCACACCAAAAGGTCTCCTGGATCCGGATTGAAATCTGGATCTGCGCCAAATCAACTGATCCAAAGCCAAGTTTTGTTTTCAAGTATTTTCAACACATCACTAGCCCAGGCAGTTGTCCCAGCGTGCGTTAAAACCACCTCCAATGTTCATCCATTGTCTACCGCTTATCCGGTCGGGTCGCGGAGGTAGCAGCTTCAGCAAACGTTCCTCTCCCTGGCAACATCGACCAGCTCTGACTGGAGGATCCCGAGGCGTTCCCAGGCCGTTTTGGCCGCTTGTATTCACAAACTCGTCCTTTCGGTCATTACCCATTGTTCATGACCATAGGTGAGAGTAGGAACGAAGACTGACCGGTAGATCGAGAGCTTTGCCTTCTGGCTCGGCTCTCTTTTGGTTACAACGGTGCGTTAAAGGGCACACAATATCGCTCCAGCACCTCTTCTCAGGTCAATCTCATGCTTCATCCTCCCCTCATTCGAGAACAAGACCCTAAGATATTTGAACTCCCTCACTTGGGATAAGGACTCATGTTTCCTGCTGAACCATGGCCTCAGATTTAGAGGTGCTGATCCTCATCCCAGCCGCTTCACACTCACTGCAAACCAGATCCTGATCCAGTGAGTGCTGAAGGTCACATACTGATGACACAAACAGGACCACATCATCTGCAAACAGCAGCGATGCAATCCTGAGCCCACCATACTGCAACCCCTCCCCTCGATACGCCTTGAAATCACAAACCGGATGGGTGACAAAGCGCAGCCCTGGCAACACCCACTGAGAATCTGGACACAGCTCTAGCTTTGGGAGTACAGAGATTGGATGGCCTTTAGTAGTGACCCCCGCGCCCCATACTCCCGCAGCACCCCCCACAGTTCCCGGGGGACCCGGTCATATGCCTTTTCCAAATCCACAAAGCACCATAGACCAGATGGGCATACTCCTAAGCCCCATCCAGGATCCTTGCAAGAGTGAAAAGATGGTCCGTTGTTTGCAGCTTCAGCAATAGACGCTTTGAACAATGACCACTCTGGTTGAATGTCCCCAGCCACCACAGATATGCCAGATCAATTCTGCCGGAGGTGGGAGTTGAAGGTCTCCCGGACAGGGGCACCCAGGGGCACCCACCCCTGGGTGCCCCTGTTCACCCGCACTACACGTTTGGGCTTACCAGGTCTATCACTTCTTCTTGGTTGTTTGTCAATTGAAGTCTCCATTGTGCCTGTGCCAAAACACTCTTCTGCAGCGTGCCTCAACGACTTCCGCCCTGTTGTACTCGCCCCCATCATCATGAAGGGCTTTGAGAGGATGGTCCTGGCTCACCTTAAATCTGGCCTCTTACCCTCACTGGATAAACGCCAATTTGCCTACCGTGAGAACAAGAGCACGAAGGATGCCATCTCCTTAGCCCTTCACTCTGCTCTCTCCCACCTGGATGAGTGCAACACCCACGTGAGAATGCTGTTCATCGACTTTAGCTCAGCATTCAACACCATCATCCATTCAAACTCCTCTTCAAACATGGGGACCTTATGGATAACAACAATCTTGACATTAACCCCTCTGTCTGTAACAAGTTATTGGACTAACCAACATACCCCAGTCTGTCAGGTGAGACAATCTTACCTCCTCCATCCTTACCCTGAACTTACCCTGAACATGCGTCCCGCAAGGCTGTCTGCTGAGCCCCCTCCTCTACTCCCTCTTCACCCACGACTGCACTCCTTTACATGGTACAAACACCATCATCAAGTTTGCAGACGACACACCGGTGGTGGGCCTCATCAAACATGATGAGGCAGCCAACAGGGAGGAGGTCCAGCACCTGGTGGCGTGGTGCACAGACAACCTGGCCCTCAACACCAAGAAAACCAAGGAGCTCATTGTGGACTTTAGAAAGACCATGGGGATGGGGGCATGCGCGTCATCAACGGGGCAGAGGTCAAGCGTGTCTCCAGCTTTACATTCCTGGGGGGTCCACATCTCCAAGGGGACCTCTCTTGGACCCTCAACACTGCCACCATCTTCTTCCTGAGGCGACTGAGACTCTGAACTCTGCTGATTATATCCTATCACCATCAATGTATTTAACTGCCTTGCACTGTAATCATAACTCCCTACCTCTACCTATAGTTTACATATTTATTGTTTACATACCTGTATGATAGCCATGTACATTTTTACTGTACTTACTGTATATATATTAATTTATCTTGTTGATGTAACTGCATACCCCTGCTCACTACCTGTTGACTAACTGTTAATACTGTATAGCTACCTGTGTGTGTGTGTGTGTGTGTGTGTGTGTGTGTGTGTGTGTGTGTGTGTGTGTGTGTGTGTGTGTGTGTGTGTGTGTGTGTGTGTATATATATATATATAACATCTTATTTAACCACTGTACATTGTACTATGCACTTTACTTTTACATTTGCACTCTGGTAAGATGCCAAATTATTGTCGCTGGACTATACTTGTGCAATGACAATAAATCAGAATCTAATCTAACCGCGCCCGCTTCAACAGTTCAATTATTACTTAATGCAAAATGCTGTGTATATGCTGATGAGTGGTCAGTACACAACATACTTCCAATGTTACTGTGTGCATGGAGGAAGATCTGCGGCTCCAGGCCCAGACTGTGAGCCATCACCTTCAGCACACGCAGAGACAGCTCCTTACACCGCTGGAAGAAAGCTGCCTGGATGTCCCTGAATTCAACCGTAGGCCACTTCTAGGAGGGAAGAGGATAGTAAACACCATTTAAGGGCTACTTGCCCTTGGCCACATGCCCATGTCGCTTCATGTCACACTTCGTAGAAGTTGAAGATGCTTACTATATCACTACGAAGGGACGACGTGTTGTATGCTTCTTTCAAATCTCCCGGACGACGTGGATTCAATCTGAATGCATAATTGTTATTGTTAGTACATTAATAATAACAATACGCAATACGATTATAACAATATGCAGTGTAGCAGGCTTGAGTAGTGGCTATAATTATCCCCACTTTTCGGTCTCTGAAGAGACCCAGCCATGGTTAGGATTATTGGCAAAACTGCCTCTGCTGAACGGTAACTTCATCTCATGTGGTTGAAGAAAGAATGCCTTGGAGTTGTCCCTAACATGTTCAACCTGAAACAGAGATGAACAGTGAGTGAGACAGTTATTCGCAGTTACCGTTTTCACACTGGGCTAAAATACGGCATTTGCGCTTTTGCTTTTGCTTTCACACTGGCATGTAATGCGCATGCGCTACCCAACTAGTGAGCATTAACTCGTCCACCTTGGGTAGGTGGTTTCGATCCCGAAGTAACTAGTTTGGGTGCAAAGCAATAAAAATACTACGGGTTTCGCTTCCCGTGTGTGTGGACAGAATCTTTATATATATATTTTTTTAATTTAATTTAATTGTATATATTAGTATTATTTTTATTGTTTTTAACTATTATTAGTTTATGGTGTTTTTGAGATTTATACTGCGGGAGGCAATGAGGAGTAAAAATTCCTATGTACTGGTTACAAATGGCCAATAAAAAATCTTGTATCTTGTATCTTGTTTCTAAAATTGTCCAAATTATAGTGAAGACCGCATTCATTTAGCCTTTTTCCTACAATACCCGGGATTTCAGTTGATCCCACTAGATGGCGCACTCTAGACACAATTTACCTTTGCTCGAGTCTGGTCTATTCTCTCTAATTCACCTTTGACCCTGCATTGAGCCCTTCTGTAACTATACGAGTGGACCAAAGAAAAGAAAAGTCGACCGAGAGTGCTTAATGAGGAGTGGACAGCTAAATATTGTGTAATCAAAGGCTGTGTCTTATTTGCCAAGAAACCGTTGCGGTTTTTCAAAGAATACAATATCAGCCGCCACTTTTCCACCAAGCATGCTAACTACACTAGCAAACAGTCAACGCAAGAATGGGCGGCTACTGCTCAGAGGTTGGCAGCCAATTTAACGACTCAGCTAAATATTTTTTTCTCCGACAAACTGCTATTCAAGTTATTTGCTAGCATTCAAATGAGCAAAGGTCAGCAAGCCTTTCTCCGAAGGGGAGTTTTTTAAAGAATGTATAGTAGAGACAGCAGGTCTCTTGTGTCCAGAGAGGGTTCGGGTTACGCAGGACAGTGACTCGCCGTGTAAAACTAATTGACGAAGACTTAGCCAGCGAGTTAAACAAAACAGCTGAGTCATTTAAGCTATATTCGTTAGCACTGGACGAAAGTAACGACCTAAAAGACACCGCTCAGCTCTTCATTTTTATCAGAGTGATTAATGACAATTTTGAGATAACAGGGAAGGTTTTGACCATGGAATCTCTAAAGGGGACAAGATGAGGAGAAGACTTGCAGGACAGAGTTTCTGGTGTCATCGAGAGGCTGAAGCTACCTTGGTGTAAACTTGCCAATGTCACCCCAGATGGTCAGATCGCCAAACTTAACAGGAAAAAACGTCGGGCTGCTGAAAAGAATCCAGGATAAGGTGAAAGAGGAAAACACTGCACTTTCTACACTGCATAATCCACCAGGAAGCCCTGTGTAAGTCTGTATTGCAGCTTGATCATGTAGTTAAAGTCGTAAAACTCGTTAACTTTCTACGAGCGAGTGGACTTAAGCATCGTCAATTTATTAAGTTCCTTGAGGAAACTGATGCTGATCACCAGGACTTGCTTTATCACTCCCATGTCCGCTGGTTAAGTTTGAGGAAAGTATGTCGACGAGTGTGGGAGCTCAAAGGGGAGATTAGCTCATTTTTGGAGTTAATCAGGAAAGCTGACTTTTCCAGAGCTGAGCGATGCAGATTGGCTTTGTGATTTTGCTGTGGACATATTGGACACATGAATGAGCTGAACATGAAGCTACAAGGGAAAGATCAATTTGTGCACGAAATGTACACAAATGTGAGAGCCTTCAAAGCCAAGTTGACAGAGGTTGAGTATTCTCAAGACACATTTCAAACAAATCATTCGCTCATTTCCCCACACTAGCGACACTGAAAGAAAGAAATACAGCAAATCGCTGGACGACCTGCACAGAGAATTCTCCCGTCGGTTCTCTGATTTTGAAAACATTTAAAAGTCACTTCAGCAGGTGTCATTGTCACGGCTACGGTGGTTGGCAGGGGGCGTGGCCTAGCCTCGTGCGCTGCCGGCGCACACACGCTCCTGTCAACAAACAATCACGTTGGTTGGCAGGGGGCGTGGCCAAGCCACGTGCGCTGGTGGCGCACACACACACACCTGGACACAATCTCCCCGTCTAATTGTTTATCACCTCACCTGTGGTATATATACGTTGTCTTTCCTTTACCCCAGCGTGAGGTCGTTACTCTACAATGCACGTAGTTCTCCCGTCTGATACCCATCGCCTGCCAACTACCTGCCGGTACTTCGCACCCGATACCCCCGGTACAGACTCCTTCCCCTGTCCCGGACTACTCGCCGGTCAACTGCCTGCCGGTACTCCGCGGATCGTCTCCCCAGTGCACCCTTGTGACTTTGTGTGTGTTTGGTGCAAATAAAGCCGTTCGTATCACTCCACTTGTCGGCGTCTGCGTTCGGGGTCCAACCCACTCCCTCTCTCGTGACAGTCATGTCCAGGCCCGGCGTCATGGGCGGGCCCCATGGGGCCAGGCCCGCCCATCCAGGATTTGGGCCCGCCCATGAGAAATCAGGGATTAAAAAAATGTATTATATAAAAATATATTTTTTATTTTTTTATTATGTTTATTGTTTTTATTTGTAGGGCTTTATCATACCATTCATTTTTGTACTAAACTATGTTGAAACATTAGTATAATATCATTTTTTTATTTTGCTATGAAATTCTGAATGAATCTCGCGATACTGGTTTTCCGCGGGGTTGAGTCGTGTGTGTGTTTTTTTTAAGTGAGACGCGTCACAGCAACCTGTCAGTTTATATGTATCGGCAACAATGGATACTAGGAAGTGGTTCACCAACAATAACAGCTCACACAAGGATTGTGTCAAGAGACACACTTCTGCTTTAAAGTAGCACGTGCAAACTGATGCTTAACATGTAATTTCCTCCTGATGCTCATGCTTAAAACACATTTGCATATTGTATTTGTATATTTTCTGGCAGTATTCTGTTTTTTGCTGCATAACTAAAGCCGTCTGATATTCTATTACATCTTTAAATGTTAACAGCCTTGACTCAATACATGGTTTGTTCTTAGGTAGTACATTATGCAACATTCTCACAGCTTTGTTCTGTAATGTAATTAAAGGTTTTAAATGACTCATAGTGCATGTGAGTCAGCTGCACGCTGCTTCTGCTTGTTTGATGCGTAGCGCCGCTGTCCATCCATGGGGCTGAAGTTGCGTTGTTTTTGTGCCTCTATCCTGAGCAGCAATGAAACATTTAGAGCATTGTAAATGTTATAGAGCTCGCGATTTAACATTTTGGAGCACAGATATTTTGCAATCAAATCAATTGTATTTTGAAGAGAAATTGACTTTTCCTATGCTCAAAATGTTTCATTGCGTGCACAAAAATAACGCCTAAATCTTTCGGCAACTATATGCACATATGTTACGTTAAAATGGGGTGGAGCCTGGGGGTCGGCCCGCCCTGGTAAATCAAATGCCCGCCCAGAGATGGACGTCTGCCGCCGGGTCTGGTCATGTCCCAGCTGAAGTGAGCAGACGTTCAGCATGATGAACATCAACAAATCACGCCACAGATCCCAGTTGACTGATGAACACCTCGGATCTGTCCTGAGAATTGCCACAACCAAACGGACATCAAACGTTGATGCACTGGCAAAAAAAGGTGACCAACAACACTGTTCCCACTGAAATTAAATGTAAGTTTTCTTTACTTTTCAGCTAATGGCTTTTGACTTGTAATTTATATTTGTTCACACAACTCTCCATCCATCTGCTACTGGCCCGGCCCGTCTGTCAAATTTAAAACTCATAGTGGCCCCTGAGCCAAAAAGTTTGCCCACCCAGGTATACAAACGGTAGTATTTCAACTTTCCAGTCCAAGAATCCCTTCGGAATCCTTTCCGGGGCACATATAAATAAGCTTACCTCTTCTTGTGTGATCCCAGTGTTCTTCAGATACACGAACCCAACTTCTGTAAACGCGGATTTCAGTTGCCTCCCCAAGTCGACGTCGTGCCCATCTGAAAAGCCCTTTTCTCCCAGGTTGTACGGGCTGAAATCTACAACCGGTATGTTGTCCATGTTGACTTTCTGCGAGCTGTGTGTGTAGTGTACTAGTGTGTAGTGTCTACCAGCTGTGTGTGAAGAAAGCTGAAGAAACAAGCCACTCCGTGGTCTCCACCATGTGACTGTGTTTAGCCAATGAAAAAAACAAACCAATAAATGATGACATAACCGAACTGAAAGATGGCTATCGGTCATTCACCTTTGGAATCAATATGTCAGGTAATATAAAGAGTGTCCTATAGTGCAGTGGCGAGGCGTGTCTATCACAACTGGACCTTCTGTAGACGAGGGGTTCCCTGTTCAGCCCGCGACCCCCAACATAACATACTGGTGACCCTAACCCCCCCACTATCACCGGAGGGACTGGAACATTAAAAACAACGTGTGCACAGATATTCACCATCGCGAAAATTTGTGTGGCTTTTTTTCAGCTGCAAATGTCGTGAATTTCAGTCGAATCTGTCGGAATCATAATTCCTTTATTTGTCACCCTTACATATTAAAAACAGACAGACTTAACAGACTGTAACAGACTTACATAATAAAAATATATATGCACACGTTATTATTAACAATAATAATAATAATAATAGTAATAATAACAAAATTAATTAAAAAAATGTAATAAAAACCTCATGGGTCACATCAAGAGGATTCTGAAATCATCTCGCGACCCCAGTCCGTTAAGAAACCAACGCATTTTGGCATATGATGCGTTAATCATTTCATGAATAATAATTTAAATGTGTATGTTTTGAAATGATGTTAGACTTCATTGACTTGAACAGTGAGTGGTCCATCTCCTTCGCCGGGTGCGGCTTCATAGGCGGTGAGCCTACTGAACTGCTTGGAGTGCTGCCACTATCATAACATTGTTACCCATATAACATTACACTATCATACTTTTGCTGGACTTTATGGTACTCATTACCAGTGGCGGCTGGCCCATAGGGGGCGCTGGGGCACCGCCCCCCCCCCCCCCCAAACCCCAAATATATATTATATATATATATATATATATATATATAAATTGTCAATATGTGTGTGGAATGCACCCAGAAATATGTGTAAAATATGATTTTAAAATAATTTGCGCAACATAATATGCTTTTCCTAGTACACATATGCCTAGTACACTGCAGCCTTAAGGGCGCATTTGTATGACGATGCTGCTGGGGCGCTTTTCAATGCGCCCCACGAAGGCGGGTCTCTGTAGCAGTTTAGCCAATTGCTGATTCAAAATATAAACGAGTGACATAAAATGTAGCCAATCAGCGTCCTCAAAACGTCTTCCCGTTTTGCGCCCCACGGAAGACGTAATTTGTGTGCGTCACAGTGTACTACTAGGAAACACACAGACGCACACACACACACACACACAGACGCAGACGCACACTCACACACAGACACACACGCACGCACACATGCACAAACACATACGCAAAAACACACACACACAAACACACACACACACACACTTACAAATATATGTCAGTGTTTTTTGTCAGTGTGTGCCGATATATATATATTTTTGTTGAGTGATTGATATAGTTTTCGTGAGTGATTTAAACAAGCAGGTATATATATATATGGGTGTCGCGATCGTGAAGTCCAACTGGGGGGGGGGTTGCAATCGTGAAGTCCAACGGGGGGGGGGTGTCGCGATCGTGAAGTCCAACGGGGGGGGGGGGGGGGGGTTGTCGCGATCGTGAAGTCCAACGGGGGGGGGTATAGCTGGCAAAATGGTATAGCCCCCCCTGGTGAAAAATGCACCAGCCGCCACTGCTCATTACAGTTACTGCCCTGTAGTCATGATCCTGCTTCACTACTGGCACATTAAAATGCGTTTTGCGCAATTCACCATATGTATATGTCATCCATCCGTCACTTTATTGTTCTTTGTTATATAGTATAGTAGTATAGTATAGTTCTTTGTCATAGTATAGTATAGTGTTTATTGTATTTAGTATAGCATATCATAGGTAGTATAAAGTGTTGTTTATTGTATAGTATTGTTTAGAATAGATTAGTTAGTATTGTTGTAGGAAATTCATACTGCGGGAGGGAATGGGAAGTAAGCATTCCATTGTACTTGTTGCAAATGGCAAATAAAACTTCTTAATCTTGAGAGGTTATGTTTTCACCCTTGTTTCTCTGTTGGCAAGATAACTCAAAATGTTATGTTCGGAGATGGATAAAACTTGGTGGTTAGATAACTCATTGACTAAGGAACTGTTGATAAGATTATTGCCACAGATCTGGATCCGAATCCTTAGCATTAGGAGATTGAATAGAAATAAACTAGGAACAGTTGATTTTGGTGCAGATTCAGATCCAGGGGCGTTTTTGGTGTGGCGTGAGGTATGCACTCACTTGCCTGCCCTCTAGTTCACAAATATTCCCATATTTGCATAAAACATCTGTACTAAAACCATAGTGTCGTTATCTGCTCATACGAACTTCACATGTGTTGGGCTCCACAGAGACCAGCTGTTCAGACCTGATGTCCTTGGCCAGGGAGGCCAGAAAGCGCAAACTGGGCCCCTGCACCCAGCGTTCAACCTTCTGCAGATAGTGCGTGAGTTCTTGCTGAAGATGCTGCCCTCCGACGCCCACCTGCTGTCCTCGGAAAGCTGTGCGTGTCCCTGATCCGGGTGGCCGACGGCAAGAACGTGATCGTCTCGGAGTTTGACGCCAGAGATGAACTCATCCAGGTACGCCGACGGGAAACCTAGCCTGGCTTGGTTTTTATCAGTGGTGAAGCGTCAGGGCCTTCAAGGTATTCAGAGAAGACCCTGGAACTCTCAGATGAAACCAAAACAATCTAATTGTATTAATAAAGTAATACAATTTAATAAAATGTAATACAATTTAATAAAATGACTAAATGAGAATGGTATGTGTTGTTATCTGTTATATTACAGTTACGTTGATTTGTTTGTCTTTCTCGGTCCATGCACTATGCATTTGAGTGGTTTTGTGTTGGAAAAACAATTCAACCGATCACATATTTTTCTGGGTTGCTGGGAAGAATATCCTTCAACCAAAGTATTCCCGATGACTTTGGCCCTCAGACTGAATGAGAGCGTACGTTTGGATTGACAATTTGATCAACCAATCATATCGTGATTTGTAGCCAATGGGCGTATTCTTTCAGATTTCCCCACAGCTCAATAGGGAGCTAGAAGGTATACTGGCTGGAGCGAGAGTGGATCTAGCGTAGTGCTACGTTGTTTCTACGTAGGATTTTATGGCAACAGGCGAAGATGATGTCGTTGCGGATTTATTGTCGGAACCATTTTCAAGACGACCATTCAATGTAAAGATGGACATTATTAAAAAAGGCCGTCCAACGCCTGACAATCTTGAGCTGAATCAAGATGTTAAAGCAACTTATTTTGGATCTGAAAAGCGATCAGCTTTATTACCTGATGGTCGAATCATCCAGAAGGACAGGAGAATGGATTTGGTCTTTGAGTGAACATCATTGGTGAGTGAGACTCATTTGTCTTTGCTGGTTTTGTCTCAGTGTTGCGTCTCGTTGAGCAGGTTGTTGCATTTTGTTTCCACACACTTGTTGACTGATTAGTTAATGGCTGTCATGAGTTTGTTAAGCATTGTTGTGCATTTAAATTGAGAGTTTTGACTTGATCTTTCTTTGCATCGCTTAACGTGAAAAGACTTAACGAGTTACAAACCCGCGATCAATAATCACCTAATTTGCTTTATGTCTTGTCATTAGCACTTTCACCTTTTCACTTTCATTTTGACAGGTGAAAGTGCTAATGACAAGACATATGCCAGAGACATTTGGTGGTTATTGATCGCTATTTTGGAACTTTAAGTTACGTTAAGCCTTTTCACGTGAAGCGTGTTAGACTGTAAGTCCGTTTAATATGTAAGGGTGACGAAGGAATTCTGATTCCGACAGATTCACGACAATCATTTGCAGCTGGAAAAAAAAGCCACACAATTTTCGCGATCACGATTACCCCCCCCCCCCTGGACTTCACGATGTTCTCGATGGTGAAGATCTGTCCACACGTTGTTTTTAATGTTCCAGTCCCTCCGGTGATAGTGGGGGGGGGGGGTCTGTTATGTTGGGGGTCGCGGGCTGAAAAGTTGGGGAACCCCTGGTCTACAGAAGGTCCAGTTGTGATAGACACGCTTCGCCACTGGTTTTTATTATTTATTTTACACGTGAACTATCTCCTCTGCTCCTCTATGGTGTCCATGTCATCGTGTTTTCATTTGGTTTCTCAGGTGCTGATATACAGCTGTTTCATTCCGTTCTACTGCGGGATCATCCCACCCACGTATCGGGGCGTGGTGAGTTGGATGTTTGGAAATGGAATCTCTGCAGCTCAACACCGCCCCCCCCCATCAGTTGCAAGACACACATGTTCAATTTAAACGAAAACAACCGTTTTGAAACTGACAGGCGCTGTAGGTAAACATTTTAATTTATTAAACATAATATTTCAACTTTTTCATTGCTTTCTGTCTAATGTGAGCTACACTGTGAGTGGCTTTATGCACTTTATGCAAACACAACGATTAAGCCAACAATTTGATGTAATGTTGTTTTAATTCATTTCCAAATATATTGTTAAAAAATGTGGACAAGAATGTGGTGATAAGAGTTGATTTTTCTAAAAGGAAGGCATATTTTGTTTGCATAAAATCCAGCACATTGTCATGAAAACTCCACAAACACTTAGAATTCAGAATGGGTCATAAACAGCTCAGTAACTTTAAACGTGGCACTGTCAAAGATGCCACCTTTCCACACAAGTCCCTACTAGGTCTATCCCGATCAACTGTATGTGGTCTAGGACCACACAACAGCAGCTTTGCCACAATGTAATAATAAATTGGCTGCTTCTGTTTCCTTTCCTTGGATTTCCGATGACCTGGCATGGACCCGCAACACGGAGGTCATGCTGAAGAAGGCACACCAGCGCCTCTATGCTCTATTGAGGAGATCTTTAGGACCAGATGTCGGAAGAAGGCCATGTCCATCATAAAGGACTGCAACCACCCTGGGCACCATCTCCCTCCTACCGTCTGGTCGCCGGTTGTGCAGCATCCGTACAAGGACTACCAGGTTTAAGGATAGTTTTTATCCACAGGCGATGACCTGCTGAACTACTGGGAGTTCTGCCACTCTCACGTTCATGTTTTCATTTAAGTCACTTTGCTAATCTTTTTTTGTTTATTTTATTGTATATATTATTTATATTTTTTTGGTGTTTTTGAGATTTATACTGCGGGAGGGAATGGGGAGTAAGCATTCCTATGTACTTGTTACAAATGGCCAATACAAATCTTGTATCTTCTCCCTCCTACCGTCTGGTCGCCGGTTGTGCAGAATCCGTACAAGGACTACCAGGTGTAAGGATCGTTTATCCACAAGCAGTGTGCCTACTGAACTGCTAGGAGTGCTGCCACTTTCACTTTCATAACATTGTCATTAACATTACACTTGCATACTTTGCTGGACTTTCTGGACTCATTACAGCTACTGCACTGTACTGCACTGTTTTCATGGTGCTGCTGCACTTTAAATGTTTTTTAATGCTTTTTGCACATTCAACAGATGTTCATACCATCTATCAGTCACTTTGCTGTCCTTTTTTTGTTTATTTTTATTGTATATATTTGTATGGTATTTGTTTTTTGAAATGTTTACTGCGGGAGGGAATGGGGAGCAAGCATTCCAATGTACTTGTTACAAATGGCAAATAAATATCTTGTATCTTGTAAATGTATTTTAATATAGTTACTACTTATTCCAAATGGCACACATACTAACCACCACCACCACATACATCCACCTTCTGGTATACTACATGCTTATATAAACATATAAACATATGTATACGTATGTCCTGTATTTTAAATTTTGATATTAGACTACTGCCTTATAGTCTACCATTATTGTAACACCCAAATGTCTGAATAGAGCAACGTTACACATTATTATTAACACGGTGGTACTTTATTGGGTTTATTTGTATGCAAAAATGAAACACGTGTGCTTACTACATGCTCTCCAGGTACCATCACCTTATCGTGGTGTAGAGGTTTGGGTGTCCCTCTGAACCTGAGAGCTGTCTGGAGCCTAGTGCTCCTGGTAGGGTCTCCCATGGCAGATTGGTCTCAGGGGAGGGGCCAGACTAAGAATGGTTCAAAGACCCTAATGGACAAACAAACAAGAAGCGAGGATACCCTGCCCGGAGGAAGCCCGGGGCCCCTTTCTGGAGCCAGGCCCGGGGAAGCCTCTGGACAGACCTGGTAAGCCCAAACGTGTAGTGCGGGTGAACTGGGAACGTCTGGTGGATGCCCCTGTCCGGGAGACCTTCAACTCCCACCTCCGGTGGAATTTTTCGGGCATCTCTGTGGAGGCTGGGGGCATTGAACCAGAGTGGTCATTGTTCAAAGCTACTATTGCTGAAGCTGCGGTTGAGAGCTGTGGCCTCAAGGTCATTGGTGCCTCAAGGGGCGGCAACCCTCGGACTTTGTGGTGGACACAGGTGGTCAAGGCTGAAGAAGGAGGCCTTCCGGGCTATGTTAGCCTGTGAGACTCCGGACTCAGTTGTGAGGTATCGACAGGACGGCAGCCTCAGCCGTAGCGGAGGCAAAGCAGTGGGTGTGGGAGGAATTCGGAGAAGCCATGGAGAAGGACTTTCAGTCGGTACCAAAGCGTTTCTGCCAAACAATCCGGCTCCTCAGGAGGGGGAAGCGTGGATCCATCCAAGCTGTGTACAGTAAGGGTGGGACCTCAACTGAGGAGGTGATCGGGCGGTGGAAAGAGCACTTTGAGGAACTTCTTAACCCAGCACCCTGAAAGGTAGAGACAGAGCTGGAGGATAAAGGACGGCAAACATCAATCTCCCTGGAGGAAGTCACTGCGGTAGTCAAACATCTCCACAGTGGCAAAGCCACAGGGGTTGACGAGATCCATCCAGAAATGCTAAAGGCTCTGGGTGTTGAGGGGCTGTCATGGATGACACATCTTTTCAACATTGTGTGGAAGTCTGGGACAGTGCCTGAGGCGCGGCAAACAGGGGAAGTGGTACCCCTGTTCAAAAAGGGAGACCAGAGGGTGTGTACCAATTACAGGGGTATCGCATTACTCAGCCTCCCTGGGAAAGTCTACTCCAAGGTGCTGGAAAGGAGGGTTCGGCCAATCGTCGAACCTCAGAGGAACAATGCGGATTCCACCCTGGTCGTGGAACAACGGACCAGCTTTTCACTCTTGCAAGGATCCTGGAGGGGGCTTGGGAGTATGCCCATCCAGTCTACATGTGTTTTGTGGATTTGGAGAAGGCATATGATCGGGTCCCTCTGGAAATACTGTGGGGGGTGCTGCGGTAGAATGGGGTGCGGGGGTCACTACTGAGGGCCATCCAATTTCTGTACTCCCAAAGCAAGAGCTGTGTCCGGATTCTCGGTAGTAAGTCGGGCATGTTCTCCGCCAGGGCTGCGCTTTGTCACCCATCCTGTTTGTGATTTTCATGGACAGGATTTTGTCATGGAGGGGAGGGGTTTCAGTATAGTGTGCTTAGGATTGAATCGCTGCTGTTTGCAGATGATGTGGTCCTGTTTGCGTCATCAGTATGTGACCTTCAGCACTCACTGGATCGGTTTGCAGCGGAGTGTGAAGCGGCTGGGATGAGGATCAGCACCTCCAAATCTGAGGCCATGGTTCTTAGCAGGAAACCGGTGGATTGTCTACTCCAAATAGGGAGGGAGTCTTTATCCCAAGTGAAGGAGTTCAAGTATCTCAGGTCTTGTTCTCGAGTGAGGGGAGGATGGAGTGTGAGATTGACCGGAGAATAGGTGCAGCGGGAGCGGTATTGGGTGCACTTTACCGCACCGTTGTAACCAAAAGAGAGCTGAGCCAGAAGGCAAAGCTCTCGATCTACCGATCAGTCTTCGTTCCTACCCTCACCTATGAGTCATGAGGTCATGAACAATGGGTAATGACCGAAAGGACAAGATCGCAAATACAAGCGGCCAAAATGAGTTTCCTCAGGAGGGTGGCTGGTATCTCCCTGAGAGATAGGGTGAGAAGCTCAGTCACTCGTGAGAGACTCGAGTAGAGCCGCTGCTCCTTCGCGTAGAAAGGAGCCAGTTGAGGTGGTTCGGGCATCTAGTAAGGATGCTTCCTGGTCGCCTCCCGAGGGAGGTTTTCCAGGCACATCCAACTGGGAAGAGACCACGGTACAGGTGGGGTGATTACATCTCCACACTGGCCTGGGAACGCCTCTGGATCCCCCAGTCAGAGCTAGTCGATGTTGCCAGGGAGAGGGAAGTTAGAGTCCCCTGCTGAAGCTGCTACCTCTGCGACCCAACCATGGATAAGCAGGGATGGCGATTTGTCTATCGTCATCTTACAGTGTTTATTACTGTGTGAAACATTGATGACAGTAGTTGATTTTCATTGTCTTTGTGGTGTATTTACCATTACGTTGCTTACACCCAAAGCAGTTGTCAACAGTTTAGTTGACAATTGACGTCATCCGTCTTCGGAATGACGTCACCTATGGTGGGCGGGGCCTGACTCTTTGTCACGCCGCTTCCTTTTCCCTATCCTGCGACCAGTTCAGCAGTACAATACATTTTAGTTTTTCTTACAAACAGCCAATATACAATGGTGGACATTTATTGACTAACTAACACCTTTTGTAATTGTAGCATCTGAATGTCTCATCGATCGAATATATGTAGGCTATTGTTATAAAAACAAAGGTTTACATTGTACTTGTTGCATACGGAAATTACAAATCTTGAAGAGAAACATTTCCCAGAAAGAGAAACTCCTACTCAAACTCATTCCCAGAACGTAAAATAAATGTCACCATTAGTTTAGTTTTTTAATTAATTCCCCAAAATGCCAACAGCACTTATGATATAAGCTTCAATTGTTTACATCTAAATATATCTATATAACAGAAATGTCAGAAAGGGTAGGCTATTAGACGTTGATTTAGGAAGGATTGACAAAAGGCTTTTGTTTGATTGCTCCCTTGTAGAAGGAGTGATTAAAGCAGTAAGTGTATCAATCAGCTATGTTCACTTTCTCCCATAAGAATCATTGAAGCGCTCTTGGAGATAGGCCCCTCCCGTGACAGCAGGGTACTTGTTCGAGCCATCGCAGCAGGTGATGAGGGCTTCGTCGTCTGGGTGTACAAAGAAAACCAGAGATTGACGAGAACGTGAGTCACCAGCAGGTGGCAGCAAAACCCGGTGCACCTGAAAGACAAATTATTAACGTTATGTGATCTATGTATTCAATACACGGCAATCAATACATATATTGTTTAAAATGATAAGGGCTGTATTTGGCAAAAGTTTCAAAGTTGACTCAAGTACTTATTAATTATTATTAGTACTTACTTAACTTATTAAGTACTTATTAAGCAATTTTAATAATGCATACTGGACATGGTACGCTTTATTTATTTTCTATATATTTTTGTGACAATTGCAACACACACACACACACACACACACACAGCTGTTCTGCTGGCTTTCAGGGGGTCTCAAGTGTCGTGGTGTCCCATGTCCCATATTTCGCACCCTGGTTTGTTCGTCATTTTTGGGGGGTGAATGAAAAACATTCCACATTTTTGCCAAATAGATGCTGTGATTTTATATAGATTGGGTGCAGCTCCTCATCCACAAACACAATGAGAAAAATGTTGAAAAAGGGTGCGAAAAGACAAACTCACAGATGAGATTAAGAGATCACTGGTCCAACGCTGCATCAGATCACCGATATTGACCAGGACTGTTCCTGGTATGCTGGGAGCTGAGATGAAGTCACCTGAGCGACTGAGAACCTGGAGGAAAACGGGTCAAGGCTGAAAAACCCTTTACCACCTCACCCCAGATACCACATAAAACATGTTCCCAATCAATCCAAAGGATAACGTATAATTTGGACGGATTAGACTTTGTTTACATACCGAGGTCAGCCTACACTATCAGGCCACGGTTAAAGGGTTGAGTTAAGATGAGAATGAGAAGAGAAGTCTAGACCTGAAAGGTACCTGTAATTACAAACTGGACATATCTAGAATATATCTACATATCTTCTGACAGTGACGCACCGGTCATATCCTTTAGTGGTCACCTGGTGAATCTGGTTTTCACATGCAATTGTGGGTTCGCTTCATTGCACAAGTCATACACACCCAGTTAATCAGCTGTCTCAGGGGTGTGTTTGTGTGTGTGTGTATTGCTGTATTCAACAGCAATATAAGAGGAAACGCTACCACAATATTTTTCTGTAGAATATTCATATTTCCGAATAAGTGTTTTGCAATTGTAATAATTGTGCAATTGTGGGTTTACGTCATTGCAAGTCATACACACACACACCCAGTTGTGTGTGTGTGTGTGTGTGTGTGTGTGTGTGTGTGTGTGTGTGTGTGTGTGTGTGTGTGTGTGGTGTGTGGTGTGTGTGGTGTGTGTGTGTGTGTGTGTGTGTGTGTGTGTGTGTGTGTGTTACCTGTAAGCCTCCCTCGGGGCCCTGGAAGACCAGGGTGATGCTGCCGTAGTCAGAGTGTTCCCCACAGCGCAGCTGGCCCTCCTTCACCAGCTCACTGTTGACTGGCGGGTAATATAGAGAGCGCAGGGTGGTGGCGTTGTCATCGCCTGTGATGGAGCACAACAACATCACTCCACATACTCCCCCATCATGCACCCTTTTAACGGGACCAGTATCTAGAACCATAGGAGGTCGGTTCTGGAGTTCGGAGCGCTATATAACTGCTGGCTGAGGTTTAAAGACCAGACTGAACCATTATTTATTATTGCCGATGTCCAACATAAAATATACTGAATAATCTTCGTTAAAACGTCATTAGTTGGGCCAAAAACAGATCTGTCCTGTTGCTTTGGAGCCTCGCAACGGCATCCATAACCTCCATTTATAGGAATATGGCTGTGTGAGGCTAGTTGCTTTGGTCATTGGAACTGAGACCTAACATACAATAGTTTGATACATATATGAAACACTTTCTGCACTGACATTTGTAGGTGTTTCTTTGCCTTCTTACTTAAAGAGCAAGCTAAACTTGTCTTTTATGAACTCAAACATATCACAATCCAACATTTTAAGTTGAATAATCCTTCCTAATCAAGATGCACTACCCTTTTGGAGGTATGGCTATCAATCTGGATGTGCTGTTTTTTTCTCTTTTAGAGGACATTTTGTGTGGTTTGGCCAAAAACCACACAATAGAAGCAACCCAGGTCAATCTAGTTTGACCAATAGAACTAGAGGGTGTTCAGTGTACCACATACCACACCAAAAAGTCTCCTGGATCCGGATTGAAATCTGGATCTGCGCCAATTCAACTGATCCAAAGCCAAGTTTTGTTTTTGAGTATTTTCAACACATCACTAGCCCAGGCAGTTGTCCCAGCGTGTGTTAAAACCACCTCCATTGTCCATCCATTGTCTACCGCTTATCTGGTCGGGTCGCGGAGGTAGCAGCTTCAGCAAACGTTCCTCTCCCTGGCAACATCGACCAGCTCTGACTGGAGGATCCCAGGCCGTTTTGGCCACTTGTGTTCACAAACTCGTCCTTTCGGTCATTACCCATTGTTCATGACCATAGGTGAGAGTAGGAACGAAGACTGACCGGTAGATCGAGAGCTTTGCCTTCTGGCTCGCGTTAAAGGGCACACACTATCGCTCCAGCACCTTTTCTCAGGTCAATCTCATGCTTCATCCTCCCCTCATTCGAGAACAAGACCCTAAGATATTTGAACTCCATCACTTGGGATAAGGACTCACTCCCTACTTGGAGTAGACAATCCACCGGTTTCCTGCTGAACCATGGCCTCAGATTTAGAGGTGCTGATCCTCATCCCAGCCGCTTCACTCACTGCAAACCAGATCCTGATCCAGTGAGTGCTGAAGGTCACATACTGATGACGCAAACAGGACCACATCATCTGCAAACAGCAGCGATGCAATCCTGAGCCCACCATACTGCAACCCCTCCCCTCGATACGCCTTGAAATCACAAACTGGATGGGCGCAGCCCTGGCAACACCCACTGAGAATCCGGACACCGCTCTAGCTTTGGGAGTACCGAGATTGGATGGCCTTTAGTAGTGACCCCCGCACCCCATACTCCCGCAGCACCCCCCACAGTTCCCGGGGGACCCGGTCATATGCCTTTTCCAAATCCACAAAGCACCATAGACCAGATGGGCATACTCCTAAGCCCCATCCAGGATCCTTGCAAGAGTGAAAAGATGGTCGTTGTTTGCAGCTTCAGCAATAGACGCTTTGAACAATGACCACTCTGGTTGAATGTCCCCAGCCACCACAGATATGCCAGATAAATTCTGCCGGAGGTGGGAGTTGAAGGTCTCCTGGACAGGGGCACCCAGGGGTGGGTGCCCCTGTTCACCCGCACTACACGTTTGGGCTTACTAGGTCTATCACTTCTTCTTGGTTGTTTGTCAATTGAAGTCTTTGAAGTCTCCATTGTGCCAGTGCCAAAACACTCTTCTGCAGCGTGCCTCAACGACTTCCGCCCTGTTGTACTCGCCCCCATCATCATGAAGGGCTTTGAGAGGATGGTCCTGGCTCACCTTAAATCTGGCCTCTTACCCTCACTGGATAAAACGCCAATTTGCCTACCGTGAGAACAAGAGCACGAAGGATGCCATCTCCTTAGTCCTTCACTCTGCTCTCTCCCACCTGGATGAGTGCAACACCCACGTGAGAATGCTGTTCATCGACTTTAGCTCAGCATTCAACACCATCATCCCCTTCAAACTCCTCTTCAAACATGGTGACCTTATGGATAACAAGAATCTTGACATTAACCCCTCTGTCTGTAACAAGTTATTGGACTAACCAACATACCCCAGTCTGTCAGGTGAGACAATCTTACCTTACCCTGAACATGCGTCCCGCAGGGCTGTCTGCTGAGCCCCCTCCTCTACTCCCTCTTCACCCACGACTGCACTCCTTTACATGGTACAAACACCATCATCAAGTTTGCAGACGACACACCGGTGGTGGGCCTCATCAAACATGATGAGGCAGCCAACAGGGAGGAGGTCCAGCACCTGGTGGTGTGGTGCACAGACAACCTGGCCCTCAACACCAAGAAAACGGAGCTCATTGTGGACTTTAGAAAGACCATGGGGATGGGGGCATGCGCGTCATCAACGGGGCAGAGTCAAGCGTGTCTCCAGCTTTACATTCCTGGGGGTCCACATCTCCAAGGGGACGTCTCTTGGACCCTCAACACTGCCACCATCTTCTTCCTGAGGAGACTGAGACTCTGAACTCTGCTGATTATATCCTATCACCATCAATGTATTTAACTGCCTTGCACTGTAATCATAACTCCCTACCTCTACCTATAGTTTACATATTTATTGTTTACATACCTGTATGATAGCCATGTACATTTTTACTGTACTTACTGTATATATATATATATATATAAATTTATCTTGTTGATAAACTGCATACCCCTGCTCACTACCTGTTGACTAACTGTTAATACTGTATAGCTACGTGTGTGTGTGTGTGTGTGTGTGTGTGTGTGTGTGTGTGTGTGTGTGTGTGTGTGTGTGTGTGTGTGTGTGTGTGTGTGTGTGTGTGTGTGTGTGTGTGTGTGTGTGTGTGTGTGTGTATATAGAACATCTTATTTAACCACTGTACATTGTACTATGCACTTTACTTTTACATTTTCACTCTGGTAAGATGCCAAATTATTGTCGCTGGACTATACTTGTGCAATGACAATAAATCTGAATCTAATCTAACCGCGCCCGCTTCAACAGTTTAATTATTACTTAATGCAAAATGCTGTGTCTATGCTGATGAGTGGTCAGTACACAACATACTTCCAATGTTACGGTGTGCATGGAGGAAGATCTGCGGCTCCAGGCCCAGACTGTGAGCCATCACCTTCAGCACACGCAGAGACAGCTCCTTACACCGCTGGAAGAAAGCTGCCTGGATGTCCCTGAATTCAACCGTAGGCCACTTCTAGGAGGGAACAGGATAGTAAACACCATTTAAGGGCTACTAGCTTTTTACAACAATATATTGTTCTTGGCCACATGCCCATGTCGCTTCATGTCACACTTCGTAGAAGTTGAAGATGCTTACTATATCACTACGAAGGGACGACGTGTTGTATGCTTCTTTCAAATCTCCCGGACGACGTGGATTCAATCTGAATGCATAATTGTTATTGTTAGTACATTAATAATAACAATACGCAATACGATTATAACAATATGCAGTGTAGCAGGCTTGAGTAGTGGCTATAATTATCCCCACCTTTCGGTCTCTGAAGAGACCCAGCCATGGTTAGGATTACTGGCAAAATTGCCTCTGCTGAACGGTAACTTCATCTCATGTGGTTGAAGAAAGAATGCCTTGGAGTTGTCCCTAACATGTTCAACCTGAAACAGAGATGAACAGTGAGTGAGACAGTCTGACAGTTATTCGCAGTTACCGTTTTCACACTGGGCTAAAATACGGCATTCGCGCTTTTGCTTTCACACTGGCAAGTAATGCGCATGCGCTACCCAACTAGTGAGCATTAACTCGTCCACCTTGGGTAGGTGGTTTCGATCCCGAAGTAACTAGTTTGGGTGCAAAGCAATGAAACTACTACGGGTTTCGCTTCCCGTGTGTGTGGACAGAATCTTTATATATATATTTTTTTAATTTAATTTAATTGTATATATTAGTATTATTATTTTATTTTTTTTTTAACTGATTATTAGTTTATGGTGTTTTTGAGATTTATACTGCGGGAGGCAATGAGGAGTAAAAATTCCTATGTACTGGTTACAAATGGCCAATAAAAAATCTTGTATCTTGTATCTTGTTTCAAAATTTTCCAAATTATAGTGAAGACCGCATTCATTTTGCCTTTTTCCTACAATACCCGGGATTTCAGTTGATCCCACTAGATGGCGCACTCTAGACACAATTTACCTTTGCTCGAGTCTGGTCTATTCTCTCTAATTCACCTTTGACCCTGCATTGAGCCCTTCTGTAACAATGAGTGGACCAAAGAAAAGAAAAGTCGACCGAGAGTGCTTAATGAGGAGTGGACAGCTAAATATTGTGTAATCAAAGGCTGTTGTCTTATTTGCCAAGAAACCGTTGCGGTTTTTCAAAGAATACAATATCAGCCGCCACTTTTCCACCAAGCATGCTAACTACACTAGCAAACAGTCAACGCAAGAACGGGCGGCTACTGCTCAGAGGTTGGCAGCCAATTTAACGACTCAGCTAAATATTTTTTTCTCCGACAAACTGCTATTCAAGTTATTTGCTAGCATTCAAATGAGCAAAGGTCAGCAAGCCTTTCTCCGAAGGGGAGTTTTTTAAAGAATGTATAGTAGAGACAGCAGGTCTCTTGTGTCCAGAGAGGGTTCGGGTTACGCAGGACAGTGACTCGCCGTGTAAAACTAATTGACGAAGACTTAGCCAGCGAGTTAAACAAAACAGCTGAGTCATTTAAGCTATATTCGTTAGCACTGGACGAAAGTAACGACCTAAAAGACACCGCTCAGCTCTTCATTTTTATCAGAGTGATTAATGACAATTTTGAGATAACAGGGAAGGTTTTGACCATGGAATCTCTAAAGGGGACAAGATGAGGAGAAGACTTGCAGGACAGAGTTTCTGGTGTCATCGAGAGGCTGAAGCTACCTTGGTGTAAACTTGCCAATGTCACCCCAGATGGTCAGATCGCCAAACTTAACAGGAAAAAACGTCGGGCTGCTGAAAAGAATCCAGGATAAGGTGAAAGAGGAAAACACTGCACTTTCTACACTGCATAATCCACCAGGAAGCCCTGTGTAAGTCTGTATTGCAGCTTGATCATGTAGTTAAAGTCGTAAAACTCGTTAACTTTCTACGAGCGAGTGGACTTAAGCATCGTCAATTTATTAAGTTCCTTGAGGAAACTGATGCTGATCACCAGGACTTGCTTTATCACTCCCATGTCCGCTGGTTAAGTTTGAGGAAAGTATGTCGACGAGTGTGGGAGCTCAAAGGGGAGATTAGCTCATTTTTGGAGTTAATCAGGAAAGCTGACTTTTCCAGAGCTGAGCGATGCAGATTGGCTTTGTGATTTTGCTGTGGACATATTGGACACATGAATGAGCTGAACATGAAGCTACAAGGGAAAGATCAATTTGTGCACGAAATGTACACAAATGTGAGAGCCTTCAAAGCCAAGTTGACAGAGGTTGAGTATTCTCAAGACACATTTCAAACAAATCATTCGCTCATTTCCCCACACTAGCGACACTGAAAGAAAGAAATACAGCAAATCGCTGGACGACCTGCACAGAGAATTCTCCCGTCGGTTCTCTGATTTTGAAAACA
Organism: Muraenolepis orangiensis; assembly: GCA_027704905.1. NCBI lineage: Eukaryota > Metazoa > Chordata > Actinopteri > Gadiformes > Muraenolepididae > Muraenolepis > Muraenolepis orangiensis. The sequence goes on along the minus strand of CM051010.1, from coordinate 14,174,995 downwards.
TTTAAAAGTCACTTCAGCAGGTGTCATTGTCACGGCTACGGTGGTTGGCAGGGGGCGTGGCCTAGCCTCGTGCGCTGGCGGCGCACACACGCTCCTGTCAACAAACAATCACGTTGGTTGGCAGGGGGCGTGGCCAAGCCACGTGCGCTGGTGGCGCACACACACACACCTGGACACAATCTCCCCGTCTAATTGTTTATCACCTCACCTGTGGTATATATACGTTGTCTTTCCTTTACCCCAGCGTGAGGTCGTTACTCTACAATGCACGTAGTTCTCCCGTCTGATACCCATCGCCTGCCAACTACCTGCCGGTACTTCGCACCCGATACCCCCGGTACAGACTCCTTCCCCTGTCCCGGACTACTCGCCGGTCAACTGCCTGCCGGTACTCCGCGGATCGTCTCCCCAGTGCACCCTTGTGACTTTGTGTGTGTTTGGTGCAAATAAAGCCGTTCGTATCACTCCACTTGTCGGCGTCTGCGTTCGGGGTCCAACCCACTCCCTCTCTCGTGACAGTCATGTCCAGGCCCGGCGTCATGGGCGGGCCCCATGGGGCCAGGCCCGCCCATCCAGGATTTGGGCCCGCCCATGAGAAATCAGGGATTAAAAAAATGTATTATATAAAAATATATTTTTTATTTTTTTATTATGTTTATTGTTTTTATTTGTAGGGCTTTATCATACCATTCATTTTTGTACTAAACTATGTTGAAACATTAGTATAATATCATTTTTTTATTTTGCTATGAAATTCTGAATGAATCTCGCGATACTGGTTTTCCGCGGGGTTGAGTCGTGTGTGTGTTTTTTTTTAAGTGAGACGCGTCACAGCAACCTGTCAGTTTATATGTATCGGCAACAATGGATACTAGGAAGTGGTTCACCAACAATAAGAGCTCACACAAGGATTGTGTCAAGAGACACACTTCTGCTTTAAAGTAGCACGTGCAAACTGATGCTTAACATGTAATTTCCTCCTGATGCTCATGCTTAAAACACATTTGCATATTGTATTTGTATATTTTCTGGCAGTATTCTGTTTTTTGCTGCATAACTAAAGCCGTCTGATATTCTATTACATCTTTAAATGTTAACAGCCTTGACTCAATACATGGTTTGTTCTTAGGTAGTACATTATGCAACATTCTCACAGCTTTGTTCTGTAATGTAATTAAAGGTTTTAAATGACTCATAGTGCATGTGAGTCAGCTGCACGCTGCTTCTGCTTGTTTGATGCGTAGCGCCGCTGTCCATCCATGGGGCTGAAGTTGCGTTGTTTTTGTGCCTCTATCCTGAGCAGCAATGAAACATTTAGAGCATTGTAAATGTTATAGAGCTCGCGATTTAACATTTTGGAGCACAGATATTTTGCAATCAAATCAATTGTATTTTGAAGAGAAATTGACTTTTCCTATGCTCAAAATGTTTCATTGCGTGCACAAAAATAACGCCTAAATCTTTCGGCAACTATGCACATATGTTACGTTAAAATGGGGTGGAGCCTGGGGGTCGGCCCGCCCTGGTAAATCAAATGCCCGCCCAGAGATGGACGTCTGCCGCCGGGTCTGGTCATGTCCCAGCTGAAGTGAGCAGACGTTCAGCATGATGAACATCAACAAATCACGCCACAGATCCCAGTTGACTGATGAACACCTCGGATCTGTCCTGAGAATTGCCACAACCAAACGGACATCAAACGTTGATGCACTGGCAAAAAAAGGTGACCAACAACACTGTTCCCACTGAAATTAAATGTTAAATGTTTTCTTTACTTTTCAGCTAATGGCTTTTGACTTGTAATTTATATTTGTTCACACAACTCTCCATCCATCTGCTACTGGCCCGGCCCGTCTGTCAAATTTAAAACTCATAGTGGCCCCTGAGCCAAAAAGTTTGCCCACCCAGGTATACAAACGGTAGTATTTCAACTTTCCAGTCCAAGAATCCCTTCGGAATCCTTTCCGGGGCACATATAAATAAGCTTACCTCTTCTTGTGTGATCCCAGTGTTCTTCAGATACACGAACCCAACTTCTGTAAACGCGGATTTCAGTTGCCTCCCCAAGTCGACGTCGTGCCCATCTGAAAAGCCCTTTTCTCCCAGGTTGTACGGGCTGAAATCTACAACCGGTATGTTGTCCATGTTGACTTTCTGCGAGCTGTGTGTGTAGTGTACTAGTGTGTAGTGTCTACCAGCTGTGTGTGAAGAAAGCTGAAGAAACAAGCCACTCCGTGGTCTCCACCATGTGACTGTGTTTAGCCAATGAAAAAAACAAACCAATAAATGATGACATAACCGAACTGAAAGATGGCTATCGGTCATTCACCTTTGGAATCAATATGTCAGGTAATATAAAGAGTGTCCTATAGTGCAGTGGCGAGGCGTGTCTATCACAACTGGACCTTCTGTAGACGAGGGGTTCCCTGTTCAGCCCGCGACCCCCAACATAACATACTGGTGACCCTAACCCCCCCACTATCACCGGAGGGACTGGAACATTAAAAACAACGTGTGCACAGATATTCACCATCGCGAAAATTTGAGTGGCTTTTTTTCAGCTGCAAATGTCGTGAATTTCAGTCGAATCTGTCGGAATCATAATTCCTTTATTTGTCACCCTTACATATTAAAAACAGACAGACTTAACAGACTGTAACAGACTTACATAATAAAAATATATATGCACACGTTATTATTAACAATAATAATAATAATAGTAATAATAACAAAATTAATTAAAAAAATGTAATAAAAACCTCATGGGTCACATCAAGAGGATTCTGAAATCATCTCGCGACCCCAGTCCGTTAAGAAACCAACGCATTTTGGCATATGATGCGTTAATCATTTCATGAATAATAATTTAAATGTGTATGTTTTGAAATTATGTTAGACTTCATTGACTTGAACAGTGAGTGGTCCATCTCCTTCGCCGGGTGCGGCTTCATAGGCGGTGAGCCTACTGAACTGCTTGGAGTGCTGCCACTATCATAACATTGTTACCCATATAACATTACACTATCATACTTTTGCTGGACTTTATGGTACTCATTACCAGTGGCGGCTGGCCCATAGGGGGCGCTGGGGCACCGCCCCCCCCCCCCCCCCCAAACCCCAAATATATATATATATATATATATATATATATATATATATAAATTGTCAATATGTGTGTGGAATGCACCCAGAAATATGTGTAAAATATGATTTTAAAATAATTTGCGCAACATAATATGCTTTTCCTAGTACACATATGCCTAGTACACTGCAGCCTTAAGGGCGCATTTGTATGACGATGCTGCTGGGGCGCTTTTCAATGCGCCCCACGAAGGCGGGTCTCTGTAGCAGTTTAGCCAATTGCTGATTCAAAATATAAACGAGTGACATAAAATGTAGCCAATCAGCGTCCTCAAAACGTCTTCCCGTTTTGCGCCCCACGGAAGACGTAATTTGTGTGCGTCACAGTGTACTACTAGGAAACACACAGACGCACACACACACACACACACAGACGCAGACGCACACTCACACACAGACACACACGCACGCACACATGCACAAACACATACGCAAAAACACACACACACACAAACACACACACACACACACTTACAAATATATGTCAGTGTTTTTTGTCAGTGTGTGCCGATATATATATATTTTTGTTGAGTGATTGATATAGTTTTCGTGAGTGATTTAAACAAGCAGGTATATATATATATGGGTGTCGCGATCGTGAAGTCCAACTGGGGGGGGGGTTGCAATCGTGAAGTCCAACGGGGGGGGGGTGTCGCGATCGTGAAGTCCAACGGGGTGGGTATAGCTGGCAAAATGGTATAGCCCCCCCTGGTGAAAAATGCACCAGCCGCCACTGCTCATTACAGTTACTGCCCTGTAGTCATGATCCTGCTTCACTACTGGCACATTAAAATGCGTTTTGCGCAATTCACCATATGTATATGTCATCCATCCGTCACTTTATTGTTCTTTGTTATATAGTATAGTAGTATAGTATAGTTCTTTGTCATAGTATAGTATAGTGTTTATTGTATTTAGTATAGCATATCATAGGTAGTATAAAGTGTTGTTTATTGTATAGTATTGTTTAGAATAGATGAGTTAGTATTGTTGTAGGAAATTCATACTGCGGGAGGGAATGGGAAGTAAGCATTCCATTGTACTTGTTGCAAATGGCAAATAAAACTTCTTAATCTTGAGAGGTTATGTTTTCACCCTTGTTTCTCTGTTGGCAAGATAACTCAAAATGTTATGTTCGGAGATGGATAAAACTTGGTGGTTAGATAACTCATTGACTAAGGAACTGTTGATAAGATTATTGCCACAGATCTGGATCCGAATCCTTAGCATTAGGAGATTGAATAGAAATAAACTAGGAACAGTTGATTTTGGTGCAGATTCAGATCCAGGGGCGTTTTTGGTGTGGCGTGAGGTATGCACTCACTTGCCTGCCCTCTAGTTCACAAATATTCCCATATTTGCATAAAACATCTGTACTAAAACCATAGTGTCGTTATCTGCTCATACGAACTTCACATGTGTTGGGCTCCACAGAGACCAGCTGTTCAGACCTGATGTCCTTGGCCAGGGAGGCCAGAAAGCGCAAACTGGGCCCCTGCACC
>CM051010.1:14151611-14169352 GCA_027704905.1 Muraenolepis orangiensis | reverse complement strand
ACCTACCCAAGGTGGACGACTTAATGCTCACTAGTTGGGTAGCGCATGCGCATTACTTGCCAGTGTGAAAGCAAAAGCGCGAATGCCGTATTTTAGCCCAGTGTGAAAACGGTAACTGCGAATAACTGTCAGACTGTCTCACTCACTGTTCATCTCTGTTTCAGGTTGAACATGTTAGGGACAACTCCAAGGCATTCTTTCTTCAACCACATGAGATGAAGTTACCGTTCAGCAGAGGCAATTTTGCCGGTAATCCTAACCATGGCTGGGTCTCTTCAGAGACCGAAAGGTGGGGATAATTATAGCCACTACTCAAGCCTGCTACACTACATATTGTTATAATCGTATTGCGTATTGTTATTATTAATGTACTAACAATAACAATTATGCATTCAGATTGAATCCACGTCGTCCGGGAGATTTGAAAGAAGCATACAACACGTCGTCCCTTCGTAGTGATATAGTAAGCATCTTCAACTTCTACGAAGTGTGACATGAAGCGACATGGGCATGTGGCCAAGAACAATATATTGTTGTAAAAAGCTAGTAGCCCTTAAATGGTGTTTACTATCCTGTTCCCTCCTAGAAGTGGCCTACGGTTGAATTCAGGGACATCCAGGCAGCTTTCTTCCAGCGGTGTAAGGAGCTGTCTCTGCGTGTGCTGAAGGTGATGGCTCACAGTCTGGGCCTGGAGCCGCAGATCTTCCTCCATGCACACCGTAACATTGGAAGTATGTTGTGTACTGACCACTCATCAGCATAGACACAGCATTTTGCATTAAGTAATAATTAAACTGTTGAAGCGGGCGCGGTTAGATTAGATTCAGATTTATTGTCATTGCACAAGTATAGTCCAGCGACAATAATTTGGCATCTTACCAGAGTGAAAATGTAAAAGTAAAGTGCATAGTACAATGTACAGTGGTTAAATAAGATGTTCTATATACACACACACACACACACACACACACACACACACACACACACACACACACACACACACACACACACACACACACACACACACACACACACACACACACACACACACACACACACACACACGTAGCTATACAGTATTAACAGTTAGTCAACAGGTAGTGAGCAGGGGTATGCAGTTTATCAACAAGATAAATTTATATATATATATATATATATATACAGTAAGTACAGTAAAAATGTACATGGCTATCATACAGGTATGTAAACAATAAATATGTAAACTATAGGTAGAGGTAGGGAGTTATGATTACAGTGCAAGGCAGTTAAATACATTGATGGTGATAGGATATAATCAGCAGAGTTCAGAGTCTCAGTCTCCTCAGGAAGAAGATGGTGGCAGTGTTGAGGGTCCAAGAGACGTCCCCTTGGAGATGTGGACCCCCAGGAATGTAAAGCTGGAGACACGCTTGACTCTGCCCCGTTGATGACGCGCATGCCCCCATCCCCATGGTCTTTCTAAAGTCCACAATGAGCTCCGTTTTCTTGGTGTTGAGGGCCAGGTTGTCTGTGCACCACACCACCAGGTGCTGGACCTCCTCCCTGTTGGCTGCCTCATCATGTTTGATGAGGCCCACCACCGGTGTGTCGTCTGCAAACTTGATGATGGTGTTTGTACCATGTAAAGGAGTGCAGTCGTGGGTGAAGAGGGAGTAGAGGAGGGGGCTCAGCAGACAGCCCTGCGGGACGCATGTTCAGGGTAAGGTAAGATTGTCTCACCTGACAGACTGGGGTATGTTGGTTAGTCCAATAACTTGTTACAGACAGAGGGGTTAATGTCAAGATTCTTGTTATCCATAAGGTCACCATGTTTGAAGAGGAGTTTGAAGGGGATGATGGTGTTGAATGCTGAGCTAAAGTCGATGAACAGCATTCTCACGTGGGTGTTGCACTCATCCAGGTGGGAGAGAGCAGAGTGAAGGACTAAGGAGATGGCATCCTTCGTGCTCTTGTTCTCACGGTAGGCAAATTGGCGTTTTATGCAGTGAGGGTAAGAGGCCAGATTTAAGGTGAGCCAGGACCATCCTCTCAAAGCCCTTCATGATGATGGGGGCGAGTACAACAGGGCGGAAGTCGTTGAGGCACGCTGCAGAAGAGTGTTTTGGCACTGGCACAATGGAGACTTCAAAGACTTCAATTGACAAACAACCAAGAAGAAGTGATAGACCTAGTAAGCCCAAACGTGTAGTGCGGGTGAACAGGGGCACCCACCCCTGGGTGCCCCTGTCCAGGAGACCTTCAACTCCCACCTCCGGCAGAATTTATCTGGCATATCTGTGGTGGCTGGGGACATTCAACCAGAGTGGTCATTGTTCAAAGCGTCTATTGCTGAAGCTGCAAACAACGGACCATCTTTTCACTCTTGCAAGGATCCTGGATGGGGCTTAGGAGTATGCCCATCTGGTCTATGGTGCTTTGTGGATTTGGAAAAGGCATATGACCGGGTCCCCCGGGAACTGTGGGGGGTGCTGCGGGAGTATGGGGTGCGGGGGTCACTACTAAAGGCCATCCAATCTCGGTACTCCCAAAGCTAGAGCGGTGTCCGGATTCTCAGTGGGTGTTGCCAGGGCTGCGCCCATCCAGTTTGTGATTTCAAGGCGTATCGAGGGGAGGGGTTGCAGTATGGTGGGCTCAGGATTGCATCGCTGCTGTTTGCAGATGATGTGGTCCTGTTTGCGTCATCAGTATGTGACCTTCAGCACTCACTGGATCAGGATCTGGTTTGCAGTGAGTGAAGCGGCTGGGATGAGGATCAGCACCTCTAAATCTGAGGCCATGGTTCAGCAGGAAACCGGTGGATTGTCTACTCCAAGTAGGGAGTGAGTCCTTATCCCAAGTGATGGAGTTCAAATATCTTAGGGTCTTGTTCTCGAATGAGGGGAGGATGAAGCATGAGATTGACCTGAGAAAAGGTGCTGGAGCGATAGTGTGTGCCCTTTAACGCGAGCCAGAAGGCAAAGCTCTCGATCTACCGGTCAGTCTTCGTTCCTACTCTCACCTATGGTCATGAACAATGGGTAATGACCGAAAGGACGAGTTTGTGAACACAAGTGGCCAAAACGGCCTGGGATCCTCCAGTCAGAGCTGGTCGATGTTGCCAGGGAGAGGAACGTTTGCTGAAGCTGCTACCTCCGCGACCCGACCAGATAAGCGGTAGACAATGGATGGACAATGGAGGTGGTTTTAACACACGCTGGGACAACTGCCTGGGCTAGTGATGTGTTGAAAATACTCAAAAACAAAACTTGGCTTTGGATCAGTTGAATTGGCGCAGATCCAGATTTCAATCCGGATCCAGGAGACTTTTTGGTGTGGTATGTGGTACACTGAACACCCTCTAGTTCTATTGGTCAAACTAGATTGACCTGGGTTGCTTCTATTGTGTGGTTTTGGCCAAACCACACAAAATGTCCTCTAAAAGAGAAAAAAACAGCACATCCAGATTGATAGCCATACCTCCAAAAGGGTAGTGCATCTTGATTAGGAAGGATTATTCAACTTAAAATGTTGGATTGTGATATGTTTGAGTTCATAAAAGACAAGTTTAGCTTGCTCTTTAAGTAAGAAGGCAAAGAAACACCTACAAATGTCAGTGCAGAAAGTGTTTCATATATGTATCAAACTATTGTATGTTAGGTCTCAGTTCCAATGACCAAAGCAACTAGCCTCACACAGCCATATTCCTATAAATTGAGGTTATGGATGCCGTTGCGAGGCTCCAAAGCAACAGGACAGATCTGTTTTTGGCCCAACTAATGACGTTTTAACGAAGATTATTCAGTATATTTTATGTTGGACATCGGCAATAATAAATAATGGTTCAGTCTGGTCTTTAAACCTCAGCCAGCAGTTATATAGCGCTCCGAACTCCAGAACCGACCTTCCTATGGTTCTAGATACTGGTCCCGTTAAAAGGGTGCATGATGGGGGAGTATGTGGAGTGATGTTGTTGTGCTCCATCACAGGCGATGACAACGCCACCACCCTGCGCTCTCTATATTACCCGCCAGTCAACAGTGAGCTGATGAAGGAGGGCCAGCTGCGCTGTGGGGAACACTCTGACTACGGCAGCATCACCCTGGTCTTCCAGGGCCCCGAGGGAGGCTTACAGGTAACACACACACACACACACACACACACACACACACACACACACCACACACACACACACACACACACACACCACACACACACACACACACACACACACACACACCCACACACACACACACACACAACTGGGTGTGTGTGTGTATGACTTGCAATGACGTAAACCCACAATTGCACAATTATTACAATTGCAAAACACTTATTCGGAAATATGAATATTCTACAGAAAAATATTGTGGTAGCGTTTCCTCTTATATTGCTGTTGAATACAGCAATACACACACACACAAACACACCCCTGAGACAGCTGATTAACTGGGTGTGTATGACTTGTGCAATGAAGCGAACCCACAATTGCATGTGAAAACCAGATTCACCAGGTGACCACTAAAGGATATGACCGGTGCGTCACTGTCAGAAGATATGTAGATATATTCTAGATATGTCCAGTTTGTAATTACAGGTACCTTTCAGGTCTAGACTTCTCTTCTCATTCTCATCTTAACTCAACCCTTTAACCGTGGCCTGATAGTGTAGGCTGACCTCGGTATGTAAACAAAGTCTAATCCGTCCAAATTATACGTTATCCTTTGGATTGATTGGGAACATGTTTTATGTGGTATCTGGGGTGAGGTGGTAAAGGGTTTTTCAGCCTTGACCCGTTTTCCTCCAGGTTCTCAGTCGCTCAGATGACTTCATCTCAGCTCCCAGCATACCAGGAACAGTCCTGGTCAATATCGGTGATCTGATGCAGCGTTGGACCAGTGATCTCTTAATCTCATCTGTGAGTTTGTCTTTTCGCACCCTTTTTCAACATTTTTCTCATTGTGTTTGTGGATGAGGAGCTGCACCCAATCTATATAAAATCACAGCATCTATTTGGCAAAAATGTGGAATGTTTTTCATTCACCCCCCAAAAATGACGAACAAACCAGGGTGCGAAATATGGGACATGGGACACCACGACACTTGAGACCCCCTGAAAGCCAGCAGAACAGCTGTGTGTGTGTGTGTGTGTGTGTGTGTTGCAATTGTCACAAAAATATATAGAAAATAAATAAAGCGTACCATGTCCAGTATGCATTATTAAAATTGCTTAATAAGTACTTAATAAGTTAAGTAAGTACTAATAATAATTAATAAGTACTTGAGTCAACTTTGAAACTTTTGCCAAATACAGCCCTTATCATTTTAAACAATATATGTATTGATTGCCGTGTATTGAATACATAGATCACATAACGTTAATAATTTGTCTTTCAGGTGCACCGGGTTTTGCTGCCACCTGCTGGTGACTCACGTTCTCGTCAATCTCTGGTTTTCTTTGTACACCCAGACGACGAAGCCCTCATCACCTGCTGCGATGGCTCGAACAAGTACCCTGCTGTCACGGGAGGGGCCTATCTCCAAGAGCGCTTCAATGATTCTTATGGGAGAAAGTGAACATAGCTGATTGATACACTTACTGCTTTAATCACTCCTTCTACAAGGGAGCAATCAAACAAAAGCCTTTTGTCAATCCTTCCTAAATCAACGTCTAATAGCCTACCCTTTCTGACATTTCTGTTATATAGATATATTTAGATGTAAACAATTGAAGCTTATATCATAAGTGCTGTTGGCATTTTGGGGAATTAATTAAAAAACTAAACTAATGGTGACATTTATTTTACGTTCTGGGAATGAGTTTGAGTAGGAGTTTCTCTTTCTGGGAAATGTTTCTCTTCAAGATTTGTAATTTCCGTATGCAACAAGTACAATGTAAACCTTTGTTTTTATAACAATAGCCTACATATATTCGATCGATGAGACATTCAGATGCTACAATTACAAAAGGTGTTAGTTAGTCAATAAATGTCCACCATTGTATATTGGCTGTTTGTAAGAAAAACTAAAATGTATTGTACTGCTGAACTGGTCGCAGGATAGGGAAAAGGAAGCGGCGTGACAAAGAGTCAGGCCCCGCCCACCATAGGTGACGTCATTCCGAAGACGGATGACGTCAATTGTCAACTAAACTGTTGACAACTGCTTTGGGTGTAAGCAACGTAATGGTAAATACACCACAAAGACAATGAAAATCAACTACTGTCATCAATGTTTCACACAGTAATAAACACTGTAAGATGACGATAGACAAATCGCCATCCCTGCTTATCCATGGTTGGGTCGCAGAGGTAGCAGCTTCAGCAGGGGACTCTAACTTCCCTCTCCCTGGCAACATCGACTAGCTCTGACTGGGGGATCCAGAGGCGTTCCCAGGCCAGTGTGGAGATGTAATCACCCCACCTGTACCGTGGTCTCTTCCCAGTTGGATGTGCCTGGAAAACCTCCCTCGGGAGGCGACCAGGAAGCATCCTTACTAGATGCCCGAACCACCTCAACTGGCTCCTTTCTACGCGAAGGAGCAGCGGCTCTACTCGAGTCTCTCACGAGTGACTGAGCTTCTCACCCTATCTCTCAGGGAGATACCAGCCACCCTCCTGAGGAAACTCATTTTGGCCGCTTGTATTTGCGATCTTGTCCTTTCGGTCATTACCCATTGTTCATGACCTCATGACTCATAGGTGAGGGTAGGAACGAAGACTGATCGGTAGATCGAGAGCTTTGCCTTCTGGCTCAGCTCTCTTTTGGTTACAACGGTGCGGTAAAGTGCACCCAATACCGCTCCCGCTGCACCTATTCTCCGGTCAATCTCACACTCCATCCTCCCCTCACTCGAGAACAAGACCTGAGATACTTGAACTCCTTCACTTGGGATAAAGACTCCCTCCCTATTTGGAGTAGACAATCCACCGGTTTCCTGCTAAGAACCATGGCCTCAGATTTGGAGGTGCTGATCCTCATCCCAGCCGCTTCACACTCCGCTGCAAACCGATCCAGTGAGTGCTGAAGGTCACATACTGATGACGCAAACAGGACCACATCATCTGCAAACAGCAGCGATTCAATCCTAAGCACACTATACTGAAACCCCTCCCCTCCATGACAAAATCCTGTCCATGAAAATCACAAACAGGATGGGTGACAAAGCGCAGCCCTGGCGGAGAACATGCCCGACTTACTACCGAGAATCCGGACACAGCTCTTGCTTTGGGAGTACAGAAATTGGATGGCCCTCAGTAGTGACCCCCGCACCCCATTCTACCGCAGCACCCCCCACAGTATTTCCAGAGGGACCCGATCATATGCCTTCTCCAAATCCACAAAACACATGTAGACTGGATGGGCATACTCCCAAGCCCCCTCCAGGATCCTTGCAAGAGTGAAAAGCTGGTCCGTTGTTCCACGACCAGGGTGGAATCCGCATTGTTCCTCTGAGGTTCGACGATTGGCCGAACCCTCCTTTCCAGCACCTTGGAGTAGACTTTCCCAGGGAGGCTGAGTAATGCGATACCCCTGTAATTGGTACACACCCTCTGGTCTCCCTTTTTGAACAGGGGTACCACTTCCCCTGTTTGCCGCGCCTCAGGCACTGTCCCAGACTTCCACACAATGTTGAAAAGATGTGTCATCCATGACAGCCCCTCAACACCCAGAGCCTTTAGCATTTCTGGATGGATCTCGTCAACCCCTGTGGCTTTGCCACTGTGGAGATGTTTGACTACCGCAGTGACTTCCTCCAGGGAGATTGATGTTTGCCGTCCTTTATCCTCCAGCTCTGTCTCTACCTTTCAGGGTGCTGGGTTAAGAAGTTCCTCAAAGTGCTCTTTCCACCGCCCGATCACCTCCTCAGTTGAGGTCCCACCCTTACTGTACACAGCTTGGATGGATCCACGCTTCCCCCTCCTGAGGAGCCGGATTGTTTGGCAGAAACGCTTTGGTACCGACTGAAAGTCCTTCTCCATGGCTTCTCCGAATTCCTCCCACACCCACTGCTTTGCCTCCGCTACGGCTGAGGCTGCCGTCCTGTCGATACCTCACAACTGAGTCCGGAGTCTCACAGGCTAACATAGCCCGGAAGGCCTCCTTCTTCAGCCTTGACCACCTGTGTCCACCACAAAGTCCGAGGGTTGCCGCCCCTTGAGGCACCAATGACCTTGAGGCCACAGCTCTCAACCGCAGCTTCAGCAATAGTAGCTTTGAACAATGACCACTCTGGTTCAATGCCCCCAGCCTCCACAGAGATGCCCGAAAAATTCCACCGGAGGTGGGAGTTGAAGGTCTCCCGGACAGGGGCATCCACCAGACGTTCCCAGTTCACCCGCACTACACGTTTGGGCTTACCAGGTCTGTCCAGAGGCTTCCCCGGGCCTGGCTCCAGAAAGGGGCCCCGGGCTTCCTCCGGGCAGGGTATCCTCGCTTCTTGTTTGTTTGTCCATTAGGGTCTTTGAACCATTCTTAGTCTGGCCCCTCCCCTGAGACCAATCTGCCATGGGAGACCCTACCAGGAGCACTAGGCTCCAGACAGCTCTCAGGTTCAGAGGGACACCCAAACCTCTACACCACGATAAGGTGATGGTACCTGGAGAGCATGTAGTAAGCACACGTGTTTCATTTTTGCATACAAATAAACCCAATAAAGTACCACCGTGTTAATAATAATGTGTAACGTTGCTCTATTCAGACATTTGGGTGTTACAATAATGGTAGACTATAAGGCAGTAGTCTAATATCAAAATTTAAAATACAGGACATACGTATACATATGTTTATATGTTTATATAAGCATGTAGTATACCAGAAGGTGGATGTATGTGGTGGTGGTGGTTAGTATGTGTGCCATTTGGAATAAGTAGTAACTATATTAAAATACATTTACAAGATACAAGATATTTATTTGCCATTTGTAACAAGTACATTGGAATGCTTGCTCCCCATTCCCTCCCGCAGTAAACATTTCAAAAAACAAATACCATACAAATATATACAATAAAAATAAACAAAAAAAGGACAGCAAAGTGACTGATAGATGGTATGAACATCTGTTGAATGTGCAAAAAGCATTAAAAAACATTTAAAGTGCAGCAGCACCATGAAAACAGTGCAGTACAGTGCAGTAGCTGTAATGAGTCCAGAAAGTCCAGCAAAGTATGCAAGTGTAATGTTAATGACAATGTTATGAAAGTGAAAGTGGCAGCACTCCTAGCAGTTCAGTAGGCACACTGCTTGTGGATAAACGATCCTTACACCTGGTAGTCCTTGTACGGATGCTGCACAACCGGCGACCAGACGGTAGGAGGGAGAAGATACAAGATTTGTATTGGCCATTTGTAACAAGTACATAGGAATGCTTACTCCCCATTCCCTCCCGCAGTATAAATCTCAAAAACACCAAAAAAATATAAATAATATATACAATAAAATAAACAAAAAAAGATTAGCATTTACATTTACATTTAGGGCATTTGGCAGACGCTTTTATCCAAAGCGACTTACAAGGTGTACATTAGTTGAAGCAGACAATAGCATAACACTGGGGTACGCAAACATATAAATACAGCAGTTCACAAGTATTCATATTGACAAGATGAATAACACAATTTCGTACTGCTAGGTCACCTGCTTAAGTAGCTGTGATAAGAGCGTGTTAACAACATTAAGGACATACACTTGCTAACATATACAACATGCTAAGAGCTATTAATGTCAGGACTTAAGCAAGTTTAGGGGTTTCACAAAGGAGAGTCCAGGTGGACTCTGAACAGGTGGGTCTTGAGTCTCTTGCGGAAGCTGGCGAGGGACTCTGCCGTCCTGACATGAGACGGGAGTTCATTCCACCACTGTGGGGCCAGAGCCGTGAAGAGCTGGGTTTTGGACGAGCGATGTTTGGTTGACCTTAGTGAAGGTCGAACAAGTCGCCTGGCAGAAGTTGAGCGGAGCGCTCTGGCTGGGATGTAGGGTTTGACCAACGCCTGGAGGTAGGCCGGGGCAGTTCCATTGACTGCCCTAAAGGTCAGCACCAGAATCTTGAATTTGATGCGAGCATTTACCGGAAGCCAGTGGAGTTCGCGGAAGAGAGGGGTCACGTGGGAGAATTTCGGTAGGTTGAATACCAGGCGTGCTGCTGCGTTCTGGATGCGTTGGAGGGGCTTGGTTGCAGAGGCGGGGAGTCCCGCCAGGAGAGAGTTGCAGTAGTCGAGGCGGGTGATGACGAGCGCTTGGACCAGGATCTGGGCCGCTTCACGTGTGAGGAAGGGCCGGATCCTGCGGATGTTGTAGAGGGCAATTCTGCAAGATCGGGCCACCGCGGTGACGTTGGCATTGCAGGACAGCTGGTCATCTACCACCACACCAAGGTCTCTTGTTGTGGTTGAGGGGGAGACTTGGGTGTTCTCGATGGTGACCAGTAGGTCCATCTGAGGGCAGTCTTTCCCCGGTATGAAGAGGAGCTCAGTCTTGTCAAGGTTGAGCTTCAGGTGGTTGGCGGCTGTCCATCTGCTGATGTCGGCCAGGCATTTCGAGATGCGTGTTGCTATTTGGGTTTCTGAGGGGGGAAAGGAGAGAAACAGTTGAGTGTCATCCGCATAGCAGTGATAGGAGAAGCCATGAGATGCGATTACAGAGCCTAGCGATTTAGTGTAAAGAGAAAACAGAAGGGGTCCCAATACTGAGCCTTGAGGAACTCCGGTGTCCAGGGTGCAGGGTTTGGACAGGGAACCGTTCCATGTGACCTGATAAGTCCGATCTGCAAGGTAGGAGGTGAACCAGGATAACGCAGTTCCAGCGATTCCAAGCTCGGCGAGAGTGGAGAGGAGGATCTGGTGGTTCACTGTGTCGAACGCCGCAGACAGGTCGAGAAGGATCAGTACCGATGAGAGGGACGAGCTTCTGGCATCACGAAGAGACTCTGTCACTGCGAGCAGTGCCGTCTCCGTGGAGTGCGCAGCCTTGAAGCCTGACTGGTGAGGGTCGAGGAGGTTGTTCTGGGAGAGATAGGAAGAAAGTTGTGAGGAGACAGCCCGTTCAAGGGTTTTGGACAGGAATGATAGGAGAGATACCGGTCTGTAGTTTTGGACATCAGTGATGTCTAGGGATGGTTTCTTGAGGAGCGGCTTGATTCTGGCAGTCTTGAAGGCTGCCGGAAACAGGCCTGCCTCAAGGGAGATGTTGATTTGGGATGTAAGGAAGGGAAGGATATCGCCCGAGATGTCCTGGAGAAGAGAGGAAGGGATTGGGTCGAGGGGGCAGGTGGTAGGGTGGTTAGATGTCACCAGTTTGTTAACTTCATCGGGGGAGAGGGGGTTGAAGCAGGTAAGGTTAGTGGGGGTGGGAGAGGAGGGAGGGAGGAAAGCGGTGGGGGTGAAGGAGGAGGTAATGTCGTTCACCTTCTTCGTAAAGAAGGTGACAAAGTCATCAGCTGAGAGGGAGGAGGGAGGGGGAGGGGAGGGGGGGTTGAGGAGGGAAGAGAACATGGAGAAAAGTTTCCTTGGGTTAGAGGCAGAAGAGTTTATTTTTGTACGGTAGAAGGCAGATTTAGCAGCCGATACCGTGGAGGTGAAGCCAGCGAGGAGACGGAGGTAGTGAGCGAGGTCATCAGAGGAGTCCGATTTCCTCCATTTTCTCTCGGCCGCCCGTAGCTCTGCTCTACAAGCCCGCAGAGGTTCGGACAGCCAAGGAGGTGGAGGAGAGGCTCGTGCTGGTCTGGAGGTGAGAGGACAGAGAGAGTCGAAGGAGGAGGAGAGAGAGGAAGTCAGAGTGGAGGAGGCTTCCTCCACCGACAAGAGAGAGAATTGTTGGGGGGATGGTAGTGAGGATAGGACAGATGCGGAGAAAGAAGAGGGAGAGAGAGTTTTCAGGTTACTACGGAAGGTAACAATGTGGGGAGTAGTGGGTAGGGAGGTGGGGGATTTGAGAGGGAGAGAGAAAGCAACAAAATGGTGATCAGAGACAGGGAGGGGTGTGACCGAGATCACCGAGGTGGTACAGGATCTTGTGAAGACAAGATCCAGTTGGTTCCCAGCTCTGTGGGTAGGGGGAGAAGGAGTGAGTGTTAGACCGAATATGGCAAAAAAGTTAATGAATTCAGGAGATTGTAACTTATCCGACTGGATGTTGAAGTCACCCAGAACCACGAGTGGGGTGCCGTCCTCAGGAAAGCAGCTGAGGAGGGCGTCCATCTCGTCAAAGAAGTCACCAAGAGGGCCCGGTGGTCGGTAAATTACGGCAATGTTGAGCCTAGTTGGGATTGTAACAGAAACAGCATGAAATTCGAGTGCCGATCTGGTCAGATGACCCAGAGGGAGTACCTGATATGACCAGTTTGGAGAGACTAGGAGTCCCGTTCCTCCACCACGCCCAGAGGGTCGGGGGGTGTGGGTGAAGGAGTAGGTCGCGGAGAGAGCAGCTGCGGTAGCCGTGTTCTCAGGGGTGATCCAGGTCTCGGTGAGAGCCAGGAAGTGGAGAGACTGGAGTGCGGCGTAGGCCAGAATGGTTTCTGTCTTCTTGACCGACGATTGGCAATTCCAGAGTCCCCCTTTCACCACAAGATCTGTGAAGGTAGAAATAGTAGGATAGAGGAGATTGGAAGGGTTGCGGCGTCGAGAGGGAGAGTCTCGATGCCATCTATTGCGGGAGGATGTCCAGACTACAATGGAATGACGACACATAGCAAGGGTAGGAGGACTAGATTTGACTAAGCTAGGACTAACTCCCTAGACAGACTCCGGTAGAACGACTCCTTGGTCTTTGTTCTGGGTCTTGTTCTGGGACTCCGGTAGAACGACTCCTTGGTCTTTGTTCTGGGTCTTGTTCTGGGACTCCGGTAGAACGACTCCTTGGTCTTTGTTCTGGGTCTTAGTTCCTGGGGCCTGACGCTAAATGCTGACGCTAACAAACTACTTCTATGTTAATAGCCTATGCGATAGGGAGAGAGACTCATGCAGGGTTAGGCTCCTCCCTGTCGTTAACTCTATTGACTATGGCTGTATGGGCCAGACTGGGTGATTATCTTAGCACAACAATAGGCCTGTACACCTCACTTACTATGTACAGGTAGCTAGCTTTGAGAAAAGGGTTCTACAATTTTATCAACACAAATAACAACAAGAACAACAATAAATCGTATGTCTACTTACCCACAGCAGAATACTATGTAGCCTGCTTCAACAACAAAAATGTACAAGGGGATCCTAGGTGAATCCACTGCTTATATGCAGGGTTAGGCTCCTCCCTGTCGTTAACTCTATTGACTATGGCTGTATGGGCCAGACTGGGTGATTATCTTAGCACAACAATAGGCCTGTACACCTCACTTACTATGTACAGGTAGCTAGCTTTGAGAAAAGGGTTCTACAATTTTATCAACACAAATAACAACAAGAACAACAATAAATCGTATGTCTACTTACCCACAGCAGAATACTATGTAGCCTGCTTCAACAACAAAAATGTACATGTATTAGCAAAGTGACTTAAATGAAAACATGAACGTGAGAGTGGCAGAACTCCCAGTAGTTCAGCAGGTCATCGCCTGTGGATAAAAACTATCCTTAAACCTGGTAGTCCTTGTACGGATGCTGCACAACCGGCGACCAGACGGTAGGAGGGAGATGGTGCCCAGGGTGGTTGCAGTCCTTTATGATGGACATGGCCTTCTTCCGACATCTGGTCCTAAAGATCTCCTCAATAGAGCATAGAGGCGCTGGTGTGCCTTCAGCATAACCTCCGTGTTGCGGGTCCATGCCAGGTCATCGGAAATCCAAGGAAAGGAAACAGAAGCAGCCAATTTATTATTACATTGTGGCAAAGCTGCTGTTGTGTGGTCCTAGACCACATACAGTTGATCGGGATAGACCTAGTAGGGACTTGTGTGGAAAGGTGGCATCTTTGACAGTGCCACGTTTAAAGTTACTGAGCTGTTTATGACCCATTCTGAATTCTAAGTGTTTGTGGAGTTTTCATGACAATGTGCTGGATTTTATGCAAACAAATATGCCTTCCTTTTAGAAAAATCAACTCTTATCACCACATTCTTGTCCACATTTAACAATATATTTGGAAATGAATTAAAACAACATTACATCAAATTGTTGGCTTAATCGTTGTGTTTGCATAAAGTGCATAAAGCCACTCACAGTGTAGCTCACATTAGACAGAAAGCAATGAAAAAGTTGAAATATTATGTTTAATAAATTAAAATGTTTACCTACAGCGCCTGTCAGTTTCAAAACGGTTGTTTTCGTTTAAATTGAACATGTGTGTCTTGCAACTGATGGGGGGGGGCGGTGTTGAGCTGCAGAGATTCCATTTCCAAACATCCAACTCACCACGCCCCGATACGTGGGTGGGATGATCCCGCAGTAGAACGGAATGAAACAGCTGTATATCAGCACCTGAGAAACCAAATGAAAACACGATGACATGGACACCATAGAGGAGCAGAGGAGATAGTTCACGTGTAAAATAAATAATAAAAACCAGTGGCGAAGCGTGTCTATCACAACTGGACCTTCTGTAGACCAGGGGTTCCCCAACTTTTCAGCCCGCGACCCCCAACATAACAGACCCCCCCCCCCCCACTATCACCGGAGGGACTGGAACATTAAAAACAACGTGTGGACAGATCTTCACCATCGAGAACATCGTGAAGTCCAGGGGGGGGGGGGGGGGTAATCGTGATCGCGAAAATTGTGTGGCTTTTTTTTCCAGCTGCAAATGATTGTCGTGAATCTGTCGGAATCAGAATTCCTTCGTCACCCTTACATATTAAACGGACTTACAGTCTAACACGCTTCACGTGAAAAGGCTTAACGTAACTTAAAGTTCCAAAATAGCGATCAATAACCACCAAATGTCTCTGGCATATGTCTTGTCATTAGCACTTTCACCTGTCAAAATGAAAGTGAAAAGGTGAAAGTGCTAATGACAAGACAAAGCAAATTTGGTGATTATTGATCGCGGGTTTGTAACTCGTTAAGTCTTTTCACGTTAAGCGATGCAAAGAAAGATCAAGTCAAAACTCTCAATTTAAATGCACAACAATGCTTAACAAACTCATGACAGCCATTAACTAATCAGTCAACAAGTGTGTGGAAACAAAATGCAACAACCTGCTCAACGAGACGCAACACTGAGACAAAACCAGCAAAGACAAATGAGTCTCACTCACCAATGATGTTCACTCAAAGACCAAATCCATTCTCCTGTCCTTCTGGATGATTCGACCATCAGGTAATAAAGCTGATCGCTTTTCAGATCCAAAATAAGTTGCTTTAACATCTTGATTCAGCTCAAGATTGTCAGGCGTTGGACGGCCTTTTTTAATAATGTCCATCTTTACATTGAATGGTCGTCTTGAAAATGGTTCCGACAATAAATCCGCAACGACATCATCTTCGCCTGTTGCCATAAAATCCTACGTAGAAACAACGTAGCACTACGCTAGATCCACTCTCGCTCCAGCCAGTATACCTTCTAGCTCCCTATTGAGCTGTGGGGAAATCTGAAAGAATACGCCCATTGGCTACAAATCACGATATGATTGGTTGATCAAATTGTCAATCCAAACGTACGCTCTCATTCAGTCTGAGGGCCAAAGTCATCGGGAATACTTTGGTTGAAGGATATTCTTCCCAGCAACCCAGAAAAATATGTGATCGGTTGAATTGTTTTTCCAACACAAAACCACTCAAATGCGTAGTGCATGGACCGAGAAAGACAAACAAATCAACGTAACTGTAATATAACAGATAACAACACATACCATTCTCATTTAGTCATTTTATTCAATTGTATTACATTTTATTAAATTGTATTACTTTATTAATACAATTAGATTGTTTTGGTTTCATCTGAGAGTTCCAGGGTCTTCTCTGAATACCTTGAAGGCCCTGACGCTTCACCACTGATAAAAACCAAGCCAGGCTAGGTTTCCCGTCGGCGTACCTGGATGAGTTCATCTCTGGCGTCAAACTCCGAGACGATCACGTTCTTGCCGTCGGCCACCCGGGTCAGGGACACGCACAGCTTTCCCGAGGACAGCAGGTGGGCGTCGGAGGGCAGCATCTTAATAATAATAATAATAATAATATATCAGACTTATATAGCGCTTTTCCAGGTGCTCAAAGACGCTTTACAGGAAATAGAAAACATAAAGACTAATTCAAAACACAACAAACACAACAAAACAAAACAAGAAACAAAACAAAGCAGAGAACAAATTATGGGTTGAAAGCAAGACTGAAGAGGTGGGTTTTGAGGGCTGTTTTAAAGGACAGAAGGGTGTTAGCATTGCGGATGTGGATAGGGAGGGCGTTCCAGAGGGAGGGGGCCGCTGCAGAAAATGCTCTGTCACCCCAGGTCCGGAGCTTAGTCCTGATAGGTTTTAATAGGTTAGCATCAGCAGACCTGAGGCGACGGTTAGGGGTGTGGCGGTGGAGGAGGTCAGAGAGGTAGGGGGGGGCCAGGTTATTGAGCGCTTTGAAGGTGATGAGAAGTATTTTGAAGTGTATCCTGTGTTTGATCGGGAGCCAATGGAGGTCACGGAGGACAGGGGTGATGTGGTCAGAGCGGCGGGTGGAGGTGAGCAAGCGGGCAGCAGAGTTTTGGACATATTGTAGTTTATTGAGGATGTTGTTAGGTAAACCATATAGGATGCTGTTGCAGTAATCGAGCCGGGATGAGATGAAAGCATGGACCAGTGTTTCAACTGCGGAGAGTGACAGGGAGGGTCGAAGACGGGCAATGTTCCTAAGGTGGAAGAAGGCTGTTTTGATGGTCTGGTTTACATGGGGGAGGAATGAGAGGGTGGGGTCAAGAATGATGCCAAGGTTGCGGACGCGGGTGGAGGGAGTGACAACAGAACCATCAATGTTCAGGGAGAAATCCTGGGTGGAGCGGGTGAGGGAGTTTGGACCGATGATGATGATTTCAGATTTGTCACAGTTGAGTTTGAGTAAGTTATTTTGCATCCAGGTTTTGACGGCAGTGAGGCAGGTGGTGAGGGTGGAGTGGGTGGCTGCAGAGATGGATTTGGTGGAGAGGTAGAGCTGAGTGTCGTCGCCATAGCAGTGGAAATGGAGGCCATGTTGGCGTAAGATCAGACCAAGTGGAAGGATGTAGATAATGAAGAGCAGGGGACCGAGTACTGAACCCTGGGGCACACCATGAGGGACTTTGGCAGTGGGGGATTTGCAGTTGTTGATGGAGATGAATTGGTGTCTGTCGGAGAGATAAGATTTAAACCAGGAGAGGGCGGTGCCCGTTATGCCGAGCGAGGACTGGAGGCGAGTGATGAGGATGGAGTGGTTAATGGTGTCGAAGGCGGCGCTGAGGTCAAGGAGGATGAGGATGGAGAGGGAACCAGAGTCGGCAGAGAGGAGAATGTCATTGGTGACCTTTAAGAGAGCGGTTTCAGTGCTGTGTCTGGAGCGGAAGCCGGATTGAAAAGGTTCATAGAGGTTATTGTAGTCCATGTGGGTTTTTAATTGAGATCCAACGACTCGCTCTAATATTTTTGAAAGGAAAGGGAGGTTGGAGATGGGTCGGAAGTTGTTGGGGGTTTCAGGGTTGAGTCCGGGTTTTTTTAGTAAGGGGGTCACAGCAGCAAGTTTGAGGGCGGGGGGTACGAGGCCGGTGGACAGAGAGGAGTTAATTACTGAGGTGATCAGAGGAGAGAGTGAGGGGAGACAGGCCTTGACGAGGATGGAGGGGATGGGGTCCAGGATGCAGGTTGAAGTTTTCATGCCAGT
>CM051010.1:14143882-14150611 GCA_027704905.1 Muraenolepis orangiensis | reverse complement strand
ACACATACAAACATTCAGATGTGTGCACACACACACACACATTCAGATGTACATACACATTCAGACGCACACACACACATAATTCAGATGTACGCACACACACACACACACACACACATTCAAATGTACACACACACACACACACACACGTTGCACGCATTCTCTCCTGGCCCTCTATTATGTTTAAATGTAAAGTGGAGCCCTGGTGATTTACCCTTAATGTCCTCTGGTGGACGCTGAGAGGCAGATGGATATGATCAAATTGTTAGCGATCTGGAAAGTTTTAACTCTATTATTATAATTTTTGTGTTGGCCTTAACATTCGTTTCCCTCTAAAACCCCGTCCCTCACCTCGGTCTGGAGGAAGTCTGAATTATGAGGCTGGGGGTCTGGCCTCAGCTTCCTTTCTTTCCAGTAAGAAGAACATAAAAACACACACACACACAACACACACACACACACACACACACACACACACACACACGTCCCTTGCACACCCCCAATGTCACTGCACTGAACACACATACTCAGACACAGACAAGGCCACACACACACACACAGACACACACAGTCATGTCCCCTCCATGCCACCTCTTAATACCACCACCAGCCATCAATGTGCTGAGCAGACACACAGACTCTCTCTCTCTCTCTCTCTCTCTCTCTCTCTCTCTCTCTCTCTCTCTCTCTCTCTCTCTCTCTCTCTCTCTCTCTCTCTCTCTCTCTCTCTCTCTCTCTCTTACACACACACACACACTAACTGTTTCACACTCTAACTCTCTCTCACACACACACACACACACACACACACACACACGCACACACACACACACACACAGTACATCTGGAAAAGGCACTGGCTCTCTGAGGCCCAGACAAGCTCTAAAACCTAGTTGTGATGTGTCCCCTGAGGGGCCTCTCTGGGGCCTCTCTGGGGCCCTGAGAGGCCTCCTGGTCACCAGGACACCTAGAGGACAAACAGTGGCCCACTGCCAGCAGGACCACCCGGCGCCTGAACCAACCCCCAGACAGGGGGGATGACACACACACATACAGTGTCCAACACACACACACACACACACACACACACACACACACACACACACACACACACACACACACACACACACACACACACACACACACACACACACACACACACACACACACACACACACACACACACACACACACACAGTGTCCAGACAGGGGGATGACATACACACATACAGTGTCCAACACACGCACAGTGTCCAACACACACACACACACACACACACACACACACACACACACACAGTGTCCAGACAGGGGGGGTGACATACACACATACAGTGTCCAACACACACTTGCAGTGTCCACACGCACGCACACACACAAACAGTTTCACACACACACACACACACACACACACACACACACACACACACACACACACACACACACACACACACACACACACACACACACACACACACACACACACACACACACACACACCGTGTCCAATACACAGGGACATGACGTACTCACTGTGGCTTCGCAAAAGGCGACATGTTAGTCGAGGGGGCGCTACATTCCCCTACAGGATCGTCTGCCACATCACCCACATGCCCGCCTAGCACCCTAACCCTACGCACCAACTACATCTCCCAGCATGCCTCACCCATCAGACAGGTGGAGTAGCTATAGTGTCAGCTACACACATCACCATTTTACACACACACACACACACACACACTAGTGTCCAATACACAAAGTGTCAGATACACATACGTATAAGCTGTGTCCGAAATCCTTCCCTACTACTCCCTACATAGTGCAGTATTTGTTATTGCTGTCTGAATATATACGTGTATATATAGTGAGAATTATTCCACCCTATATAGGGCACTCAACGCATCCCCACAACGCATGATGAACTGCAGTGTACAACCGACGGTCACTGACCTATGAGCATATCAACCATCACGCGCTGCACCGACACGCATACTGCAAGACGGACAAGGAGCAACATCCACCGCCGTAGATCTGTGCAGTGAGTTACTGTGAGACGGCAATGACGCCATTAACCGAGACTCCAGTAGTAGGGTCCGAAAGTGTATTTTCATTGAATTTGCCGATGACCTCACTTGCTCTGCAATAAACTCCCTATGTAGGGAGTAGGGAGTGATTTCGGACACAGCCATAGTGTCCACTACACACATAGTGTCCACCACACACACATAGTATCCACTACACACACACAGTGTCCACTCCACACACACAGTGTCCACTACACACACATAGTGTCCACTACACACATAGTGTCCACTACACACACATAGTGTCCACCACACACACATAGTGTCCACTACACACACATAGTGTCCACTACACATACAGTGTCCACTACACACACATAGTGTCCACTACACACATAGTGTCCACTACACACACATCGTTTCCACAACACATAGTGTCTAATACACACACATACTGTCCACTACACATTGTGTCTTATACACACACACAGTGACCACTAAACACACACAGTGTTCAATACACACATATAGTGTCCACTAAACACCTAGTGTCCAATACGCATTGTGTCCAGTACACACACATAGTGTCCAATACACACACACAGTGTTCCATACACACAGTGACACACATATTGTCCAGTACACACAAAATGTCCAATATGCATTTATATATATATATATATATATATATATATACATTTATATATATATATATATACATTTATATACTCTATACTCTCTTTAGTTTATTTCTTTCGCCTGTCTTTGTTTATCTATGCGTTTCTTTTTCAGCTCTATACACACAGTACTTTATGTACAGGTGTTATGCTTACCCGAGTCCCACTGGGCCATGTGAAACACACACACACACACACACACACACACACACACACACACACGAACACGAACACAAACACACACACACACACACACACACCTAAACATAACACATAACACTTTTGCCGACCAGACTTCAGAAGAAGCGATGGTTCTGCTGACTTTCCCAGGCGCCCACGGACACGACTGGCTCGTCTCGCAGGGTCGGGGTCTGTCATAACATCACTCAGACGTGCACCTCCTCCTCCTCCTCCTCCTCCTCCTCCTCCATCCGTCTCTCTTATTGTCCCTGGAGGGAGCGGGGGTGTTGTTGGTCAGAAAGGCCACGAGGAGGAGGTGGACGAGGAGAGTGGAGGAGGAAGAGGAGCAGAGGGAGGAAGAGGAGCAAGAGTAGGAGGAAGGGAAGGAGGAGAGTGGAGGAGGAGGAAGAGAGAGGAGGAGGAGGAGGAGGAGGAAGAGAAGGAGGAGAGTGGATGAGGAAGAGGAGCAGAGGGAGACCGTGGATTAACGGCGATGTTCGCGCTGCCCTTCATGCGCGTAACGCCGCCTTTGGTTCCTGGAATACGGAGGAATATACGAGAGCCCGTTACGACCTCCGTAAGACCATCGTCACTGCCAAGTGGGAGTATAAGGACAGAGTGGAAGATAAATTCAAGAAACACGATGCGAGGGGTATGTGGCAGGGGCTGCAGAAGATAACGAACTTCAGAGGGAGAACCAGTTGTGTAGAGAACTCCTCTACCTCCCTCCCAGGAGAGCTAAATACATTTTTTGCTCGGTTCGACGTAAACGGCAGCCCGCCGAAGCCAGCACCGACTGGGGAGACCAGCCAGCTGCGCATCTCGGAGGCGGATGTGCGCCGCACCTTTAAGCGGCTGAACATCCGTAAGGCGGCAGGCCCCGACGACATCCCGGGCCGCGTCCTCAGAGCATGCGCAGACCAGTTGGCAGGAGTCTTTGCAGACATCTTCAACCTCTCCCTGTCCCAGGCTGTTGTCCCCGCGGTCTTCAAGATATCCACCATCGTGCCTGTCCCTAAACAAACCAAGGTAACATGCCTGAATGACTACAGACCTGTGGCCCTCACCTCGATCGTTAGCAAATGCTTCGAGAGGTTGGTCAAGGACTTTATTTGCTCCGTGTTACCTACCACGCTGGACCCATGGCAATTTGCATATCGTCAAATAGATCCACGGACGACGCAATTGCCATGGCCCTCCACACTGCCCTTTCCCACCTGGAGGGGAAGAACTGTTATGTGCGAATGCTGTTTGTGGACTACAGCTCAGCATTCAACACAATAGTTCCTGCCAAGCTCGACACCAAGCTGAGAGGTCTAGGCGTACCCCCATCCATGTGCAGCTGGATACTGAACCTCCTGTCGGACCGCCGCCAGGTGGTGAGGATGGGCAGCACCACATCAGAGCCACTGACCCTCAACACGGGAGCCCCCCAGGGATGCGTGCTGAGCCCTCTCCTCTACTCCCTCTACACCCACGACTGCATGGCTATGCACAGCTCCAACGTCATCGTCAAGTTTGCTGACGACACGACAGTGATGGGCCTGATCGCCGGCGACGACGAGACAGCCTACAGGGAGGAGGTCGGATCGCTGGAGCAGTGGTGCCAGGAGAACAGCCTCGCCCTCAACGTCAAGAAGACCAAGGAGCTGATCGTGGACTTCAGGAGGCAGAGGGGAGAGCACAGCCCTATCTCCATCGACGGCGTTGCAGTAGAGAGGGTCAGCAGCTTCAAGTTCCTCGGCGTGCACATCTCCGAGGACCTCACATGGTCCACGCACACCACACACGTGGTGAAAAGGGCCCAACAACGCCTGTATTTTCTCAGGCGTCTGAAGAAATTCAGCATGGGCCCCCGCATCCTGAGAACATTCTACAACGGCACCATCGAGAGTGTTCTGACAGGGTGTATCACCGCCTGGTACGGGAACTGCACGGCACTCGAGCGCAGAGCGCTTCAAAGGGTGGTGCGGACGGCCCAGTATATCGTTGGAGGTGAGCTCCCCTCCCTCCTGGACATTTACAACCAGCGGTGCGTGGCCAAGGCCAAAATAATTATAAAAGACATTGCCCACCCCAGCCACGAACTTTACTCACTATTACCGTCAGGCAGGCGATACCGCAGTATCAAGTGTCGTACAAATAGGCTTAGAGATAGCTTCCACAGTCAGGCCATCAGGCTGCTGAACAAGGGCGTATAACATATAACAATGTATATTTTATTACATTGATTTATATATATATATTGCTCTTTTCTGTGCTGATTTTTGCATTTTATAAATTGCATTTTTTATTTTTATTTTATATTCTTTATTCTATTTTTTATTCTATTTTTTATCTATTTTTATTTTATCTTATTTTATAACTGCTGTCTGTCGTCGGGTATTGCACACAAGAATTTCACATCACTGCTTTATACTAAACTGTAAACTGTGAAGTGACAATAAACTTGACTTGACTTGACTTGACTTGAAGAGGAGCAAGAGTAGGAGGAAGAGAAGGAGGAGAGTGGAGGAGGAGGAAGAGAGAGGAGGAGGAGGAAGAGAAGGAGGAGAGTGGAGGAGGAAGAGGAGCAGAGGGAGGAAGAGGAGCAAGAGTAGGAGGAAGGGAAGGAGGAGAGTGGAGGAGGAGGAAGAGAGAGGAGGAGGAGAAGGAGGAAGAGAAGGTGGAGAGGGAGGAGCAGGAAGATAAGGTGGAGGAAGAGAAGGTGGAGAGGGAGAGGGAGAAGGAGGAAGAGAAGGTGGAGGGGGAGAAGGAGGAAGAGAAGGGGGAGAGGGAGAGGGAGAAGGAGGAAGAGAAGGTGGAGGGGGAGAAGGAGGAAGAGAAGGTGGAGGGGGAGAAGGAGGAAGAGAAGGTGGAGAGGGAGAGGGAGAAGGAGGAAGAGAAGGTGGAGGGGGAGAAGGAGGAAGAGAAGGTGGAGGGGGAGAAGGAGGAAGAGAAGGTGGAGGGGGAGAAGGAGGAAGAGAAGGTGGAGGGGAGAAGGAGGAAGAGAAGGTGGAGAGGGAGAAGGAGGAAGAGAAGGTGGAGAGGGAGGAAGAGGAGCAGAGGGAAGAGGAGGAGGAGGAGGGAAGCCTAGCGGGGAATCATGATGGGTGATGAGCAGCTCCTCCGTCCTCTACCCCCTCCGGCTTTGGTCAACATGTCTTGAGAATAAAACACACACAAAGAAAAAGACCAGTTATGGCTTATGTTTTTATGGTGCTTCCAAAGCCCTTTCATCCCTCTCCTCCATGCCTCTCTCTCTTTGTAGAGAGTACTTATAGAAGGGCGGGATGATCCATCCATCCATCCATCCCTCCTGTGCTGTGGCATATGAATCTCTCTGCCACGGGCGCCGGGGGGCCTCCTGCAGTATCTCACTTCTACTCCTGTCAGCCCCTGTGCCTAATACTTCTAGAATGATGTTCTGTTGGGGCGCCAGGTGGGGGGGGGGGGGGGGGGGGGGTGGCAGGAGGGAGGGAGAAAGGGAGGGGGTTGGTGGTGGTGGGGGGGTGGCAGGAGGGAGGGAGGGGGGGGGGGTTGGTGGGGGAGGGAGGGGATTGGTGGTGGTGGTGGGGGGGGGGGCAGGCAAAGGAATTTATCCCCTCTTTCCTTTTTGATGTGTGTGCCTGTGTGCGGGTGTTTGTGTGTGTGTGCTTGCGTGCGCTTGCGTGTGTGTGTGTGTGTTTGTGCGTGCGTTTTCGTGCATGTGTGTGTGCTTGCGTGCATGTGTGTGTGTGCGTGTGCTTGCGTGTGTGTGTGTGTGCATGTGTGTGTGTGTGTGTGTGTGCTTATGTGTGTTTGTGTGTGCGTGCGTGTGTGTGTGTGTTTTCCTGGGGGGGGGGGGGGAGATGGGGAACCTGAGATCC
>CM051010.1:14131382-14141382 GCA_027704905.1 Muraenolepis orangiensis | reverse complement strand
AGAGACTGAGAGAGAGACAGAGAGAGAGACTGAGAGCGAGAGAGAGACTGAGAGAGAGACTGAGAGAGAGAGAGAGACAGAGAGAGAGACAGAGGGGCCCGGCTAAAGCCCTATTTGAATATGAGTATAAATGTGGTATCTCCGCCATATGTCCAGGAGGTGTTACCTAATGCAGATGGGAGTTTTGCTCCCAGCATGAAGGATGCGGGGGATGGCTGTGATGCCTCAGAAGTGTCGTCGCGCTCAGCGGGGGAGAAAAAGCACCAGTCAGTTGGTCACTCATTCATTCCTGGAGCGGCGGCGGAGGACGGAGGACGGACCTCTGAGCCCCTAACTCCCGGCTGCCCTGCCGGTGACGGAGCGTGGAGTGTAGGCCAATGACACGGTAGATTTAGAGAGGTCAAGGGGTGATGACGGCTCATTCCTACAGCCGTGTTTCACCTGTCAACCCACCCTAACCCCACACCCATCCCCGGACATGGAGGATGTGAGGCTGGAATGAATTTGTATGTGTGCGCTAATGTGTGGGATTGATGTGTGTGTGTGTGTGTCTGATAATGTGTGTGTGTGTGTGTGTGTGTGTGTGTGATAACGTATATGTATGTATGCGTCTGTATATACTGTATGTGTGTGATTATGTATATGTGTGTGTGTGTGTGTGAGATAATGTATATGTCTGTTTGCTTGTGTATATACTGTGTGTATGTGTTTCTGATAATATGTGTGTGTGTGTCTGATAATGTTTATGTATACGTGTGTGTGAATATGTGTGTGTGTGTGTGTGTGTGTATTTCTGATAATGTGCGTGTGTCTGATAATGTGTGTATATGTGTGTGAATATGTATATGTGTGTGTGTGTGTGTGTGTGTGTGGTGTGTGAGTATGTGTGTGTGTGTGTGCATATTCAGATGGATGATTGCACAGCTGTAGCCCTCCTTGGCTGTAACCCATGGCGGCAGATGCTGCTGTGGGCGGGTTTCTCCTGGAGGAGGAGGAGGAGGAGGGGGAGGAGGAGGAGGAGGAGGGGGAGGAGGAGGAGGAGGAGGAGGAGGAGGAGGAGGAGGAGGAGGAGGAGGAGGAGGACGAGGCGTGCGGCAACGCAGTCTCGCCCGTGGATCAGGGAGGACGTCCAGCCTGGAGGACAAACGGTGGCAGGCCATCCGTCCTGCCATGGACACACTTGGCCCTGGTGGCACACTCACACTCGTGAGTGTGAAAAGTGACGAAAGGGGAAGAGAAGAGAGGCTGTAGGTAGGACAGTAAGGACGGTATGGCGGCTGGAAGTTCCACCCTTGGCTTGGCTTGTGGCCTCGGAAAAGGAACAAAAAGAGTCTAAAGTTGTGTGTGTGTGTGTGTGTGTGTGTGTGTGCAGTCTACCGAGCGAGACAAGTCAGGTAACTGAGACATAACTCGGTCCCCGTGGTCCAATTTCGAACCAAAAAAGGAAAACGGAGCACACCTGTTTAGCTCACAGGGATCGATAAGCCCTTTGTTGTCATCAGCAGTTTGCCGTCCCAGCCGCACCCCCTCCCCTCCCCTCCCCTCCCCTCCCCTCCCCTCCCCTCCCCTCCCCTCGCCATCCCTCCCATCTCCCCTCCCCTCCCCTCGCCTCGCCACTTCTCTCCCCTCCCCTCGCCATCCTTGCATCCCCTCCCCTCACCATCTCTCCCCTCCCCTCCTATCGCCACCCCTCCCCTCTTCTTCCCTCCCCTCCCCTCTTTTCCCCTCCCCTCGCCATCCCCTTCCCTCCTCTAACCATCCCTCCCCTCCACTCTCCTCCCCTCCCCTCCCCTCCCCTTGCCACCCCTCCACTCTCCTCCCCTCCCCTCCTCTAACCATCCCTCCCCTCCCCTCCCCTCCCCTCCCCTCCCCTCCCCTCCCCTCCCCTTGCCACCCCTCCACTCTCCTCCCCTTCCCTCCTCTAACCATCCCATCCCACCCCTCCCCTCCCCTCTCCTCTCCTCCTCTCCCCCTGTCCCTCGCCCCCCGTCTCCCCTCCCCCTCTCCTCCCCTCTTGGTAGGACGTGATGTGTGATGGTGATGCGTGTGTCAGGTCATAAGGGTTGGGGGTGTAGGACGCTGTGCCGTAATGCTGTGCATTATGGATGCATCTCATGTGGAGCACACATCCGTGGAATGTAAACGAATGTGCGTCAGCGCCGTACATTCGGGGTATTCTCAGAGGGCCCCCGGGTTCCTGTTCCGGACGCACGTCTCTCGTCGATTAAAACAAAACGTACTGCGATGGCCGCTAAGTGGAGCGCATTCCTCCGCCATTCCTCCGTCATACCACCGCCATACCACCGCCATACCACCGAAGAAGAACAAACCTCTTCAGTGCTTAATTGCACGCTGGGCCAATTAAGCACTGAAGTACTTTTAAAAAAGAAAAAGCTTTTTTTAAGACCCCAGTTTATTTTCCAGATATGAGATAGAGGAAGATATTCTAGCATGTTCTAGCATCTGTTCACAACCATTCAAACTCTCTTGCAATAAACCAGATTCCTCATCCCCCTGTGTGTGGCCTTGTCTTCGGGAGGAGGAGGAGGAGGAGGAGGAGGAGCCCTCAAGTATCCATTTTAATGGCTGGTGGCAGCATGGTCTGCTACAGTAACTTTCTTTTAGTTATCTGAAAAAACACAAACAAACAAACCTCTACAGACTCCTCTTACCTCTAACAAAGGAAAGTGATGACGTCTAAATCCTCTGCCGCCGGGAAAACCAAAAAGCCCCCCGGCTGCCGGTGCTGTTCACCCCTACGACGACCAGCCCCGGCTGTGTGTGTGTGTGTGTGTGTGTGTGTGTGTGTGTGTTCAGCCCTACGACGACCAGCCCTGTGTGTGTGTGTGTGTGTGTGTGTGTGTGTGTGTGTGGTGTGTGTGTGTGTGTTCACCCCTACGACGACCAGCCCCCCGGCTGTGTGTGTGTGTGTGTGTGTGTGTTCGCCCCTACGACGACCAGCCCCCCGGCTGCTGGTGTCTTGTTAATTGCCAGCGATTGCAGACGGCCACGGAGCCCTTTCATCTGCTCTTTAATTCCCTTTGCGTTCTTTACGTCGGATGACTGCCTCCTCCTCCTCCTCCTCCTCCTCCTCCTCCTCCTCCTCCTCCTCCTCCTCCTCCTCCTCCTCCTCCTCCTCGCCACGGGCCATCCACCCCCCCACGGAGAGATGCCCCTCATCCCTTCCCGCCGGCTAATCGAGGATAATCGCAACAAGACGCCTCGGGGTCTCTCCATGCTGAGGGCTCCTGGTGCTTTGCATCATATTCCTGATGATGAAGTTTACAGGGGGAGGCGGGGGATTAAAGAATGTGTCTCTCTCTCTCTCGCTCTCTCTCTCACTCTCTTCTCTCTCCTCTCTCGCCTCTCTTTCTCGCTCTCGCTCTCGCTCTCGCTCTCGCTCTCGCTCTCTCTTCTCTCGCTCTCTCTCGCTCTCCACTCACTCTCTCTAGCTGTATCTCGCTCTCGCTCTCTCTAGCTGTATCTCTCTGTCTCTCTCGCTCTCTCTAGCTGTATCTCTGTCTCTCTCTAGCTGTATCTCTCTCCCGCTCTCGCTCTCTCTAGCTGTATCTCTCTCTCGCTCTCGCTCTCTCTAGCTGTATCTCTCTCGCTCTCGCTCTCTCTAGCTGTATCTCTCTGTCTCTCTCGATCTCTAGCTGTATCTCTCTGTCTCTCTCGCTCTCTCTAGCTGTATCTCGCTCTCGCTCTCTAGCTGTATCTCTCTGTCTCTCTCGCTCTCTCTAGCTGTATCTCTCTCTCACTCTCACTCTCTCTAGCTGTATCTCTCTGTCTCTCTCGCTCTCTCTAGCTGTATCTCTCTCTCGCTCTCGCTCTATCTAGCTGTCTCTCTCTCTCGCTCTCGCTCTATCTAGCTGTATCTCTCTCTCGCTCTCGCTCTCTCTAGCTGTATCTCTCTCTCACTCTCGCTCTCTCTAGCTGTATCTCTCTGTCTCTCTCACTCTCTCTAGCTGTATCTCTCTCTCGCTCTCTCTAGCTGTATCTCTCTCCCACTCTCGCTCTCTCTAGCTGTATCTCTCTCTCGCTCTCGCTCTCTCTAGCTGTATCGCTCTCTCTCGCTGTATCTCTCTCTCGCTCTCGCTCTCTCTAGCTGTATCTCTCTCTCGCTGTATCTCTCTCTCGCTCTCGCTCTCTCTAGCTGTATCTCTCTCTTTAGCTCTAGCTCTCGTCCGTCCGTATGGGACGCAGGAAAAGGTGTAATTTATATTATAATAATTATAATAACGATAATTTGGCCTCTCTCTCTCTCTCTCTCTCTCTCTCTCTCTCTCTCTCTCTCTCTCTCTCATAATTTTCTGCATAAACTCCCATGTCTGCTGACACGCGACCCGATCCGGGGCCACCTCTCTCTCTCTCTCTCTCTCTCCTCTCTCTCTCTCTCTCTCTCTCTCGCTCTCTCTCGCTCTCTCTCTCATTCTCTATCATTTTCATTTTCAACCCCCCCCCCATGGGACGCAGGTAAGGGTGAAAATTATATTATATTAATTATGTTTTCTGTTTTGGTTCTCGGTAACTGAGAGCATGACGCAGAGTCGTTCATGGGGGGTTCCCTCGGGAGTAGTGATACATAACAGTGGTCATACATATTCAAAGCGTGCACGGAAACCATTGTTTGAATCAGTATGCAAGGAGCATGTTCTGTGTCGAGAGAGAGAGAGAGAGAGAGAGAGAGAGAGAGAGAGAGAGAGAGAGAGAGAGAGAGAGAGAGGAGAGAGAGAGAGAGAGAGGAGAGAGAGAGAGAGAGAGAGAGAGAGAGAGAGAGAGAGAGAGAGAGAGAGTAGAGAGAGAGAGAGAGAGAGAGAGAGACTCTGCTATCACCTCTCCCCACCACCACTGGTCGGTCTGTCACGTTGATGCGGTTTCCTCTGCGGGGGATCGGTGGTGTCTCTTGTTGTCTCAGTCTGGTGCTAGGATGGATGTGGGGGGGGGGGGGTGGTTCTAGACTAGAGTTTGTGGCCCTGTCGTGTGACGTTGGTGTGTGTGTGTGTATGTGTGTGTGTGTGTGTGACATTTCCACTGGCGTGGGCCTGCCATGTGGCTTTGGTATTTGGATGATGGTTTGTTGTTTTGATGGGTGTATTTTTATACCGTTACTGTGTGTCCGTGTGTGTGTGTGTGTGTGTGTGTGTGGTTTTTATTTTTTTTTAACATTTTACTCCTTGTGAATGGCTTAGCCTGGAAAAAAAGTGACCTATAAATGAAGCTTATTAGCATTTTATTTGTCAGGACTTTTGGGGAGCGTCAGTGAGCCGACCATCTGCTGTGTTCTGAGGCTGTTGTTGTTGTTTGTCCTCGCTCTGCTTTGTTAAACTGGCAACAAACATGGCTACCGGCCTCAGAGAAACAACACAACACAACGCATTGAAACACGAATAAAAAATAAAAAAAAAACTTCAAAACAACAACAAAAAACTAACCAACCAACAAACAAACCGCTAAAAACCTGAAGCTGTTAACAGAAACCTGAATGTCTTTTTTTGTTTTGGCGCTACAAGAGGAATGGCTATCACATGACCATTGAACATTTTTTAAACCAATTTGTCAAACCGGTCAACCGTTAAAAAATATATATATATATATATATAGAAATATATATATATATATATATATATCAATAAATCTCTGTTCAGTTTACTTTTATTCCTTCACCCCTTGACATCCATCCTGTATTTCCGTTTGCAAGCCGTGTTTGTACAATGGCCAGAATATTTAAATTGGTTCATTTAAATTTTTATTATCGGGCTTATGGGGCTTAAACACTCTCTGTTAAAAAGAACTAAAAAACCCACATATTATATTGTGCTGTGCTTAAGCAATTACCACACACACACGCACGCACGCACACGTACACTGAAATGGAGCACAAGCACATAAATAACATTGTGTGCTACTTTGTCTGCATGGCAGAAGCCCATATTTCTTCCCGTCCGACTTGGTGGGCTGCTGTACTGTTTGTTGACCCTGAGCGGTTAACCGGCATAGAGGTGTGCGTGTGTGTGTGTGTGTGTGTGTGTGTGTATATGCATGTGTGTGTGTGTGTGTGTGTGTGCGCTCGCTTGTGTGTGTGTGTGTGTGCTTTCCCTTGTATGTGTGTGTCTGTGTATGTGTGTGTGTGTGCACGTGTGTGTGTTTTTTGTGTGTGCACGCACGTGTGTGTGTGTGTGTGTGTGTGTGCGTGCGCGTGTGATGGGTTTGGCCAGCGCAGGGTGTTTAGTGATAGCGAGTCTTCCCCAGATAGATGATGAATTGCCACCAGGGCTGATGAGATAGTAGTAGTAGCAGCTATAATTCTTCTTCCTGCCGCCCACGGTGACCCCTGAACTCACATAAAACAACACACACAGACCAGCATGGGTGACACATGTGCGTGTGTGTGTGCGTGTGTGTGTGTGTGTGTGTTCCGACTTGCGGATCAGCTCTGACGCTCCTAGCTGAATGTTAAGAGATTATCGGCGATGCACATCCCCCCCCCAGTCAGTGTGTAAGGGTTGGGCGTCTCGTACAACCACCACTATTATGTAACACAGCGTAATTTAATATTAGCCAAAGATGTCTTTACCCCTAAAGAGGGCATTGGGTGAACATACAGCAGCAGGCTGTTAGTTAATACAGCGCTTTCAGTTAGCGCACATGATGGATGGTGATGGTGGTGATGATGATGAGGATGATGATGATGATGGTGGCGGGCGGGGGGGGGAAAACAATAAAGCAATGCAATTCTGCTTCCTTGGGTCTCTTTTCCCACCAAAGCGCTTTGGGGGTATATCTCTCCATCACATCCGTAGTGATGACAACGTGTGTGTGTGTGTGTGTGTGTGTGTGTGTGTGTGTGTGTGTGTGTGTGTGTGTGTGTGTGTGTGTGTGTGTGTGTGTGTGTGTGTGTGTGTGTGTGTGTGTGTGTGTGTGTGTGTGTGTGTGTGTGTGTGTGTGTGTGCGTATAGCGTAGCGAGGCTACACTGTTGTTGTTGAGATTGAGGGATCAAAAGGCAATAGGCGATAGGAGATAAAATTGCGTCTGGGGTTGAGACGCGTGCAAAAAAAAGAGGCGGGGGGGGGGGGGGAGTAGAGGCGGACAAACAACAACAACAACAATCTAAAACGATTGTATAACCATTGTCGGACGGCGGAACACTTTTCGTTCCGCTCTCTCTCTGTCTCGTCTCTCTCTCGTCTCTGTCTCTGTCCGCTACTCTGGCTTATGAACTGTCACGGGTTACAGCACTGTGCTGTCAGATCTTTTAACCCCCCCCCCCCCCCTCCTCCTCATATACAACCCCCCCCACCCCCCTCCTCTCTCCGGGGTTGCGAGAAAGCAATTGCCACGGTCACGGTGGCGCCCATTGATTTTCAGTGCTGCTGTCCTTTCTCCCCCCCCCCCCCCCCCCCGTCTGGTCGACCCCGGGGACCGTCGAGTCTGATCTGACTCATCAGTCAGCAATGTGTCTGGCCCCCAGCCAGACGGCTACGGTAGCGCACCCTCACACCGCCCCCCCCTCCCCCCCCTCCCCCCCCCCCCCCCCTCCCGGGCTCGGACCCCTTTACACACACACACAGGGTCTTGAGTTACGCGGCAATTTACGCCCGATAAGAACCTGGCTCTGAGTCGTGCGCTCCGGTTCCTGTTGAAAGCAGAGAGATTTTGATTCATGGCCAAAGGAGCAGGGAGGGAGGAGGAGGAGGGAGGAGGAGGAGGAGGAGGAGACGAGGGGTTGGAAGAGTTAAAAGCAAAGCTGCTTTCTTTAAACCGAGACCTTATGGCCGCCTCCGCCTCCCTCTCTGGGCCTTAAGCTGCCTCTCTGCGCTCTCTCCGCGAAATCGGCAGCGTTTGCCATGCTGCAGAGTGCGTTGCGGTAAAGGCGGAGGGGGGGGAAAAGTACAGAAAAGGTATCTGTCCAGAGCAGTGGCTATCCCCCCCCCCCCCCCCCATGTGCGTGTGTGTGTGCGTACATGAGTACGACCCAGGGCACGTGCGTTCCTTCGGAGAACGGGGAGATCCGATCTGGTTTCCCCTCACGGCTTGACGCTGCATCGCGCTTGGGGGGGGGGGGGGCGGGGAGAGAGCGAGGGTTCAAGTCTCAGTGGGTTCACGTAGCCAAGGACGAGGCGAAGAGAGAGAGGTAGCAGATAATAAGAGGATCGAGTGGGGGTTGGGGTCTAAAGAGGCCAGCTGTCGAGGATTTTGAGAAAGTGGGATGTTTCTTCTTTTTCCGGCGTGAATTCCGCCCCTGGTCGGATGAAGCCAGAGGTCGTCGTTAATACTCGAGAATTTGTAATTGAAATGTCTGGATATGCTGATCTGCTTTAGGGGTTGCTCGATTTCGACGGGGGGTCAGGGAGTTCCGAGATTGGTAAGCGGAGAAAGGTGACGCCCCACGCGTAAGAGACGTAGAGGCTCTAAAATTGAAATATTTACTTGCTAGTCTACTACAGCTGCAAATTGTTTCCTGTACTTTGACGATGACGACATGAATGTCAGTCCTCCGCCAACCAGAGATGATCGATACGTCTGTCAGAGCCCCAAAAGGAGGACCCCTCCCCTTCATTAATTCATTCATTCTTCTTCTTCTTCTTCTTCTTCTTCTTCTTCTTCTTCTTTCTTCTTCTTCTTCTTCTTCTTCTTCTTCTTCTTCTTCTTCTTCGAAGACAGGTGTGCTTCTTTCCACCTCCCATGGTTTCACTTTCACCGCGCCTTACCCCCTCCTGGCACCGGAATGGAGATGGAGTACGGGGCCTTCCTTCCACCCGTGCACGCGAGCATGTTAAACCCCCTCCAGTGGAACGCTGTTATCTGTTAACCCAACGTCCAACTCCAAAGTCAAGTTTGAGTTCAACTCATTTCCTCCTGTGAACTCATAACACACATCATATAAGGGAAACCGGCAGAAAAGCACACGCACACACACACGCACACACGCACACACGCACACACACACACACACACACACGCAGCAACGCACACAGCACGACGCACGCCACACACACACACGCACGCACACAACACACAGCACACGCACACGCCACACGACACGCACACGCACACGCACACACACACACACACGCCACACGCACACACGCACGCACGCACACACACGCGCGCGCGCACATGCACACACGCGGGGGCGGCAGTAGATCAGTCTGTTAGGACTTGGCTCGGGAACCGGAAGGCCGCCCGGTTCAAGTCCCCGAAACACCTGGGGTCACTGCCGAGGTGCCCTTGGGCAAGGCACCAGACCTCCTACACTACACTGCTCCCCCCATGGGCAGCTGTATATACACAATAGCTGCCCAATACTGCTCCTAATACTAGGATGGGATTAAATGCAGAGAAACACATGTCACTGTGTGTGTGATGTGTACATGTATGTGACCAAAAAAGAGGATTCAACCCTCCAGATTTACATTTAAGTTGACGTTGTTCTAAGGCAACCGACGCGGACAAACCCCACGGAAGGAAAAATTGGATCTTCGCCCTCCATTTAATGAGCTCCACGCTCAGCGTGGCTGAAAGCCGGCCCTTTTCCCCACCTCACCATATCATGGCGTTAAGGGTGCGGGTACGGACACACACACGCACACACACACACACACACGCACACGCACATACAGCGCTATACGCTCCTCTCTCGCGCTCACAGCTGTGTGTGCTCTGCAGCGCAGACAGCTGCATGCAGACACCTCAACCCACCCCCCCCCCCTCTGTTCCTGTTCCCTGGGGGACCAGCGATAGCCCATTACCACATGCAGCAGCACCTCTCACCACCTCCTCTCCACACCTCCTCCTTCCCCTGTGGGGTTTAAAAAAAAAAAAAAAGTTTTAACCAGGTTAAATGTTAAAATGTCTCCCCGGCTATAACTCACCGCAAAACTCTCCTCCAGGCTCCTGACTGGAGCCCCCCTGCCCCCCCCCCCACACTTATAAACTCACCCCCCCCCCCCCCCTAATTAAATGTTAAAGAAGAGGCTGGCCTCCAGGCCAGGCTGG
>CM051010.1:14126382-14128882 GCA_027704905.1 Muraenolepis orangiensis | reverse complement strand
TCCCCCCTCAATGTTAAGCTTGCAGAAGCACCAAAGAAGAATGTTCCGTCACCCCCCTCCCTCCCTCCCCCCACCCCCGAGACGACTCCTCTAGGTTCCCCCTTCCCCCGTCTTACCAAACCCACGGATGGATGTAATGCAGGCACAAAACCCTGATTCACGGACGTTCCCATTCGCTCTTTGAACGTCCATTTTGTGGGAGGAGGTGGGAGGAGGTGGGAGGAGGGGGGAGGGGGGGGGGGGGGGAGGTGTGGGGGGGGGGGGGGGGGGGTAAGGAGGGTGGTGGGGGTTTAGGGTGGAAAATAAAGGGAAACTGTAAGCTTGTCGTTGCTCATGATAAGACGGGAAGAAGGAGGAGAGGCCGCCGTCGCTGGTGCTGCTGCTGCTGCTGTCACTGCTGTGTCCTCGTATGTCAACCGGTGTCTGGCGGGAGGGCGGGTAGGGGGGAAAGCAGACTGCCTTCGTACTGAGATTGGGGCTTTAAATCAGCTGTCTGGAGCCGCTGTGCCGCTAACCCGACCCCCCCCCCCCCCCCCCCCCGCGGCTCATTCCGGAGGGGCCTCTGAAGGCCCGTCGTCCTGCGTGTGCACGTGCATCCCTTGTCGTCTTGTGTTCTGTGTTCAAGGCCTGCGGAGTACATATATATATATATATAAATAAATCTAAAGCTTCAACATTCTCTCGTTTTCAGCTGCAGATGTGAGGTGGGTTCACAGCGTCCCCCCCTCCACCCCCCATCCCCACTCCACTCCACCCACTCCCCACTCCACATCATCATCATCATCATCATCATCATCATCATCCCCACTTTCCCTTCCGTTCGCCCTTCTCCTACCACAAGCGGTCTCTAAGGGCGTCTTCTCATTAGGAACGGGTGCTCCGCTCCGTCCTCGCTCCGTCCTCGGGAGCGAACCCCCCCCCTCCCTCTCCCTCTCCCCCCTCTGGTCTGTGTGCACACTACAGTCTTGGTTCGCTCCCAGGCACTATTGCGCAGGTGCGTATGCACCTAGTTGGTTTTTGCGATCGCCAATGAGCCAATGAACACAAGGGTATACTTGCGTCATCTAGTACGCGACAAGTCGTACAATTCAGGATTTCATACACGGATTCAAGAAACGCAATGGAGACCTTCATCCTGTGTCTACTATGATCGGCAAATTGCCCATAAATATCTGCGTTTTTATGCGTATTGTTGTTGTTGTTGCTGAATGTTCTTCTTATCTGCCCAAAATTCCAGCAAACATGAGATTTGGGTAGACGACCACAGTGATCCTTTGCTAGGCATTATTATGTTGTTCTTCTGGGACGAATAGTTATGACGTTGTGTGTGTCAGCAAGTTGATACAGCAAGCCTCTTCCGTGTTTTGGTACGGTACGCTTGCACACCACGCCCCCCTGCTCCGTCGTCGGGGACGCCGGCGCGCACCCGAAACCACCCTTTCAAGCGGTCCCGGCTTGGAGCGAATCAGCTCCCCGGTGACGGGGGGGAGCGTTCTCATCACACTTATTTTGGTGCGATCGTGCTCGGATTCGACCCCGAATGGCTAGTGAGAAAGCCCCCTCACTCTCTCTCTCTCTCTCTCTCTTGCCGTCTCTCATAATCTCTCTCTCTCTCTCTCTCTCTCTCTCGCTCTCCTCTCTCTCTCTCTCCGCTCTCTCTCTCTCTCTCTCTCTTCTCGCCTCTCTCTCTCTCTCTCTCTCTCTCTCTCTCTCTCTCTCTC
The DNA here is from genome assembly GCA_027704905.1 of Muraenolepis orangiensis. Classification (NCBI taxonomy): domain Eukaryota; kingdom Metazoa; phylum Chordata; class Actinopteri; order Gadiformes; family Muraenolepididae; genus Muraenolepis; species Muraenolepis orangiensis. The sequence goes on along the minus strand of CM051010.1, from coordinate 14,127,161 downwards.
TCTCTTTCTCTTGCGTCTCTCATCTCTCTCTGTCCCTCTCTCTCTCTCTCTCTCTCTCTCCTCTCTCTCTCTCTCCCTCTCCCTCTCCCTCTCTCCCTCTCGCTCTCTCTCTCTCTCTCTTGTTGTCTCTCGCCCCCCCTCTCTCTGGCTGTCTCTGTGCTATAGGTTATCAGGAGTGAGACGTAACAAAGCTCAACCGCTTGTTGTCCCGCAACCGGAAGCTGTTCGCTGGTTCGATTCCCCCCCGTCTCCTCCTAGCCAAGTGTTGTGTGGTTCCCTTAGCAACACACACACACTCTAAATCTAAATGTAAATCTGGAGGATTGAATCCTATTTATTGGTCACATACATGTAAACACAGTGAGATGTGTTTCTCTGCATTTAACCCATCCTAGTATGAGGAGCAGCCCGGGAGAGAAGCAGTGTACGAGGGGGTCTGGTGCCTTGCTCAAGGGCACCTCGGCAGTGCCCAGGTTTTTTCGGGGGGGGGGGGGGGGGGGGGCGGGGGAGAATTGAACCAGCGACCATTCCGGTTCCCAAGCCCTAAAATCCCAACAGACTGAGCTATCCTGCCGCCCCATGCAGGGGACGCCGAATGGGTGAATTTGAGGCAGTAATTGTAAAGCGATTCGGGGTAAAAGTACACAAATGGAGTCCATTTAGACAGCATTACGGCTTTGATTCAAGAATCAAAGACAGCATTGCTAAATAATCAAGTGATTGAATACAGAAATCTGTATAAAAATGAAATAAGATGGTTGACTTGTTTAACGGCTCGT
>CM051010.1:14078882-14118882 GCA_027704905.1 Muraenolepis orangiensis | reverse complement strand
TAGGGTCCCGACCCCAAGGTTAGGAACCACTGGTAAATGTTTTGATTTTATTTATTTGTGTGTGTGTGTGTGTGTGTGTGTGTGTGTGTGTGTGTGTGTGTGTGTGTGTGTGTGTGTGTGTGTGTGTGCAGTGTGCAGGGTGACCTGGAAAACCTGGAAATTTGTTTTCCAGTCATGGTTGCTGGTTGCTGTTTTGATCCCCGGGCTCCTCTGAGCAAAAACTGTCGAGGTGTCCTTGAGCAAGACACCCTAACTGCTCCTGACGTGCTGGCTGTCTCCTTGCATGGCTGACTCCTCTGTCGGTGGTTGAATGAATGTGTGTATGAATGGGTGAATGTGAGGCATGTCTTGTAAAGACGCTTTGGATTAAAGCGCTATTTAAAAGCCAGTCCATATACTATTACCATGGAACGGATCAAAAAAGTCAAATGTCCTAGAAAGTTTTTTACAGAACAATTTTCCACATTGTCCTATTTTCCTCGAGCTGAGATTGAATTACTGGGCTTATCTATCAGAGCTATCCATCTAAAAGTGTCCTGGAACAGTCCTGGAAAATGATTTCTCGAAAAGAGTGGCGACCCTGGCCTGGTAGCTATTGATCTGGGGTCCATTCTAAGCCGGGCCCAGAGGACCAGGGTATCATCTGTCTCTACCCAGGAAGGCATCGCAGCACTGGGCTGATCTTAGATCACACAGTCAGCCAGAACCTGAGAGCGAGCTGGAAAGAAAGACTTAAAGACACACACACACACACACACATACCCCACACACACACACACACACACACACACACACATAAACAGAGACAATGTCACAGACATAGTCAGATTACAGTGTTAACGGGAGAATTGCGCAGGAGAGGTAAACATGTAGTGGGCGTTTGTTGTTCCCAAGATCGACCCAGTAGGCTGAGGAAGCTTGTGTGTGTGTATGTGTGTGTGTGTGTGTCTGCATGCGTGTAAGCATGTGTGTGTGTGTGTGTGTGTGTGTGTGTGTATGTGTGTGTTTGTGTATGTGCACATGTGTGTGTGGCTGTGTGGCTGTCTTGTCTGTGTGTAAGACAAACGGAGCCAGCCTCATGTCTCGTTTGTTACACACTTAGTGGAGACGACCTTTTCACCCGTAAGACCACCCACATGCTTGACCCCCTCCTCTCCTTCTCTCTCTCTCTCTCTCTCTCTCTCTCTCTCTCTCTCTCTCCCCCTCTCTCTCTCCCCCTCTCTCTCTCTCTCTCTCTCTCTCTCTCTCTCTCTCTCTCTCTCTCTCTCTCTCTCTCTCTCTCTCTCTCTCTCTCTCACTAACGGCTCACTGCACACCTCTCTGGACAACACGATCGCTCATCACTGCAGTAATGACCTGTAGACAAAGAGACTGTCAAACAGTCCCCCCCCCCCCCCTCTTCCCCGGCTCCCATCCTCCCAGACCCAGTGGTCTTCTGGGAGGTATAGCCAGTGGATGTGCAGTGTCCAACACATCCTCATCCCCTGTCTCTGTCACTGTACTAAATGTAATTTGACAATGTTATGCACTGATATGGATGGATGGAATTTCAATGTATCGTTAGCCTTCTAATTGCAGATAATTTGACATTGTATTACATCATCTGCAGTAAACAGTGTGCAATCGTTTTCTATTTAGTTTTGGTCAATTACTTGATAACATAAAAGTAGTGCTTACACTTAATGATAGAAATTGTATCATTTAAGTCAATAGTCCTTTGCAGCCACTTGGTGATATAAAGCAGACTAGCCTAGCAAACTTTTATACATTATAAAGCAAAAGATGGGACATAGGCCGGAATGTTTTGCTAAAAGATCCAATGTCACGCCATCTCGTCTCATGGCGTTCCTCCCTCCACGCCAGGGATTGAGTTATCTCAACATGTCGCGTCCCGAGGCCTCTTTAACGCGATTGGGGCCCTCGTGTTTCCAACTCCTGTTGTTTTGCTCCCTGTCGTAACGACTTTGAAGACACAGAGAGCCATGAAACCATGAGTCCCGATCAGCGGGACGGACAGACGGGTCCATTCTCCTCTTGTTTATCTGTGATTCCTTTTAAGAGCCCTAGTGTGATGGAATGGTTCATAGCAGGACCCATCTGATGCTCTGAGAAGAATATTAGCGTTTATTCTATTTTTATTCTAGCTCAGTCGGGTTGAGACTGTTGGGGCTTGGGAACCGAAAGGTCGCCGGTTCAAGTCCCCTTGAAAAAACACCTGGTCACTGCCGAGGTCGCCCTTGAGCAAGGCACCAGACCCCCAATGCTTCCCGGGGCGCTGAATATACAATAGCTTCTCCTCTGTTTCCTAATACTAGGATGGGTTAAATGCAGAGAAACACATGTTTACTGTGTGTGTGTGTGTGTGTGTGTGTGTGTGTGTGTGTGTGTGTGTGTGTGTGTGTGTGTGTGTGTGTGTGTGTGTGTGTGTGTGTGTGTGTGTGTGTGAGTACATGTATGTGACCAATAAAGAGGATTCAATCCTCCAGATTTAGATTTAGATTTTGTTTAGTTTTATATACTTTTTTCACATTATATATATATATATATAAAGATAAATAGAGCCTTCACCCATTCTGATATCTTCCATATCTGAGCTAGCAATCAAAAACGTTTGGGGTTTGAAAGTCAAATGAACGGTTTCTTTGTCAAACTGTTTTACATTTGGCAAACCTAGTCGCCGTGCCCGGGTCTGAAGACCAGGTGTGGATTGCAAGCGCCATTTTTTGGTGTGTGTGTGTTATCATCAAACCTGAACCCAATGAACAACGGGAAGCGGCGCTCCAGCTACGAGCTCCCGGGCAGAGGCTACGGCGGGTTCCCCGCAGCGGTGTAGCATCCAGGCCATCTTCCGGAACAGCAGTGGGGCTGCGCTCAGTCCGGACCAGGCTTCCAACAGCTTCTGGGAGTAATCTCCAGTATAGGAGACTGTGGCTAACTCGCGGCGGCTAACTTGGCTTGTTTCCAGCCAGGAGGCTAGCCTGTTTCAGCCAGGATGGCTCGCTTGTCTCTTTTAATCTCTTTGATCGTTTTCGTTTTGAGTGCTTTAACCTCCTCGGACTGGGGGTCTCCTCCATCGGAGCCGTCACCTTTGGTGAGTTTTCCTAGAAAGGGAACTAGCACCACACTTGTACATCTCAAGTGTTTATTTGTTTTAGCTGCTTCTATCTCTATGAGTTACAATGTTGTCTGCTTTGCACACTCTCCAGCTCTCATGCTACTTCAGGACTATGTTCTTTGTGACAATCATAGGCGTGTGACATCCTGTGTAAACAAGGACCCGGTATGTTTCATCTTCCTGATGCTTCTGTTATCTGGCGATGTGGAACTTAATCCCGGTCCGGTGTCTCGTCCTGTGTCTCCTACCCCCCCCCCCCCCCCCCTCCCCCGCTCCCTCACGCTCATGCATGCCCTTGGAGGGCAATCGGAACAGCACGGACACTCTGGAGGACTTGGTAGAGATTTTTTCGGCTAGAGGTTTACATATAGTTCATTTGAACACACGTAGTCTCGTTCCTTACATTGACCAAGTTAGAGACATGTTCGACAACGGCAGGGTGGGCATCATATCCTTTTCTGAATACTAGGCTCGATGATACCATCAAGGACACCGAGATAGAAATAGAAAACTACACAGTTATTAGAAAGGATAGAGATCGCAGTGGAGGTGGAGTTTGTGTGTTTGTCAGAGCAGATATCTGCTTCAATGTTCGGTCCGATATGGACAACAAGGACATTGAGGCTGTTTGGCTTGACATAAACCTCCCCAAAACAAAACCCTTATTGGTTGGGGCTCTGTATAGACCTCCCTCCCAATCCACTTTCTACAACCTGTTGGATGACGTATCAGCTGACCTAGGAAGTTCGGAGGCCATACTGATCGGTGATTACAACACCAACATTTTGGTGAAAGAAGCAACGATCTATAAGTTCTTCCGAAATTATTGTAGCCTTCATAACCTGGTTCAGCTGATCGCTCAATATACAAGGGTGTGCCCTGTCTCGCAAACCATAATCGACCTCATCTTGACAAATGACCCGACTAAGATCTCCAGAAGCGGTGTCATACAGTGCAGTGTAAGTGACCATGATATCATTTTCTGTACTCGCAAACTTCAGAAATCTGTAGTCAATTGTCACAACACAATCAGATTCAGATCACTAAAAAATGACACCTGTGAAGCACTAAACACAGCTCTGGAGAAACTGGATTGGTCAAAGGTCTTGGCCTGGTCTTGTTTTAAATCTGCCTTTTTATCAGTGGTTGACAGCCTGGCTCCCATGAAAGTCATCAGGGTGAAAGCGAGGACTTAACCATGGATGAATGCTGACATCCTAAAGGCCATGACACTGAGGAATGACAGTTATGCCAGTTTCAGAAAAAAACAGAAATGAGCAGCTGTTTGAAAAATGTAAAAAATTGCGGAACGAGGTAACCGGCATGATTAAGTCTGCCAAGAAGAACTACTTCAATTAGAAGATTGAGGAAAATAAGAAACAGCCTCAAAAATTCTGGAAGTCCCTTAAGGAATTGGGCTGCAACAACAGGACGAAAATCACAAACCTCAACATCAAGTTAAACGGCTCGCTCATTTCTGAAAAACGGAACGTGGCAAACTGTCTAAATGGATTCTTCACAACCATAGCTTCCACACTGGTGGACAAATTGCCCTCTCATTCAGGCCTTTATGGTGAACAGCACATAAATGCCTTCTACAGAACTCTCGGTGTTGTTGAGGACAGTTTCAAGATCTCCCCTGTTACAGCTGAGGACGTGCTGTTAAAACTCAGAGCCCTACAGCCAACAAAGGCCACAGGCCATGATGGCATTCCCACTAGGTTCCTCAGAGATGCAGCCGTGGCTATTGCCCCCGTAGTGGCACACATAACAAACCTGTCCATCAGACAGGGCCACGTCCCACAGGAATTTAAGCTTGCGAGAGTAGTCCCTCTGTATAAAAAGGGCAGCAAGTTAGACCCCGGGAACTACCGCCCCGTTTCCATCCTTTGTTCCATCTCAAAGGTTCTAGAGAGACTAATCTACAAACAGGTAAATACATATGTTAAATCACAAGCTCCTGTTCGAATTCCAATCAGGCTTCAGAAGGTCCCATTCCACTGACACATGTCTACTGTACTTGACAGATTACATCAGACGCGAGGTGGACGCAGGCAAGTACTGCGGCATGGTTATGCTGGACCTTCAGAAAGCGTTCGGCGTCTGTAAACTGGGTGAGATCTTACCTTGAGGGAAGAGAGCAGGTGGTTGAGTTGAATGGTACCCTGTCCACTTCCCTCCCAGTAGAGTGCGGGGTCCCCCAAGGGAGCATCCTAGGGCCTCTACTGTTTTTAATATACATTAACGACATGAACTCGGCATGTAAATTCAATCTGTTCTTGTTCGCGGACGACTCAGCTCTCCTGGTCTCAGTCCCAGGTTGAAAGAGCACTCAGCACAGAGCTTAGCAGCATCTGTCTTTGGCTCTCAGACAACAAATTGTCATTGCACCTCGGAAAAACTGAATCCATTCTTTTTGGATCAATTATCAACCTCAACAAGTCCCCGGGTTTCACCGTTAGAGTCGGTGACAATGTAGTCACAAGTAAGGAAGAGGTCACTTACTTGGGTTACATATTGGATAACAAACTAACGGGTGAAAAAATGGCGTTGAAGGTGATCTCAAAGGTCAGCCAAAGAACAAAATTCTTGGGCAGGATATCTCCCTATGTCAACAGCAGTGCAATGAGGACCTTGGCCGGTGCTCTCATTCAGTGTCACTTTGACTATGCATGTACCTCGTGGAACAGGGGTATCTCCAAGTCACTAAAGACAAAGCTGCAGACCTCCCAAAACAAACTTGTGAGGCTTCTCCTAAAATTGAACCCCAGGTCTCATCTTACCTCTGCCCACTTCAGTAGCCTGGGATGGCTTAGAGTGGAGGAGAGAGTATCTCACCTCTCACTGTGTCTGGTCTTCAAGATCCTAGATGCTTCTGTTCCCAAATACTTGCTTGATTACCTGCCCAGAGTGAGGGATGCTCACAGGTACTCGACCAGGGGAAGTTTATATGATCTGGTTCCCCCTAGTTTCGGGACGCTTAAGGGGAAAAATGTGTTTTATCACGCAGCCACTACTCTGTGGAATGCCCTCCCCCCAGCCCTAAAATCCCTAAATTCTCTCGCAAGATTTAAAAATGACCTTAAATCACGGCTCCACCTTAACACTAACTGGTCTTACCCCGGATAGCCCCCTCTGTTTTTTGGATTCCTCTCTCAGGGTACCTTCTTGTCCTATATGTATTGGTTTATATATAAGGATCTTTGTTTCATGGTGTTTGTACAGTGTGTGTGTGGGTTGTGTCTCAAGGTGACCACGATGGAAACAAGCTACGGCTTTTTGTGTATTGTCCACGTTGGTGTTTTCTCTAATGAATGACACTGTTGTGACTTCTTTTTGTTAAACTGCCAATAAAGTATCCTATCTATCTATCCTATCTATCTATCTATATATATCGGTGTACTTTATTGGGACAGTTTTTTGTTATTCGATTGTTATTATTATTGTATGAAGTACTGTTGAAGTATTCATGGCTCTTTAATGACTTTTAATCACGGTTGGTATTGTGCACCTGACTTAACAAAAACCTGAAACTATTCTATGGTTAGGGAATGAAATATGAATGGATGAAACAAAGAAGATGGTGACTTTCCAAAATAAGCGTGTTTTTAACGCGATTAAAAACATCAGGGTTTGAAACCTCGGGATAGACGTAATATAATACCACACATGATCATGATACTTTGATGTTATGACCCTCCGTTAGTTAGATGGTTTCAAATGGCATTTCGACTTCATACACATTATGGTGATACACAGTGTATCAAATTTGGTAATCTATTTCATATATGTCCCAACCCTAATCAAGGAGATCTAAAAGCTATCGCAGACATGTTTATACAGATAGCACTATCACTATCACTATTTGCACTCGTGATCCCAGAACTTCCGGAACAGAATTGCCAGAGTGGTAATGGATGCTTTTAAATAGCGCTTTTATCCGAAGCGCTTTACAAGTCATGCCTCACATTCACCCAGTCATACACACATTAATTCAACCACCCACGGCAGAGTCAGCCATGCAAGGAGACAGCCAGCAGGTCAGGAGCCGTTTAGGGTTAGTAGGGTGTCTTGCTCAAGGACACTTCCACAGTTTTTTGCTAGGAGGAGGAGCCAGGGGGGATCGAACCAGCAACCTTCCGGTTGTGAGGCGGCCGCTCTACCTCCTGAGTGATGCTGAATGAAGGATGTTATCATGATTCCAAAAGAATAAAAGCGGTTGTTAAGTGACCTTCAAGCCTGGTTCCCGGTAACGAGTAGCACCCTGGGTCTCCTTCCAGAGATGACTCAGAACGGTTGGAGCTCATGTCCCTGGGCTTCACTCCACATTTTAAATTCTGTCTTTGGCAGATAATTAACTCACCTATTAAGAAGGTGGAAGTTTTTTTTTTTTTCTCTCTCCCTCCGAATTTCCTTGTATTCCCTTTTCCACGAGTATCTAAATGAGTGGGATCTTGTGTTTCCTTTTCGTAGATATTAACGCTGATGAAAATCATTTTAACAGAGTTCCCTCGGCAGCCTAATTAGCTGAAGACGGCTAAGAGCGGCTATGAGCTCGAGGAGGAGAGTGTGTGAGTGTTTTCTCCCCGCAGACACACTCAAACACGCTTGACGATGATTAGCAAAAGAAAGAATGACATTTTAAAGTTGAAATTATCTTTAAGTGGTTAGTGGACTTCTGCAGCGGTCGGGCTCTCAGCAGTGGGCCACAGATGGCTTTTATGGGTTCATGTGTGTGTGTGTGTGTGTGTGTGTGTGTGTGTGTGTGTGTGTGTGTGTGTGTGTGTGTGTGTGTGTGTGTGTGTGTGTGTGTGTGTGTGTGTGTGTGTGGTTATGCGTGGTTATGCGTGTGTGGTATATGCATGCATATTTATATGTCTGTGTCGTGTCCACTGTCCAATGTTTACTCTTGCGTATTTAGTGTGTGTATATACAGTATGTGCATATACAATGTGAATGTTTCATCTCCTACATTGCATTATATAGTTATCATTTGTGTGTGTGTGTGTGTGTGTATGCTGAGCAATTTGTGTGTGTGTGTGTGTGTGTGTTCATGTGTCAGTGGTTCCCAGCCTTTTTTTCCTCTTTGGCCTGTGACCCCATTTCTAGCTCTTGAAAATGTTTTCTGCATCTGCTTCCACACAAATCGTTTTTAACCCAATCAACATCAACGTGTGTGTGTGTGTGTGTGTGTGTGTGTGTGCACTCCTGCCAGTTTTAGTCCATGTCCATGTGTGCAAGCGTGCTGCTTAAAGTGCAACGCTGCAAGATGGTCCCCACCAACCTAATACCATTATCTGTCCATCCGTCCGTCTGGTCACCCATCCATCCCATCCCATCTCATCTGTCGATTCATTGTTCTATTCATTCCTCCATCCATTTCTCCATCCCTCCGTCCCCCATCCATCGAACTGTCAATTCACTCATCTGTGCATGTCTCCATCCACCCCTGCAGCACTGTGTTTCCCCGGCCTGCTGTGTCTTAGGGCCCACACACCTAGAGCTCAGACATGCCCTCCAGCACACAAGCCTCAGCTCCCCTTGCTGCTCCGGTCGCTCTGCTGGTGCTGCTCTCTCTCTCTTTCTCTGTCTGTCTGTCTCTCTCTCTCTCTATCTATCTGTGTCTCTCTCTCTCTCTCTCTCTCTCTCTCTCTCTCTCTCTCTCTCTCTCTCTCTCTCTCTCTCTCTCTCTCTCTCTCTCTCTCTCTCTCTGTCTGTCTGTCTGTCTGTCTGTCTGTCTGTCTGTCTGTCTGTCTGTCTGTCTGTCTGTCTCTTTCTGTCTCTCTATCTCTCAATCGCTCTGTCTCTCTCTCTCAATCGCTCTGTCTCTCTCTCTCTCCCTCTCTATCTCTCTATCTCTCTATCTCTCCGTCTCTCTCTCTCTGTCGCTATTCTTCAAAGAAAACCAAATGTGTTTATGTGGATGTTATTGTCATTGGTGTCACTGTGGCTGTCACCGTCTTGTCTGGATCAACATTGTATATCTTAATGCCATTTCCCCCCGACGGGCTCAGGGATAACATCTCATTGGTGACTATCACATAAAGCACTGTCCTAGCCTGGATGTTGACATGGTTGTCATGTCTGATGCTTGGGTCTTTTGAAAAAAGAAGAAAGGGATTACAGATTATAGTGCTAAAATATAGGTCTCCCGTGGTTTTAATCCCACAATGGGTCAGGATTTGATCGTGTGTGTGTGTGTGTGTGTGTGTGTGTGTGTGTGTGTGTGTGTGTGTGTGTGTGTGTGTGTGTGTGTGTGTGTGTGTGTGTGTGTGTGTGTGTGTGTGCGGTAAGCAATCTTTATTTTTCTGAATGATCATCCCCTGGTTCTGCATGTATCTAGCAGGCAGACAGATGGGTGGGGGGGGGGGGGTGCAGTAGTGCTGCAGGAGGTTGTCACTAATGCTGGGATTAGAGGAGATCAGAGTTGACCGTTCACCTTGATTGGCAGGGGTTGCACTCAGGCACACACACTCACACACGCACACGCACACACGCACACGCACACACACGCACACGCACACACACGCACACGGCGTCAACCTTTACCAGACCAAGCCCCTCCACCTCCTCCTCCTCCTCCTCCTCCTCCTCCTCCTCCTCCTTCTCTACCGTTTAATGTGTTTACTGTCTGGGCGCGGGCTAGGTGTGTTTTACAACGCCATGTGTTTACCACAGTGGTAGCCGGGATTGACATACATACGTACGATCCTACATAGATGGATACATGTCAGGCTTACCAGCCAGATCAGCAGTAGTAGGGTTAGGATTTCCTGTCCACCTTTTTCTTCAGCGGGCCACCAGCTCCAGTGCGGAGAGCTGTGGGGGCAAAGTATTGCGGGGCCCAAAAGCACACCTCCATAATTCAGCAGCAGTAGTAGTGAAACCAAGTAGTGAAACCAAACAACCCTAGCCTCCGATGTTTCTCCTGAAGCCGCCTGTCATTCAAATAAGGAAAATAATGGTTGCCAGCGAAAGCTATGAAAGCCAATCCTCTCCCAGGATGGGAGGAGAACAGGCAGGCGTAGGTTGGTGGGGGGGAGAGCAGAGCTGTAGTAGCTGGCCGAAAGCTGACAGTGAGAAGTCCAGGTGCATGTGTGTGTTTTATTGTTATGCCTGGCTCTCCTCCAACTTTCCGATGGAAACGATATTGTCTAATATTCTAATGACGATGCGGTGCAGACCATCATAAATCACTGCAGTGACACGCGTCATTCTAACAGTCTTAAGTATCCTGTATCACAATTTCACGACTTCATGGCTTCATACTTTATACTGAACATCTAAAACCCCTTTGGCTGAATACAAATTGTGCGTGTGTGTGTGTGTGTGTGTGTGTGTGTGTGTGTGTGTGTGTGTGTGTGTGTGCGTGTGCGTGCGTGCGTGCGTGTGGAACTACTATCGTTACCAATTGTAGAAACGCGCCAGAATCCAGCAGTATCCTACAGAGTGTTGGATCCGTCGGCTGTTCATGTTGAAAGCATAGCTCAGTCTACATGACCGCGGGCTACAGAGGTCCAAAGTTCTCTTGCTGTGTTCATCGTAAGAGGATCATCAACGCCTCGTGGGATGACATCACACCACAGGCAGCGTGCCTACCGGAGTGCTGCCCCCATCATAACACTGTCACCAATATATCACTGGTGTCTTTTACTGGACTTACTGGGGAGCAGCAGTAGCTCAATCTGTGGCTTGGCACATGGGAACCGGAAGGTCGCCGAGGTGCCCTTGAGCAAGGCACCAGACCCCTACACTGCTGCTCCCCTGGGGGCTAATAAAGAATCTTGCATCTCTTGAATCTTGAATCTTGAATCCAAAGTGCAGTCGCCCCCCCGCTGTCTGAGCGGCCCGCAGGCGGCCGGGAGCAGGTCTCCAGAGCAGGTCTCACCTCGCGTTGGCTTCCCCCCCGTCTGACACCAGAAATGACTGTGTGTTTACTTCCTGAGAAAGAAACAACAACAGATGGGTGTTGGTTGGTTATATATGAACATGCAGCTTGGCGACGCCCACACCATAACATTGCATCTTTTCAACCCTCTGTATGTATTCTTCCTCTCAAGCTCGAGCTAATCCTCCCGAGATAACTGAATCCGCATATGCATATTTGCAGCTTATTTGTTGTTCAAATGGACGTCGGCAACTTGCGAGGCAGTGTGTTTAGTGTGACATGTTCAGGGGCGGCAGTGTCTTAGAGCGGTCGCCTCACAACCGGAAGGTTGCCGGTTCGATCCCCCGGCTCCTCCTAGCAAAACCTGTCGAAGGTGTCCTTTGTGAACCCCTAACTTGCTTAAGTCCTGACATTAATAGCTCTTAGCATGTTGTATATTCTAGCAAGTGTATATCCTTAATGTTGATAACACGCTCTTATCACAGCTACTTAAGCAGGTGACCTGGCAGTACCAAATTGTGTTATTCATCTTGTTAATATGAATGCTTGTGAACTGCTCTATTGTTATGTTTGCGTACCCCAGTGTTATGCTATTGTCTGCTTCAACTAATGTACACCTTGTAAGTCGCTTTGGATAAAAGCGTCTGCCAAATGCCCGAAATGTAAATGTAAATGTGTCCTTGAGCAAGACACCCTAACCCCTAACTGCTGGCTGTCGTCTTGCAAGGCTGACTCTTCCATTGGTGGATGAATGTGTGTATGAATGGGTGAATGTAAGGGAATTACTGGTAAAGCGCTTTGGATAAAAGCGTGATATAAAAGGCAGTCCATTTACCTTTTACATCAAAAGTTCGCAATTTAGTCAATTTCCGGAATGTGAAAACGGCCACATGCCTTAGATTAGATTAGATTAGATTCAAATGTACAGTACAGCGAAAATAATTTAGCATCTAACCAGAGTGTAAATGTTGCAGTAAAGTGCATGGTTATATATAATGTACAGTGTACAGTTGCTAAAAGGTATAAAAACTGTTACTTATAGAGTATGTGTGGGATATGAGCATAATAATAGGTATATATATACAGGTAAGTATTTAACAGGTAGTGAGCAGGGATATGCAGTTCTATCAACAGTTAAAACATGATAAACATACAGAGCGAGCTCCATACATGTCTATATGTTTATGAAGCAGAGAGGGCCAGGGAGATGGAGGGAGACACGGGACACGGGAGACTGACAGGAAGAAGCAGGTGAGAAGCAGAAGGAACTGGAATGGCCAGGAGACAGGGGGGGGGAGGGGGGGGGAGGCATCTGAAAAATAATGAGCAGAAAGGTTTACCGATGTCAGGTTGGCAGGAGGAGGATGATGTGGGCTGCCTCGTAAACTGAAAGTGAAACCCCAGCTGGCTAGGAGAAAGATACCCTTTTTTTACAAGTGTCTCTCTTTTTCTCTCTTTCTCTTTCTCTTTTACCGTTTTCACACTGAATACGGTATCGACTCCCGTATTTTAGCCCAGTGTGAATGTTGAAAACGGTTTTTCTCTTTCTCACACTAGTTCCCAGGTGCAATCTGTTCGTTCACCACCGATATATAGAAAATGTTCCTCTCCTCCTCGCAGCTATAAACCATATAAACTAAAGCTGTGTATTCCGTTGTGAATGTACCGTGCGCGTGTATGTGTTCGGGTTTAAAGCTAAACTAACTAAGTTCAGCTACTAAGTACCAAAGAGAAATAATAAAATCTGCTTCATTCATGACCACTGAGGGGCCCCAGCTCAAGGCAAGCCGTGTGTTTAGTCGACAGTGTATCTGACACAATGTGAGACACAATGAGTGCACGTCACAATATGTGTCACCGTGTAAAAACCGCCGGCCATACATCAAAGTCAGGTGGTCGGACCGTCGTAATTCAGCGGCTGACGTCTGCTACACTTTTGTGTTATTTTTGTGTGAGGCCGTGGGAGATTTAGTTCTGCTCCAACCTTCTGTATTTATGTTTTGTTTTGAACTACAAGTGCTTTGGGATGGAGTGTGTGTGTGTGTGTGTGTGTGTGTGTGTGTGTGTGTGTGTGTGTGTGTGTGTGTGTGTGTGTGTGTGTGTGTGTGTGTGTGTGTGTGTGAGAGAGCAATTCTGTGTGTGTGTGTGTTTGTGAGAGAGAGCAATTCTGTGTGTGTGTGTGTGTGTGTGTGTGTGTGTGTGTGTGTGTGTGTGTGTGTGTGTGTGTGTGTCTGTCTGTGTGTTTGTGTTAGAGAGAGAGCTTGTGTGTGTATGTGTGTGTGTGTGTGTGTGTGTGTGTGTGTGTGTTTGTGTTAGAGAGAGAGCTTGTGTGTGTGTGTGTGTGTGTGTGTGTGTGTGTGTGTGTGTGTGTGTGTGTGTGTGTGTGTGTGTGTGTGTGTGTGTGTGTGTGTGTGTGTGTGTGTGTGTGTGTGTGTGTGAGAAAGAGAACTTGTGTGGCAGTGTGTGTGTGTGTGAGAGAGAGAGCGCTTGTGTGTGGCAGTGTGTGTGTGTGTGTGAGAGAGAGAGCTTGTGTGTGTGTGTGTGTGTGTGTGTGTGTGTGTGTGTGTGTGTGTCAGTGGGGCTGATGGGCCTAGCCCAGGCTGCCAGAGGGGCTGTGGAGTTTTGGACACCGTGTTGTTTTGTGTGGAGGACGACGAGGGAGGCGGGGTGTGTTTCATTTCTCTGGACCCGACTCAAGGTGTGTGATGGATCGTTTGTACCTGTTTCCTGGCTCTGATCAAAAGGCAAATGGTTGGTCCCAACACGGCCCAGACGCCACGCCACGTGGACCCCGTTCCGGAAAAGAAGCGTCCGTCTATTTTCCAGCCGGGTCGTACATTAAAGAGAGGGCTAAAACGAGCCCCTTTGACTTTGGGTTCTCCGACAGAGAGAGAGAGACGGTGTCCGGTGTCTGCAGCTGGCCCGCGGGTACGCACACGCACAGACGAGCCCTGTGTGTCCGAGGAACCCTCTGAGGAAAGCGCTCCGTCGCTCCATCCCTCTCCTCTCTCCTCTCCCCCCTTTCCCCCCTCAGCCTGATCCCTCCCATACGACCTGGGTTGGGTTTTAGCAGGATTCCCTCTTCATGGATTGGGACTACACGATGGTTATACTAATATCAATGTATATATTTAGCTTTTTTTGAAGGAGGGAGGGCAGGGGGGGGGAGAACCAATTTTATAAAGATGAATCCATATCTGGCCCTCTTGGTGAGTAGCCCCATTGTGGCCAGTTGGCTCTCTGGGGATTTGAGAGTGACTGCCAGCGTCACAGACTGTGAGGTTCTATGTCCGCTTCCGCCCACTCCCTCCATACACATCACAGGTGGCAGCTGCAGCCAGACCCCAGACCCCAGACCCAGGCCCAGGCAGGGGGGGGGGGGGGGGGGAGGTGGTGGGTGTGGTGGTGGTGGTGGGGGGGGGGAGGCTTTATCCAAAGCCTCGGCCAATTACAATGAAATGCTTCAGATTAACGTTGGCTTGGGGTTGATTTAGCTGAAGAATTTGGCTAATCGCTTTTAATGAACCGAGGTCTTTTTGCCCGCCGGCTGCAGGCGAGTGTGGTCATCCGCGCTTGGTCACTCAAAATGCAAAAAATGTACTATATTAACGATAGTGAAATTCTTCAACAAAGCAATAAAAGATTTTGATTTCATGTTAGACGAGTTGCACGCCACAGGCACAGACGATGCGTGGTCATCTCAGCGATAAATACGCAGTAGGGAGTTTAATGTCTTTAAAAGCCTTGTCATCGATCGATTACAAAAAAACAGAATTGGTATTGATTGACTATTTATTGCGATACTTAAGGATCTTTCTCCCGGGGGATTGTGTGAGTTGTTGTGTATTGTGTGAGTGGTTGTGTATTGTGTGTTAGTTGTTGTGTATTGTGTGAGTGGTTGTGTATTGTGTGAGTTGTTGTGTATTGTGTGAGTTGTTGTGTATTGTGTGAGTGGTTGTGTATTGTGTGTTAGTTGTTGTATATTGTGTATGAGTTGTTGTGTACTGTGTGAGTTGTTGTTGTGTATTTTGTGAGTTGTGTGAGTTGTTGTGTACTGTGTGAGTTGTTGTGTACTGTGTGAGTTGTTGTGTATTGTGTGAGTTGTTGTGTATTGTGTGAGTTGTTGTGTATTGTGTGAGTTGTTGTGTACTGTGTGAGTTGTTGTGTACTGTGTGAGTTGTTGTGTATTGTGTGAGTTGTTGTGTACTGTGTGAGTTGTTGTGTACTGTGTGAGTTGTTGTGTACTGTGTGAGTTGTTGTGTATTGTGTGAGTTGTTGTGTACTGTGTATGTGTGTACTGTGTGAGTTGTGTATTGTGTGAGTTGTTGTGTACTGTGTGAGTTGTTGTGTATTGTGTGAGTTGTTGTGTACTGTGTGAGTTGTTGTGTACTGTGTGAGTTGTTGTGTACTGTGTGAGTTGTAGTGTATTGTGTGAGTTGTAGTGTATTGTTGTGAGTTGTTGTGTATTGTGTGAGTTGTGTATTGTGTGTGTAGTGTATTGTGTGAGTTGTGTGTATATGTGAGTTGTGTGTATTTGTGAGTTGTAGTGTATTATGTGAGTTGTAGTGTATTTGTGAGTTGTTGTGTACTGTGTGAGTTGTAGTGTATTATGTGAGTTGTAGTGTATTATGTGAGTTGTAGTGTATTTGTGAGTTGTAGTGTATTTGTGAGTTGTAGTGTATTATGTGAGTTGTTGTGTACTGTGTGAGTTGTAGTGTATTATGTGAGTTGTAGTGTATTATGTGAGTTGTAGTGTATTATGTGAGTTGTAGTGTATTATGTGAGTTGTAGTGTATTATGTGAGTTGTTGTGTACTGTGTGAGTTGTAGTGTATTATGTGAGTTGTAGTGTATTTTGTGAGTTGTAGTGTATTTTGTGAGTTGTTGTGTATTATGTGAGTTGTAGTGTATTATGTGAGTTGTTGTGTACTGTGTGAGTTGTAGTGTATTATGTGAGTTGTAGTGTATTTTGTGAGTTGTAGTGTATTTTGTGAGTTGTTGTGTATTATGTGAGTTGTAGTGTATTATGTGAGTTGTTGTGTACTGTGTGAGTTGTAGTGTATTATGTGAGTTGTAGTGTATTTTGTGAGTTGTAGTGTATTTTGTGAGTTGTTGTGTATTATGTGAGTTGTAGTGTATTATGTGAGTTGTTGTGTACTGTGTGAGTTGTAGTGTATTATGTGAGTTGTAGTGTATTTTGTGAGTTGTAGTGTATTTTGTGAGTTGTAGTGTATTGTGTGAGTTGTAGTGTATTATGTGAGTTGTTGTGTACTGTGTGAGTTGTAGTGTATTATGTGAGTTGTAGTGTATTTGTGAGTTGTAGTGTATTTGTGAGTTGTAGTGTATGTGAGTTGTAGTGTATTAGTGAGTTGTGTGTTGTGAGTGTAGTGATATGTGAGTTGTAGTGTATTTTGTGAGTTGTAGTGTACTGTGTGAGTTGTAGTGTATTGTGTGAGTTGTAGTGTATTATGTGAGTTGTAGTGTATTATGTGAGTTGTAGTGTATTTGTGAGTTGTAGTGTATTGTGTGAGTTGTAGTGTATTGTGTGAGTTGTAGTGTATTGTGAGTTGTAGTGTATTGTGAGTTGTAGTGTATTATGTGAGTTGTAGTGTATTATGTGAGTTGTAGTGTATTGTGTGAGTTGTAGTGTATTTGTGAGTTGTAGTGTATTATGTGAGTTGTAGTGTATTATGTGAGTTGTAGTGTATTATGTGAGTTGTAGTGTATTGTGTGAGTTGTAGTGTATTATGTGAGTTGTAGTGTATTATGTGAGTTGTAGTGTATTTTGTGAGTTGTAGTGTATTATGTGAGTTGTAGTGTATTGTGTGAGTTGTAGTGTATTTTGTGAGTTGTAGTGTATTGTGTGAGTTGTAGTGTATTATGTGAGTTCTGATCTGATCTGATCTGATCTGGTTCTGATCTGTTCTGAAAAGTGTTCGGTTCCCACGACACCGGTTTGTGCGCAGGAGACGAACAACGGTTGTGCGGTTGTAAAGCTTGACAGAGAAGGTGAAGAAGAGAATTTCTGTTCTGTTTTGTTGCAGTGACGGTCCACCTTTTCCATTTTGTTTTGTTGTTCAGTCAATTTGAAGCCAGGAAACAAACCCCTGCTGACCAGGGGGAAACAGTTCAGCTCCGAAGCGTCTCCCGGAGGCTATGGCAAGAGTCTAAACACTTGAGAAGAGAAGAAAAGTATGTTTTTGGGGTCGCTACAGTGGGGACGGCGGAATATTCCAAAAAGGTTCCATCAATAATTACGATGATTTTTCTTTGCACACGTACCTTTTCATTACCTTTTTTAATTTACGTAGGCGAATAACTCAATATAGTGGCAAACACTGCCAGGAAACGGAAAGAAAAATGCACTCACACATACACACAATCTCACACACACACCCATTCTCACCTCTTGAGATCCCAGCAGCCATAGAGGCATAGAGTGCAAATTGGCCCTGCCCACACCAGAGGGAAAAACATCCATTGCTCTCCATTGACATTGTATTGCGTGATGGTGCCTCCTTGTCCATTTGGTTAGCTAGCAAACACACAGCAGAACAAAAATGCTTCCCAGCTGCTGTGTGGTACCTACCTACACTACCAACACGGTAAATAATGAAATAGTGAATCAAGGTAAACCGAGCAGTTGGAACATGCTAGAGCTCTTCCAGGAGTGTGTGTGGTGGTTTTAACATGTGGGCTTTACTTAACAGGTGTGCAGCCTCACCAGCCATAGAGTAATCAGTCTAACTGAAGCCATGTGAGACTGCTTAAACCAGCCACCAACCACACACACTCCCCAGCATTGTAATAGTATAGTGTTGTTTATAGTATATAGCAGTGGAGGCTTGTACATTGAGGAACGGGAGGACCATCCTCCCTAACATTTCAGAGAAAAATAAACCTGCAAGAGAAAACACTGATAATATTATTATTTAAACCCTTCGAAGGCACAACATGTCCACAACATGTCCTTATGTCAAAGTACCAACAGCGCCCCCTACCGCAATTGAAAATGCCAGAGGCTCTGTGAACCAATCAGCAGAGCTCCCTGCACCGGTGAATACCCAATCAGAGTTTTGGGGGGCGTGTTATCATCATGCAAGGATCTATCTTGTGTCATTCATTAATTCTGTGTTCCAGAAAACTTGTGAGTCATTTACTTTTAATTGAATTTCAGATTTGAAACTTTCAAGTTCCGACCTCAAAGCGTTCCAGATGCACGACGCCAAACGCAAACAGAAAGCATGGCTGACCGTCACAAGGTGGTACCTCCTGCTCGCGATTAGACAATTGACGTGATTTACGTGTATTACTGGTTTTACTATATGATAGTACGTCTTATTTGAATTAAACACACGTAAATATACTTTACACAAAAAAATGCTTCTCCCTCAATCCTCGCTCAGTTGAAATTGTGTTTGATAGCACTAGCCACTGTGCATAGAACTTAATTTCCAAATTTTTAGATTAAGGATTTTTCATCATTAATAGAGTAATCGCTAAATCTATATTTTTCATCAATACAATACTTCTGCCCCCTCAGATCACAATCGGTT
The DNA here is from genome assembly GCA_027704905.1 of Muraenolepis orangiensis. Classification (NCBI taxonomy): domain Eukaryota; kingdom Metazoa; phylum Chordata; class Actinopteri; order Gadiformes; family Muraenolepididae; genus Muraenolepis; species Muraenolepis orangiensis. The sequence continues at coordinate 14,100,324 of CM051010.1, read as the reverse complement.
TAAATTCAGTTTGGCTTGTCTGCTCAAATGACCCACTAATACAGTGTCAACATTTATAGTGAGGCACCTTCCTTCCTCCCCTACTTTTACAACCACCAGCTGCCACTGGTATATAGTAGGGAGTGTATAGTGTTGTTTATAGTATAGTATTGTATAGTATAGTATTGCATAGTTTAGTATAGTAGTGTTGTTGAAATTCATACTGCGAGAAGGAATGGGAATGTTGTTGCAAATGACAGTACAAAAAACATATTTTGAATCTATATATGTTATTAATGAGCTGCTGAACTGAAACATTTAGCCTTTAAGTAGACAAAAGCGGATAGAGGCAATAAGACGTGAGGCAACAGCAGGATGGAAAACTGTGGGAGTGTAATTTGGCCGTACAAACTATCAAGGTTGAAGCTAACTAATATATGCAAGGCCTGGTTTTGATCTTTGTTAGGTTAAACGATGATCTGACCTGGTTATTTAAACAATTTGTATTTCCACTTCTTGTAAGGAGAAGGGGCACTGAGATAGACCAACGATATTGACTTTGTATATCATTATACAATCATGTCTATTCATTCCGCTCCGGTAGACACAGGGTGCCAAAATAATTATTTGACACAAGATTCAAGATTCAATATTTGTATTTGTCACCTACACATACAGGGTATGCAGTGAAATAAAAGTGCAAAATACAAAAGAAAATAGAAAAACTGCAAAATACTAACATAGAAAATATATAAAAGTCAATGCAACAGTATTTACAATGAGTTGGGATAAATATATAGTATACAGAAAATAGAAAAAAAAGTATGGTTTATATGGTATACCATAGTGGATGTCGATGAACCACCTAAAGCTCAACCTGGACAAGACTGAGCTAGTGTTCTTCCCGGCAAAGGGCTGTCTGCACCGAGACCTGGATGTCGCCATTGATGAGGCTGTGGTGACACCTACTCGGACCACAAGGAATCTGGGTGTGACCCTGGACGACCAACTGTCGTTCTCGGCAAACATTGCATTTGTGACACGCTCCTGCAGATTCCTCCTCTACAACATCAGGAGGATTCGGCCTTTTCTCACTGAAAAGGCTGCCAGGTGCTCATCCAGGCTCTAGTCATCTCCCGGCTGGACTACTGAAACTCCCTCCTTGCTGGCGCCCCGGCATTTGCCATCAGGCCCCTGGAGCTCATTCAGAAAGCTGCAGCTCGCCTGGTGTTCAACCGCCCCAAGTACTCCCACACATCTACCCTCCTTCGGTCTCTACACTGGCTACCTGTAGCTGCTCACATCCAGTTCAAGACCTTGGTGCTAGCCTACAAGGCAGTAAAAGGTACTGCTCCCTCCTACCTCCAGGCAATGGTCAAGGCCTACATCCCAACCCGTCCACTTCGCTCGGCTTCTTCGGGCCGTCTGCTTGCCCCCTCACTTAGGGGCCCGTGTGGCCGATCCACGCGGTCACGGCTCTTCTCCGTCCTGTGGCCCCAATTTGGTGGAACAAACTCCCCACGGAGGTCACGACTGCAGAGTCACTCCCCATCTTCCGCCACAGGCTGAAAACCCATCTCTTCAGGACACACTTCCCGGATCCTCCCTCATAGCGCTAAGTCAATTAAGTCAGTCAAAAGTAGATAAAGTACATATTATAGATAGGTAGATATTGTTCTAGATATTGTTGCATATTGGTTGCCAGCTTATTGTACTTTTTCCCTTACACTTTTGCCTGAATTATTGTACTTCTACCTGAGCACTGGTTCAGTTATTGGAGACTTGTTAGAAATGAAATGCACGTTTGACCTCTGGTGACGAGATGTTCTCTTACCTTCCTTTGTTGAAACACACTACTGTAAGTCGCTTTGGATAAAAGCGTCTGCCAAATGACTGTTATGTAATGTAATGTAATGTAATATATACCATATACCATATAAACATATACCATAGTATATGGTAACGCATAAACATGCTTAAATCTAATAATTCTACCTAGCTAATGGCATTTAGTTAGTGTTTCAGTGCTTGGTTGCGATGCATATTGTGGCAGAGATATTGTTTTCCCCCTCCTCTCAAAACTCAGCCTCTCAGCCTCTCAGCCTCTCAGCTCTCTGTAGCTCAGATCAAGATACAAGATTTGATTTGCCATTTGTAACGTAAAGTGTGAACGCTTACTCCCCATTCGAGGGAATGGGGAGTAAGCGTTCCCACTTTACGTTACAAATGGCAAATCAAATCTTGTATCTTGATCCTCCCGCAGTATAAATCTTAAAAACAACACAATCAAATCTAAATTATATATACAATAAAATAAACAAAAAAAGAGCAGCAAAGTGACTTAAATGATATGGTTTTGTTTTTTGTTTTTTTGTTTTTTTTACAAAAATGTTTCAAAAACATTTAAAGTGCCAGTTGCAACAGCATCATGAATACAGTGCAGTACAGTGCAGTAACTGTGATGAGTCCAGAGAGTCCAGCAAAGTATGTAAGTGTAATGGTAATGACTATGTTATGAAAGTGAAAGTGGCATCACTCCTAGCAGTTCAGTAGGTCACTGCCTGTGCATAAAAACGATCCTTAAACCTGGTAGTCGTTGTACGGATGCTGTGCAACCGGCAACCAGACGGTAGGGGGGAGAAGAGATGGTGCCCAGGGTGGTTGCAGTCCTTTATGATGGACATGGCCTAAAGTCTGGTCCTAAAGATCTCCTCAATGCATGGAAGTGCACACCCGATGATCTTCTCTGCTGTCCTCACGACCCTCTGGATCAGACCCCGCCTCCGAGCCAGCCGGCCAATGGGACGGTCGTCTAGCTCCCGCTAATGTTTGATGGAGTCGACGGTGGCCATTTCTTGCACTGCGTCAAAAACCACGGTGATTCAGGACAGAGCCGCTATTAGCATAATGGTTCACCAGATACAGACACCTTTCACCAACTAAAACGCCCTCCTTGTGTCCTATCGTCATGATGCTGTTTTTTGGTTGTTGTTGTTGTTTGCCTCCGTGCTGCTTTAGGCATGGTCAATCCCGGGCGGCCCGGGCGGCAGTCTAGCTCAGGAGGTAGAGCGGTCGCCTCACAACCGGAAGGTTGCTGGTTCGATCCCCGGCTCCTCCTAGCAAAAACTGTCGAGGTGTCCTTGAGGAAGACCCTAACCCTAACTGCTCCCCGGGCGCTGTATGAATAGCTGCCCACTGCTCCTAATACTAGGATGGGTTAAATGCAGAGAACACGTTTCACTGTATGTCTTCATGTATGTGACCAATAAAGAGGATTCAATCCTCACGATTTGTTGTTTGTTTGTTGTCCCCATCGGAACTTCACACACACACACACACACACACACACACACACACACACCGACACACACACACACATATGAAAAATATCATGGAAAACAAAAAGAGGTTCGCTGAGAGAAAACCATCCATACTGCACACCTCTGCCTCTTGCACTCCATAGAGTGTTTGCTTCACTTCTTTCTTCTAAATAACTTAGCAGTGTGTGTGTGTGTGTGTGTGTGTGTGTGTGCACGCACACCTGTGTGTGCAAGTTCACCAATTGTTGTTGTTTTATTCAAGCCCTGTGGCGCAGTCATAGCTTGCTTGGCATGAATCCACAATTATTGTCCAACTATATTTCTCCATGGAATAACTCCAGGGAGAAAATGCAATCTTCTAAAGTTGTTCATCCTGGAAGAAGCTCAGGTCTGGGGTGAGAGAGCATCCGTGAGACTTTTGACTCTTAGTTCACCTTCAATTCACCGTCAATTCACCGCCACAGAAAGGAAATAACTCCTTCCAAATACATGATTTTGTTTCCTTTGAGGTTGTATGGCTGCCTTTGAGGTTGGACAATGTGTGATTAATTCAAGGGGGGGGGGGGCATTACCAAAAGTCGTTCCAGCTTCTCTGCTGTCTGTAAGTGGAGGTCTCCCTGGTCTCTGTGAGTGGAGGTCTCCCTGGTCTCTGTGAGTGGAGGTCTCCCTGGTCTCTGTTAGTGGAGGTCTCCCTGGTCTCTGTTAGTGGAGGTCTCCCTGGTCTCTGTGAGTGGAGGTCTCCCTGGTCTCGGTTAGTGGAGGTCTCCCTGGTCTCTGTTAGTGGAGGTCTCCCTGGTCTCTGTGAGTGGAGGTCTCCCTGGTCTCTGTTAGTGGAGGTCTCCCTGGTCTCTGTTAGTGGAGGTCTCCCTGGTCTCTGTGAGTGGAGGTCACCCTGGTCTCTGTGAGTGGAGGTCTCCCTGGTCTCTGTGAGTGGAGGTCTCCCTGGTCTCTGTTAGTGGAGGTCTCCCTGGTCTCTGTGAGTGGAGGTCTCCCTGGTCTCTGTTAGTGGAGGTCCAAAGCCTTTGCTGTTCCTCAATCATGCATTGCTGTTCAGGCTGTATAAAATACAGTTCTTCACTAACTTTTACATGATACAAGATATGTTATTGGCCAATTGCAACAGGTACATAGGAATGCTTACTCCCCATTCCCTCCCGCAGTTTACATCTCCAAAACAATACAATAAAAATAAACAAAAAAAGAGCAGCAAGTGACTGTTAAATGATATGTACATGTGTTGAATGTACGGAAATATTAAAAAGCATTTAAAGTGCCAATAGTGCTGCAGCATCATGAATGCAGTGCAGTAACTGTGACGAGTCCAGAAAGTATGTAATGATGACTATGTTATGAAAGTGAAAGTGGCAGCAGTCCTAGCAGTTCAGTAGGCACACTGCCTGTGGATAAAAACAATCCTAGCTTTTAGAAGCTGGCCTGGGGTAGGCGGAGGAGTTCCCCACGACTTATACAATAGTTGTACCATAGTGACCTCAATACCGACATCAAAACAGAGTGTGAAGTGTATAGCAGCATAGCTGTTACGGCTGCGACGACTCCTCTGCCTTCACAACACACCCACTCTACGTCCCCTGGCCACGTCTGCGCGCACTACCCGCCAGCAGGGGGCGCACTCGCCAGTGAACGACGCGCACCTGTTCCTCATCACCGCACCTGATTCCAATCCTCATTGGACTCCCTACGAAAGCCTGGTCTGCACTCCTGCTCGTCGTCAGTTCGCGCCATGCCTACCCTGTCTGCCGGCCTACCTGCCTTAGACCCCCTTAAACCTGGAACAACCTTCTGGATTCTGTTTGAAGGTTTGACAAGTATCTTCTGAGCTTTTTGGACGAGTTTTTGAGTTTTCTTACCTTGACAGACAACTGCTGAGTTTTGAACACTTTTGAATATTGAGCATTCTGCCAAGTGGATTTCGAAGAGAACAATAAACTGCCCGTTGATTTAAGTTTTTACTTCCGCCACCAGAGTTGTGCTTTTGGGTCCCAAAAACAAAGGACAATAACAATAGCACTGTTGTGGTGGTTTAAATTTAAATTTAAATTTAAAAACATCTTCCAAAGCAGCTTCCATGAGAAGCCGTCGGGCAGCAGCACTCCTCTCTATCGGCTATTGTTTGGTCAATATTCCTGCACAATCAGCAAAATTACACCGCACCCTGACCTGTACTAAAAAGTACCCTAAAAGTAATGTCTCCCCAGTGGATATAACATGTTGTTATAGCTGTTTGGAAGTGTACCCTGCTCTACAACAGTAATACAACTTTGTGGATGTAACGCATGGATGGACTGCATAAAATAAATATTAAAACAGACTTTCTATATGTATAAATGAACGGACAAACTATTGTGGACATTTGAAGAAAATGCCTTTTGGACCTTTTATTCGATTATATTGTTTTGACATTTTGATGGGTGCCAAAACGATTCTCTTGACACAGCTACCACCACAAAAATAATCAAAGGATGTTGGAAACCCTGGGCTGTTTTGCTGAGAATTGTTATTTACTTATAAATAAGATTTGCAACAAGTACAATGGAATGCTTACTCCCCATTCCCTCCCGCAGTATGAATGTCTAAAACACAATACTTTACACAATAAAAATGAACATAAAAGTGACTGAAGGATGATATGTACATGTGTAGAATTGTGCAAAATGCATTTAAAAGCATTTTACAGTGCCAGAAGTGCAGCAGCATTATGAATACAGTGTAGTACAGTGCAGAACAGTGCAGTAACTGTAATGAGTCCGTAAAGCCCAGCAAAGTATGATAGTGTAATGTTAATGACAATGGTATGATAGTGGCAGCACTCATAGCAGTTCAGTAGGCACACTGCCTGTGGATAAAACTAAGGAAGTGCAATGTTTGAGTGTGATGATACGCAAAGACAACAATTCAAGCAACATGCTACCATCATAGCAATGATAGAAAACGTCAAAATAACTAACAAACTAAACATCATGTACAACATTCACTTAACAAAGATTATGAGAAATGCACACTTTTCACTAGAAATGGTTTTTAAACGCATTGTAATGACGAAAGTAATTGTAAAATATTGCATTTTCCACTGGGAATGAAAGGAATGTCAGACATTTAGTTTGATAGGCAGAAACTTCATTACAGTCCCACCGTGACGGTGTGTTCACTCTGGCCTACCTCTCAAAGTATGTTCACTCTGGTTACCTCTCAAAGTGTGTTCACTCTGGTTACCTCTCAAAGTGTGTTCACTCTGGTTTACCTCTCAAAGTATGTTCACTCTGGGTTACCTCTCAAAGTGTGTTCACTCTGGTCTAGCTCTCAAAGTGTGTTCACTCTGGTCTACCTCTCAGTGTGTTCACTCTGGTCTAGCTCTCAAAGTGTGTTCACTCTGGTTTACCTCTCAAAGTGTGTTCACTCTGGCCTACCTCTCAAAGTGTGTTCACTCTGGTCTAGCTCTCAAAGTGTGTTCACTCTGGTCTAGCTCTCAAAGTGTGTTCACTCTGGTCTACCTCTCTCAAAGTGTGTTCACTCTGGTCTAGCTCTCAAAGTGTGTTCACTCCGGTCTACCTCTCAAGTGTGTTCACTCTGGTCTACCTCTCAAAGTGTGTTCACTCCGGTCTACCTCTCAAAGTGTGTTCACTCCGGTCTACCTCTCTCAAAGTGTGTTCACTCTGGTCTAGCTCTTAAAGTGTGTTCACTCTGGTTTACCTCTCAAAGTGTGTTCACTCTGATTTACCTCTCAAAGTGTGCCCACTCTAGTCTACCTTTTAAAGTGTGTTCACTCCGGTCTACCTCTCTCAAAGTGTGTTCACTCTGGTCTAGCTCTCAAAGTGTGTTCACTATGGTCTACCTCTCAAAGTGTGTTCACTCTGGTTTACCTCTCAAAGTGTGTTCACTCTGGCCTACCTTTCAAAGTGTGTTCACTCTGGTTTACCTCTCAAAGTGTGTTCACTCTGGCCTACCTTTCAAAGTGTGTTCACTCTGGTTTACCTCTCAAAGTGTGTTCACTCCAGTCTACCTCTCTCAAGTGTGTTCTTAGTAACCCTGGATGCTCCTACTGCAAGCGGAGGGGAACAAGAGAGTTTAATACAATTTAAAATATATATATAGCTATTGAGTGCTCCCCAATGCTCCAGGAATCAAAGCATGTGACCTCAATGAGACACGAACGAAAACTGTGCATGTATTTTTTAAAACCAGAGCTTTGATTTACTCAAACGAGGTGCAATTAAACAGATGGGCTTAAATTAAATACGTTGGGATTCAAGTATTTCTACTTGGATTTCCAGATGGTGCCCACTTTTCAATCTACATTTCAGAATCTAAATGAGGGTATGGGACAGGGGGTAAACAACAAAGGGAGAGTGGGTTTCTTCGTCAGATCGGTTTTTTGTTTGTTGCATTGCTACTGTTGTTCGATAACGGATGTTAATTGCCTATTTATTTTGAGCCTCGGTCGATTGAGCCAAGCTGTGGATGAAACGTTGTTGTCTGCTGTTTGTGCTGTTTGTCTTTTTTCTCCAGATTCAGTTCAATTCAATTAGAGTTTGTGTCTGGCAGGCGTCCCGTGTGAACTTTCTGCTGTTGTTGTTGCTCCACTGGACTCCACCCCACTGGTGACTGCCTCATGCTTTATTTGTGGGATCTGATTTGAGATTCCATTTCAAACCCGTTCCCCGAAGCCCCGTCTGTACAACTTCCCACCAAGAAGTAGTTGTAGCAGACGACGCTGCCACCAGCCATTAAAAATGTCTACTTGAGGGCTCCTCCTCCCGAAGACAAGGACACAGGGTGATGAGGAATCTGGTTTGCAAGAGTTTGAATCGTTGTGAAGTGAGCAGATGGTAAATGCTAGAGCTCTCTCCTCAAATGTGTGTGTGTGTGTGGTGGTGGTGGCTTTTTTTCGGAGAGTTTTTACCTGTTTGCAAGCAGAGCAGATGGTAGCATGCTAGCATTCCTTCCTCGAGTGTGTGTGGTGGCTGGTTTCAGGCCTGGCTAGTGTAGTGTTTATAGTATATAGCAGTGGTAAAGCGTCAGGGCCTTCAAGGTATTCAGAGAAGACCCTGGAACCCTCAGATGAAACAAATATATAAATAAATCGAATTAATTGTATTAATAAAATGTAATATGATTTTAATAAAATGAATAAATGAGAATCGTATTTGTTTGTCTTTCTTGGTCCATGCACTACGCATTTGAGTGGTTTTGTGTTAGAAAAAAAATGCAACCAATCATATTTTTCTGGGTTGCTGGGAAGAATATCCTTCAACCAAAGTACTCACGAATGCCTTGGCCCTTAAACTGAATGAGAGCGTTCGTTTGGATTGACAATTTGATCAACCAATCATATATTGGTTTGAAGCCAATGGGCGTAGTCTTTCAGATTTCCCCACAGTTCCATAGTACGCTAGAAGGTCCCGTTAGTTCACTGGCTCGAGACAGAGGATCTAGCTTAGTGCTACATTGGTTTTTTTCTACGTAGGTTTTTTAAGAAGATGATGTTGTTGCGGAATTGTTGTTAGTACCCTTTTCAGTGAAAAGATTGACATTATAAAAAGGTTGTAACGATCCCCGTCACCACTGCATCTGTGGAAAGAACATTTTCCGCCCTCAAACGGATAAAAACATATGGAGGAACAGAACAGGACAACTCACTGCATTAGCTTCCATAGCTATTGAAAGGCAACTTATTTTGGATCTGAAAAGCAGTGATCAGCTTTATGACCGGGTTATCGAAACATTCATCCAGAAGGACAGGAGAATGGATTTGGTCTTTAAGTGAACATCTTTGCTGGTTTTGCCGCAGTGTTGCATCTCGTTGAGCTGGTTGTTGCATTTTGTTTCCACACACTTGTTGAATGATTAGTTAATGGCTATCTTTGCGTTGGTAATAGTCCTAGCTGAGTGGAGAAGGCCCTGATGGTGTGTGACGCTCTAGCGAGCTACAGTACAGTACAGTACAGTACAGTAAGTCATCCATAGCCTGTGTGTGGTGGTCTGTGTTGGGTTAGGGTTAGGGCCTGTGTGTGGTGGTCTGTGTTGGGTTAGGGTTAGGGCCTGTGTGTGGTGGTCTGTGTTGGGTTAGGGTTAGGGCCTGTGTGTGGTGGTCTGTGTTGGGCTGTTACTTCACTACATGGACACTGCTTTGCCAACTATGGTCAACTTGGAAATTGGCTGCGACAATCTTATCTGCCTAAATGAGATAATGCATAAAGTGACTGCCTCCGTGATGTCCGTCTGACTAGAACAACCAAATTTGATTTAGTATAGCATATCGTAGGTAGTGTGGAGTGTTGTTTATAGTATAGTATTGTTTAGTATAGTATTGTATAGTACAGTATTGTTGTGGAAATTCATACTGCGGGAGTATGAATGGGAAGTTAGAGTTCCATTGTACTTTTTGCAAATAAATAAACATCTTAAATCTTGAACCAGCCGCCCCAGACTCTAATCAGTCTGACTCGGGCCAGGTGAGGCTGCTTCAACCAGCCACCAACCACACACACGCCACACCATTCTGTCTATCATTCTTTCTACCAACCTTTCTTTCTTTCTTTCTATCTTTCTACATTTCTTTCTTTCTACACTTGCCATTCTTTCTTTCTACCAACCTTTCTTTCTTTCTTTTTAGGTTTCTTTCTTTCTACACTCATCTTAACATTTGACCAGCCTTTCTTTCTTTATACCTTGTTAATTCTGTGTCCACTTGCCTTTCTTTCCCCCCGTGCTTCTGTCCAAGACATCGGAGGGGAACATGTTCCTGATTCATTTGTTATTCCTAGAGCCACCCCATGGGGTCACCACGGGGTCACACACTTACACCGGCCAATTTCAGAGCAGCCTCCAATTAGGCTCACCTGAGTGTCCCGGGGATTGATGCAAAAGAGGTTTTGGAAAAAACCCCTAGGCAACCCCCTGGGGCAGGAGGGGGGGGGACGACGACATCCAAGCACTGTATTAGACTTGATTAAGCATTGATTGTTCCCCATTGGGTCTCCCTGGAGCTGCGAACAGAACAACAGAACTACACTGTGCCACCAACATTGACTGCATTAAATATATACACACACATACACACACAGGAAATATGAAACAATTATTTCATGTGAATAAAATATATGGTGTTAAAAAAAAAAAAAAAGATGATGTGTTGTGTTACAGCACGAATGATGCCTGCTAATTGCTAGATTCTCACACTGCCAGCTTGGGCCTCTCAGAGTAACTGCTAAGTAGTAGACATTGGATTGTGAGTAGACAGCGCTGTGGGGTGAGGTGCCCGCCTGATCAGCACCCAGGCGTGCAGCACTCGGGCGAGAGTGCAAGATTGTCTTAGCAGCAAATTAAACAATGATTTCACGATTGTTCCGGTAGCCCCGGGTCGGTCGTAAAGCGGCCGGCTAGGCGCTGTCCTGACGTGACCGTGGCGGGGACGCCTCGGCTCTTTTCGTAAAGGTGGCGTCCTCCGGTTTGCCGGTGGGACGACACGGGCGCTTGTCTCTTCTCGTGGCAAATCATTTCACCCTTGAGGAGGCGGCCGCGGACAGACGGGGCCCCGGGGCCCGGGTGTTAGTGAACACAAACGACTACACGTCTATCCCCGTGAAGATGAATGAACGCTGCAGTCACACTGGCGTTTTTCCAATCTCCTTCTGAAGCCTCCCGGTGTTTTGATTTTGTGTTTTTGTTCAGCTGTGACAGCTGATGGGGTCATCCCTGGGACGTGTTCCCGCCTCTCATCTCATCTCCATCCAGAAATGAAAAGCATAGCAACGCGTCGTCGTTTGTAACTCGGAAATGTTCGGAACTGCGAAAGGCGGCTGACGTCGCAGCACACCAGGTTTACGTCATGAAATGTTCATTTCTCTGTTAAATGCTCTTTAACAATTGGAAGGATTGTTTTTATCTACAGGCTGTGCGCCTACTGAACTGCTAGAAGTGCTGGCACTATCATTACATTATTATATTACACTATTAAACCTCGCTGGACTTTCTGGACTCATTAAAAGTGACTGCACTGTTCTGCACTGTACTCCACTGTAGGGATGATGCTGCTGCACTGCTGGCACTTTAAAATGCTTTATGTGCTTATTCACATTCAACACATGTACATAACCCATCCATTAGTCACTTTATTGTTATTTTTAATTGTCATTTTTATTGTGTATAGTATTTTCATAGTATTGTGTTTCAGAAATGCAGGAGGAGGGGATATGGAGTAAGCACGCCGTTGTACTAAGTGAACAAAGTGCATTCGTAACCAGTCAGAGAATACGTACCATTCATCCATTCATCCGTTCATCCATTCATCCGTTCATCCGTTCATCCGTTCATCCGTTCATCCGTTCATCCGTTCATCCGTTCATCCGTTCATACATTCATCCGTTCATCCGTTCATCCATTCATCCGAGCGCCGGCTGTGATGCTAATGGGAGAGCGGACACGGTAACGTTGGCAAAGCAACAAGGGTTTGCACTCTTGTGCATGAAAACCAACTGTAGACAAAAAATCGCTGCTTGCATTCGCTGCCAGATCAAAAGTGTGATCTGTGACGCTCGTTGGATTTTTAAGATTCTTCGCCTGCCTTCTCGCTTCCATCTGCCGGGTTCTTCCTGGGGAGAAGAGGCCAGCAGAGGCCCTTTTCTATCACAGTTCAACACTTGATCAGAGGTGTAGTATAGTTATAGAGTGCTCCATTTAAAGAGATCTTTACAAGATCAAGATTAAAGATTCAAGATTTGAATGGTTCAAGCTAGTACAATAAAATGCCCCTTCCCTTCAGCAGTATGAATTCCAACAACAATACTACACTTTACAATACTCGGTGTGTAGTAATAACAGTGTAGTAATTGTAATGAGCCTTGAAATGATGATAGTGTAATGTAATATGGGTGACAATGTTATGATAGTGGCAGCACTCAGCAAATGATAGTGGCACACACAGATAGTGGCAATTCAGTAGGCACACTGCCTGGGGATAAAAACTATCCTTAAACCTGGTAGTCCTTGTACGGATGCCGCTACGGAACCGGCGACCGGACCGCAGGGGGGGGGAGAAGAGATGGTGCCCAGGGTAGTTGGGAAGTAAATCTGGTCTTAAAGATCTCCTCAATGCATGGAAGTGATGACACCCTGATGATCTTTAATCCCCGGCCTCACAAAACCTCTGGATATAGCTTTCCACTCAGTGGTGTTGCCGTACCACAACAGGACGCTCTCTACGGTGCCACGGTAGAAGTTGTGTCACATAGGTGTCATGTTCACACTGAGGCTCAACGCGCGGTATTCTTCTGTCACCGTTGATTGGAACCCAGGCCCCCACAGCTTGTTGTGTGGGGAGGCTCCGCCGGAGCATTTCATTAGGACATTGTAATTCACGGCCCGGAGGTGCGTAGGAAGTGCCGGCTGAGTTAGGTGACATTTTAAACAGAGAGACAGGGGGGACGGACCGGGGGAAACGAGACCTGAAACCAAAGCGTACGTTTCGGCAGCGCTCGAAGGAAACCACCATCATTTACCGTGTCATCGCTTATGAATATATGAATGAAAAATGACCAGTTTATTATTTAATGGGGAGGGTGAGAAAGGGGGACAGGGACAAATATCTAAGTGCAACATGGTTTCATCCCATCAATCCGAAACTAAATAGACAAGGATAGCTTTTTGCGGGATTGGAGGATGGAACTGATATTCATAATAAACGGCAAAGAGCCTGAGCGGGGAAGAAATCTGCTCCAGAATCTGCATTCTGCACGTTGTTTCACGGTCATGTATATAGCGTACGTACGTACATAATTCATGTGTGCAGTTGCTCTCTTGTCGCGTTCACGCTGTACCTCACAGGCGAGGCAGGGACGACATGGGTTCCCGCTTGAGTTGTGACTGCAGTAAACAACGCTGCCACCAGCCATTGACATGGCGACTCGCGGCCTCCTCCCCAAGACAGAGACGCAGGGTGACGAGGAATCCGGTTCATTGCAAGCGTTTGAATAATGGTGAACAGAGCAGATGGGACATGCTGGAGCTCTTCTCCTTCAGTGTGTGTGTGGTGGAGGCTGTTTTAACCTGTGTGTGTGTGTGTGTGTGTGTGTGTGTGTGTGTGTGTGTGTGTGGTGTGTGTGTGTTCTTGCGTGTGTCTCAATTCATCGGCCACAAAACGGCTCCCTTTGTTAGATGTGTCCCTTTCAGCAATACACACACACACACAGACCTCGAGAAATTGACCCGTGTGTGGTCGGCTGTGCGTGCGCGTGCGTGTATGTGTGTGTGTGTGTGTGTGTCTCCACTCATCACCAATAGAATGGCCCTCCTTGTTAAAACGTGTCCCCCTTTAGTCATACTGTTTATCGTCCGACACTTTCACCTCACAGCCCGCCTCGTCAAACTGCCACGATAGGAAAGGGGGGGGGCCAATTTAGATGACGGTAGACCAAAAGAAAAAGAAAAATGTCTTTGTATCCGGACATACAATGAAGGGAGCGTTAGGACTTGGAGCTGCTGTCACCGTGTGGGGCCAATAACCAGGAATCACGGCCTAGAGAGCTGTGCTCCCCTCCCTCCTGTCCAGTCCTGTCCTGTGTGTGTGTGTGTGTGTGTGTGTGTGTGTGTGTGTGTGTGTGTGTGTGTGTGTGTGTGTGTGTGTGTGTGTGTGTGTGTGTGTGTGTGTGTGTGTGCGCAGGCGTGTGTGTGTGCGTGGTGTACTTTGTTGTTCAATGTCTTGTTTTGATGGGTTTGGGGGTGCGTGTGCGTGTGTGAGTGGTTTTTGGTCCGATTCATTCTGCTCTTTGTTGGTATCCCGTGTGAATGAGTCTGTGAGAGTCGTCGTCACGGGTGATGGATGGCGTGTGTGTGGCAGAGCCTTCCAGGTGTGGCAGGCGGGGTGTGTGCCAGTCACTCTCAAATAGAGGGGGGGGAGAGAAAAAATGTAATGCATCAATGTTTCTCTCTCTCTCTCTCTCTCTCTCTCTCTCTCTCTCTCTCTCTCTCTCGCTCTCTCTCTCCTCTCTCTCTCTCTCTCTCTCTTGTTCGGTTTGTGTGTGTGTCTCTCTTTACCTCTCTCTCCCCCTCTCTCTCTACCCCCCCTCTCTCTCTCTTCCTGTGTGTCTCTCTCTCTTACTCTCTCTCCCCCCTCTCTCTCTACCCCCCCCCCCTCTCTCTCTCTCTCTCTCTCTCTCTCTGTCTCTCTCTCTCTGTGGCTGGTTTAACCTGTGGTGTCTTGATTACTTAACGCAACACAGGTGTGCAGCCTCACCCAGCCGCCCCCGGAGGCCTAATCCGTCTGACTCGGGCCAGGTGAGAGGTTGGCTTAAAAACCAGTCCCCTGACCACACACACACACACACACACACACACACACACACACACACACACTGCCACATCGACTCCACACATCGCGAGTTATCCAGATACGGTTTACTTTAAGTGGGCTTGTGGCAATAAAGTGCATGCAATCATGGTGGTGAGCCAAGTTAGACAAGCCACGCTGGCTGGAAGCTGTGGATGCTGATGCACACCGACCTCCCTATTAGCAGCTTCCCACACGGCCGACATGCAGGACCAGCCTTCCATCACCAATGAAAACAAAAAAGCACTGGAAATGGAGAAGCTGAGCGGCAATGGCTATGCGTAGGAGGTTCCTAGCATTAACGATATAAAAACCGATCAACGATCATAGAATATGCAAAGGATTAGTGGGTGGAGAGAGAGAGAGTGTGTGAGAGAGAGAGAGAGAGAGAGAGAGAGAGAGAGAGAGAGAGAGAGAGAGAGAGAGAGAGAGAGAGAGAGAGAGAGAGAGAGAGAGAGAGAGAGAGAGAGAGAGAGAGAGAGAGAGAGAGAGAGAGAGAGCTGATGAGCCAGCATTGCACCTTAATCTTCCGCGGCGGTGGCGACGATGACACTGACCTCTGAGCGTATATTAACAGTCATTCACTTGAGATCAGTGACCTGAACATTAAGGTTAAACAGTGTTTCTAAAAGTCACTCATCAGCGGCGGTACCCGCTGCCCCTCTGTCCCCCCCCGTCCTCCTCCAACGCACAGCTCCTCTCTCCTCACTCACTTTCATCGTCTGGCCAGGGGTGGAGGTCTGGTCTTCATTACCTTCGCTACCCCCCCCCCCCCCCCCCCCCCGGTCACACTTCGCGCTCACTTGCGGAAGGTCAAAAAACAACCTAGCTTAACGTGGGTTTAACGATCGTTAAACATTCTATTTTTTCTCGAGAACATTCTGGCCACTTCTCATCGTTGACCTGTCTGTGTACCCTACATACTGTACGCATTCTGTCAAAGTCAGTTTAGCTCAGGAGGTAGCGCCTCACAACCGGAAGGTTGCTGGTTCGATCCCCGCCTCCTCCTAGCAAAATCTGTCGAGGTGTCCTTGAGCAAGACACCCTAACCGTGCTGGCTGTCTCCTTGCATGGCTGACTCCGCCGTGGGTGGTTGAATGTGTGTATGAATGGGTGAATGTGAGACTTGATATGTAAAGCGCTTTGAGTAACCATTGGTTAGAAAAGCACTATATAAATGTCCATTTACCATATTGCTGTTCATTCCACGTCGTCCAGACTAGAGTTGACATTTCGAGGGGGGCTGGATGGGGCTTTGCGGTAGGGCACTATACTTTATTTAAGAAGCACTCCGATGTGTTGTGAGTTGTGGGAGAAGATGGTTTGAGACCTCACTTGACACCTGGGGGCTCTGTTTATTTAATGGCGCCCTCCCCATGCCAGATGGGAGAGCTTGCTTTATTCACAGGGGGAAAGAGGCAGCCCGGAATGGAAGAGATTGGAAATGACGCAACCGAAAAGCACCACACAACACGAGAGTATACCCGGTGTATCGGGCGGTGTGACTGCAGTTTGAGAAGCAATTGAGAAGTACACCTCCTACGTGTTTACAAAAAAAGAACCCAACTGTGTTTTGGTATTATTATTATTGCTTGTAAGATTGATGAGAAGGAGAGTGAGACAACTCCTTAGAAGCATCCCTTTTAAAGCCTGTAATTGTCTTCAGTGATGTTACGTCATTCACGATACATGCACAGGTGTTCTGGCAGTAGCTCAGTGGCTAAGGACTTGGCTTGGGAGCCCCAAGGTCGCCGGTTCAAGTCCCCTGAAACCCCAGGTTACTGCCTGAGTGCCCTTGAGCAAGGCACCCCCTACACTACACTGCTCCCCGGGTGCTGTGTAAACAATAGCTGCCCACTGCTCCTAATACTAGGATGAGTTAACACTGAGAAATTTGAATTATTATTATTACCATTATTATTATTATTAATAATGGAACGTTTTACATTAACACACATTATAATAATGTTTTTTTAACATTGGTGCATTATTGGTAATACACCAACACTATAGCCTGTGTATTATGCTGCTCAAAGGACAGAACCCTCCATTCCAGCTCCAGGCGTCCTGTGCAGTCGGTGGATCACATAACTGGTGAACAACTACCCTGTTTGATGGCTCAGGCCCATTTTGGTCTCAAATCAAATCAACCACCGTCCTCCTCCCCCCTCCTCGCTGCATTTTTGGGATTGCCAATTCGCAATTCTGTTTTTCCACCTTCACACACACACACACACACACACACACACACACACACACACACACACACACACACACACACGCTTCTGTGACAGTAGGGCTATTTTCCCTACTGTCACCGCATGCTGCAGGATAACAAGGACCCTGCACATCCATCTTTATTCCCCTGCCAATACCCAGCACGGATACACAGAATCTCAGAGAGAAAAGAAAAAAGCGATGCCCTGACATATAATGATGGTAAAAGGGCCCCGTATACCAGCAGGGAACTCTCTCGCTCTCAGTCTCTCAGTCTCTCAGTCTCTCAGTCTCTCAGTCTCTCAGTCTCTCAGTCTCTCTCTCTCAGTCTCTCTCTCCCTCTCTCCCTCTCTCAGTCTCTCATCTCTCTCTCTCTCTCTCTCTCTCTCTCTCTCTCTCTCTCTCTCTCTCTCTCTCTCTCTCTCTCTCTCTCTCTCTCTCTCTCTCTCTCTCTCTCTCTCTCTCTCTCTCTCTCCCCGACGGCGAGGTGCTGCCATCAAGCAGCGCGGCCCCGCGGAAACCTCTGGCACTTCAGAGACACCGTCGAGGTCCTCTTCGGGAAGCCTCTTCGTCCGTCAAAGACGAGCTGCTGCATATTGAATAGGGCAGAGTAGAGTCCTGGGGGGGGTGGAGGGAGGAGGGCGAGGGAGGGGGGCGAGGGAGGAGAATGGGGGTTAAGTGGATACATATTGAGAGAGGTCGCCGAGGTGATGGGATGGGAAGCGGCGAGACGGAGAAGGCTAAGTGACAGTGCTGTGGTGGTGGGTGTACTTTAGGATATCACAAAGTGACAGGCCATTTGCCCTGGCCGCCTCTCCGGGGAGGGGGCGGTGGGGGTGTTGGGGGTGTGGGGGTGTTAGGGATGTAGGGGTGGGTGGGGGGGGGCCAAACCAGGACAACCTGGCTCTCTCTCTCTCTCCGAGACCAGCAGCCGGCGGGGGGGGGCGACAAGCTAGAGTCTTGACTTGATGTGATCGCAGCGGTCGGAACCAACGCAGCGGTAATCCCGACGGATCAACTCATCTCAAAACGTCCAAGTTGTTGGACGGCGGTTATTCAACTGATACACTTCCAATTTAGTGTTTTTTCTCCTGAACACGCTGTCCCTTGGACAATCTCCCCGGGAACCAAACCACATCGAGAGTGAAATACGTGAAGAAACGTCAGGGGGAACGGAATACACACTCCTGCTGCCACACTAATACGCAAGCTATAACCTGATCCTGTTTTGGCCACACAACGCATTGCACTTCTGCGATGGATTAATGTGGAACAAACCCCAAACAATAGAAAGGCAGAGCTGCACAGCCATCTGGTGTATTATGGTCTGTCAGATTGCATATGGCCCCACTGACATGACGGACACATCGACGCTGGTGGTGGGTGGGGGTGGTGGTAGTGGTAGGGTTGTTGAGGGTTGTGGTGGTGCTGGATGGGGTGGTGGTTGTGGTGGTGCTGACTGGTGGTGGTGGTGGTGGTGGTGGTAAGGGCCGAGATTCGCATGCCAGCCTTGTAATGAGTATCTTTTGGGCATCGGAGCAACTCCTGTGCTCTGCAGAAGCTGTTTAGCATGGATGAATGAACAGAGAGAGAGAGAGAGAGAGAGAGAGAGAGAGAGAGAGAGAGAGAGAGAGAGAGAGAGAGAGAGAGAGAGAGAGAGAGAGAGAGAGAGAGAGGGTGGGGGTGGAGGAGCTCCCTGGCAGAGTAGTCTGTAGTCCATGCTGTAATCACCTCTCTATCTCTGGCCTCTGCACGAGTGGTGTGCTGAGCTCGGGGGTTTCTTCTTATCAGAGGAGGGAGGTATGGGGCAGAGGGCAGCCAACTAAAACCTGTGCATTAATCCTCCCACGCGGCACCTTAGCACTTAATCGAGGGCGACACACGGCAAAACGACGGAGGGAGAGAGTCATCCGGTGGGGAGAGAGAGAGAGAGAGAGAGAGAGAGAGAGAGAGAGAGAGAGACAGTCAGTCAGTCAGTCAGTCAGTCATCCGGGGGAGAGAGAGAGAGTCATCCGGGAGGGAGAGAGAGAGAGAGAGAGAGGAGAGAGAGAGAGAGAGAGAGCCATCCGAGAGACAGAGACAGAGACGGAGAGACGCTCCAGGGAAAGTTTAAGAGGGCTTCTCTCATTGCCCCGCCCCCTTTTGCCACCCCCCTCGTCATCCTCTTGGATGGAGGAGTTGAGGAGTTGAGGAGCTGAGCGGTTGGTTTACTGGTCAGTCAGTCAGTCCATGCTCGCATTTCTCTTTCTTTCTCAGGCCGGTCGGTGGGGTAGCGGGTATTGATAGGTTTCGGACAGGTGGGGGGGGGGTGAGTGGGGGAGTTGGGAGATGTCGGGTTGGACCTGCAATGCATCATAAATGTCAGAGGCTGGTTTATATGCCATCCATCACCCCCCCCACCGAAAGAAAAAAATGAATTTCTATTTCCAGCTTAATGTCATTGTAAAAAAAAAAAGTATGTTTTTTTTTATTGGCCCATTGTTTATATGTGGTGAACAGCTCCAAAAGGCTGAAGATATAAAACAAAGAAATTGTATTATTAAAAACGATTTGTTATACCGTGGGTATTCTGTAGCCTGGGCGAATCGCGCTGCTGTTAAAATACAGTTGTTTGTTGTTGTTGTTTTTTTCCACAATTCCCTCCGGATGTGTACCTCCTCCGGTCCTCTGGTCTATTGTTCTTGTGTAACAGAAGTCGAGTATAAGTCGTACTTTCTAGTTTTTACTACACAACACATGAACGACACCCTGCCACCGTATGACAGCCCCTCAGGAGGAAGCTGTGCTGTGGTGGAAATACTAACAGAAATGGCTTTTTTTTACAGGCATTCATTTCGTCAAACTAATTAAGCAAAGCAATTTTTGTTTGTTTTGCTTGTGTGGAACCTAATAAATATGACATAAGGCACCATATTATTGGGGCAAATAACGTGACTCCTTCTCCAGTGTGTGACTTTGGGTTTGAGCGCCGTGTTGCGAGCAAGTTAACAAAACGTGAAAGCACTGTTTAATTATCGAGCGTTCCTTATTACCATTAGCCCCGTTTTTTGTGCGATGAATGAAGTCCACTTTACCTCGTTCAAAACCTGTGGGGTCATTTAGTCACACGTGGAGAAGACGTCTGGTAGCTTAGGGACAAACAAACCTAAAAGTCTGTCTCTTGAAAATAATACCGAGAAGCTTGTGTTTGTGACTGAAAATGTCAGTTTTGGTCATTTGAACTTGTCGAGGTCCTCCTGGTCTGCGCATTATTATATTTGAACAGCAAATAGTGGCAATGAGATTAGAATAATAATTCAGGCTTTTTAATTGGGAATTGGTAAGGACCAAAAAACTTGTTCTAAATATGTAATGAAGAGAGAAGACGAAGGAAGAGGCGGCAACAGTTTCGGTCAGAGGACAACCTGGAGGTGCTTTTGGTAGACCTGATATAGATATATTATATATATATATAAATATAATATATATACACATATATGTGTGTGTACGACTGTACGCGCAATCTAAAATTAACATTAACACTGTATATAATATATATATATATATATATATATATATATATATATATATATATATATATTATGAAAGCTCTTAGATTTAGCTTCTTTGTTCTGCATCTGTGAGCAAACACCGAAGCAGTGAGATCAAAGCGTTGAGAGAGGAGTCTTAAGAGCCGGGGGTTCGATGCCAGGTGACAATTGGAAGGCAGATGTTAGCCTGTTTCCGTTGTTTTTGTTATTTAATCAATTTACCAACGAAAGTGTTCAGTTCGGTGTGTGTGTGTGTGTGTGTGTTTGTGTGTTCAGTTTGTTGTGTGTGTACTGTGTATGTGTTCAGTTTGTGTGTGTGTGTGTGTACTGTGTATGTGTTCAGTTTGTTGTGTGTGTGTGTGTACTGTGTATGTGTTCAGTTCGTTGTGTGTGTGTGTGTTCAGTTGTGTGTGTGTGTGTCCAGTTTGTTGTGTGTGTGTTCAGTACCATGTGTGTGTGTGTGTACTGTGTATGTGTTCAGTTTGTTGTGTGTGTGTGTGTTCAGTTTGTTGTGTGTGTGTTCAGTACCATGTTTGTGTGTGTTCAGTTTGGTGTGTGTGTGTGTTCAGTTTGGTGTGTGTGTGTGTGTGTGTGTGTGTGTTCAGTTGGTGTGTGTGTGTGTGTGTTTGTGTTCAGTTTGGTGTGTGTGTACAGTTTGGTGTGTGTGTGTGTGTGTGTTCAGTTTGTTGGTGTGTGTGTGTGTTCAGTTTGTTGGTGTGTGTGTGTGTTCAGTTTGGTGTGTGTTCAGTTTGTTGGTGTGTGGGTTCAGTTTGGTGTGTGTGTTCAGTTTGGTGTGTGTTCAGTTTGGTGTGTGTGTGTGTTCAGTTTGTGTGTGTGTGTGTGTGTTCAGTTTGGTGTGTGTGTGTGTGTTCAGTTTGGTGTGTGTGTGTGTTCAGTTTGGTGTGTGTGTGTGTTCAGTTTGGTGTGTGTGTGTGTGTGTGTTCAGTTTGGTGTGTGTGTGTGTTCAGTTTGGTGTGTGTGTGTGTTCGGTTTGGTGTGTGTGTGTGTGTGTATGCGTGTGTGTGTGTGTGTTCAGTTTGGTGTGTGTGTCTGTG
>CM051010.1:14048882-14073882 GCA_027704905.1 Muraenolepis orangiensis | reverse complement strand
TGTGTGTGTGTGTGTGTGTGTGTGTGTGTGTGTGTGTGTGTGTGTGTGTGTGTGTGTGTGTGTGTGTGTGTGTGTGTGTGTGTGTGTGAACAAAGTTAAAGCTACAGAACTTCTGCAGGCAGACTACACATCTCCTGTATACAGCAAGTGCGAAGGGGTGGAGTTAAGGGTGGAGATATTTGTCCGGACTCGGGAGAGAAACACATTCCAGAGTGCGAGACGGAGGTTTCAAAAGCCGATTTTAACGAATGTGCTTCTACGCGACAGGAGGTTTGAGGTTTGTCTTCCCACCAGCTGCAGGAAAAGTTAAGTTTGTTGGCAATTATGGAAGAACAAGTGCAATTCCTGAATGGCAAGGGCGTACGCCGAGCTGCTAATGCGGGACATGGCGAAGAAACGGACCGTGAGATGGTTAGTGGGAACATTGTGTGTGGATCTCCTGAAACCTTAGTGTGTGCTGCGGATGCCATCTTTTTAATTAGCCCTCTAATAGGATCAGCTGCGGCAGCGCTACAGTGGTAGCGCTGGAGAAGAGACTTGCAATCGGTACCCGCTAACTCTCCTAAAGCCAGAGTGCAGTCTGGTTTCACATCCCAAGTTTTTGTTGTAATTTGTTTCTTTTCTCTTTTGAAAGATTGAATCCATGACAACATAATCAACACACATTTAACCTTCAACCTTTTTGACCTATTTTTCCAGTGGACGGTCAGTCACGGCAGTAGTTAAGGGGGTAGAGCGGACGCCTCACAAGCGGAAGGTCGCTGGTTTGATCCCCCGGCTCCTCCTAGCAAAAACTGTGAGGTGTCCTTGAGCAAGACACCCTACTAACCCTAACTGCTCCTGACGTGCTGGCTGTCTCCTTGCATGGCTGACTCTGCCGTCGGTGGTTGAACGTGTGAATGAATGGGTGGGCAGGCGGAGGTGAGGGAGACATGACTTGTAAAGTGCTTTGGATAAAAGCGGCTATATAAAAGCAGTCCATTACCATTCTATCACGTTTGTTGCTGTTCTAGCTAAGGCCCTGCCCCCAGGAACATGTTTGGCCGAAACTCATTTGAAAGCGAAAAGAAAGTGAAACACCCCATTCACAAAGATTTGAGCTAGTCTGCCATCACACTTTAGATGTTAGTCTGAAGTCTGATTTGTGTCTAGCACTCATGTGCTGTGCAGTTTGAAGATATGTGTGTAACACGTGTGTGTGTACAAAAACGTTAGCTCTTTGGGCTTGTTTGAATAGTTCTAATTCCAACATGATGGCAACCAGGAACTTGTTAGCTTTGAAGGTTTAGTCCTTGTTGTGGCCTATGAGCAGACTCTGTTCCCCTTGCAATAAGAACGTTGTGATGAAATCATATGTGTGTCTGATGTAGGCCTTCACCTTTGTTAATTCCTGTTTATGTAGTATCGGGATCACACCAGATTAGGTATATCTGGAGGCTTTAGGGTTTCACAAAGGTTTTGCACATTTTCAGCTAATCCATTTGCAAATATAAGTAGACCTGGGTTTTGGTTCAGCACATAGAGTCTCCTTCATTGCACAGAAAACAACCTGTTCATATTGTGATTTGTGTCTCTGTACACCCGACATGAGAAAATGCGATCATTGGTGAGAAGGTACTATGGGATATAATTAATTGCAAATACAGCAGTGGCTTCTGGATTTGGACTAAGATATATTCGTATTCTCCATAGTTGAAATCATCCCCCTCTTGGTCCTCCTGACATCTGCCTCACAGGAGGAGAGAGGCCTTTAATACCCCAACCGAGCCATTTCTTCTAATCCAAAGTGACAGGGTTCAGGGAATCCAGCCAGTCTGCCACCTCCTTATGTCTCCCAGCTTTCTCCGGCGTTTTTTCTTCTCCTGTTTTTTTTCATATTCTCCCCTGATCTGCCCTTTCTCTCTCTCTCTCTCTCTCTCTCTCTCTCTCTCTCTCTCTCTCTCTCTCTCTCTCTCTCCTCTCTCTCTCTCTCTCTCTCTCTCTCTCTCTCTCTCTCTCTCTCTCTCTCTCCCTTTGCTCCCTTTCGGCCATCTGGTTGCAGTGGGATGTACAGACGCGAGAGTAGACATTGGGAGGGAATCGCTCAGCCCCGGCGTGCTGCAGTAGGGTTTGCCAAGGGGGCTGCTTGGGCTGCTTGCTTGCCCCTTGTCTATGGGGTGGTGCTGGTGGTGGTGGTGGTGGTGGGGTTGCTGGTGCTGCTGGTGGTGCTAGTGGTGGTGGTGGAAGAGGAGGTGCCAGAGCCACGCCTCATGAATATCCAGGGCTGTCATATTAGCATGTGTTTGTGCCAAAAAGGGGTAGAGAACCGCATGGCGCCGGTTCAAATCCACACACGAGCGCACACACAAACTAACACACACACACACACACACACACACACACACACACACACACACACACACACACACACACACACACACACACACACACACACACACACACACACACACACACAAGTGTGTGTCACAGGGGGCTTCCTAGGGTGAGCCATATTGGGGGGCGGGGCTTGGCACTCCCCCCCCCCCCCCTGGGGTTACAGTGTGGATTCAGGAGGCCGTCATCGCTTCAACTGCGGGCTATTCCCCCCCCCTCCCCGATACCGAGCGAGAAGCTCTGGTCCTTTTCCTCCATACTGAGTGTGAAGCTCTGGTCCTTTTCCTCCATACTGAGTGTGAAGCTCTGGTTCTTCCTCCTCCATACTGAGTGAGAAGCTCTGGTTCTTCTTCCTCGATACCAAGTGAGAAGCTCTGGTTCTTCTTCCTTGATATTGAGCAAGAAGCTCTGGTTCTTCTTCCTTGATACCAAGCGAGAAGCTCTGGTTCTTCCTCCTCCATACTGAGCGAGAAGCTCTGGTTCTTCCTCCTCCATACTGAGTGAGAAGCTCTGGTTCTTCCTCCTCCATACTGAGTGTGAAGCTCTGGTTCCTCCTCCTCCATACTGAGTGTGAAGCTCTGGTTCCTCCTCCTCCTCCATACTGAGCAACAAGCTCTGCACACACATTCCCCCCATCATGTTTTCCCTCTTCTATTCCACTGTTGACTGTTTGTTGCCTGTTTTCCATTGGCCATCTCTGCCCCCTCACACCACATGCTTCATCCCTGAGCGCCAGCAGGGGTGGTTTTTTTCCTCCCCTATGATTATTATTTTTGTATAATTCCTTAAAGGAGAGCGTACACCATTGTTCCGCCGGCTACACATCTGTGCACCTTCAGATTATGCTAATGACACAGAAAGGGGGTTGGGGGGGGGGTTGGGGTGTCAGAGACAGATTAGGTTTATGCGGCGGTTTGATGACCTTGAGGTACACAACAAACAAAAAGAATAGGAAAAACCAGTCAGTCCCGGCAGATGAGAGATGAGTGGTCTTTGTGTGTGAGCCGAAGCTCCTCGACACCCTTAATCCATCCTTGCCTTCTGAATCCACAGCGTAGCGATAGCAGCAAGCGTGAATGGAGCAGGCCGGAGATGGATGGAGGCGCATTCAATGTCTCTCTCTCTCTCTCTTTTGCTTTCTCTCTTTAGATATCTCTCTCGCTCTCTTTCTCTCTCTCTCTTCTTCTCTTTCTCCCTCTCGTCCTCTCTTCTGCTTTCTCTTCTTTCATTCTCTCTTCCTCATTCTAGCTCCATTTTCCCTCATGCTCTCTCTCTCTCCCTCTCTCTCTCTCTCTCTCTCTTTCTGCCTCTCTCCCCCACTTTGTGGTTTGCCTTTGTGTGTGTGTGTGTCTCTCTTTCCTCTCCCCTCCCTCCCTCTCTCTCCATCTCCTCGTGAACTGGGGGCCCCATTATTGGTTTGTGTCTCTGCGAAACTAAACTGAAGCCCAACTGAAATATTGATGCACCCCACCTGACCTCGGGATGCCACCGTGAGAGCCAGACACTTTGCCCCCCCCCCCCCCTCCCCCCCTCTCTCTCTCTCTCTCTCTCCCTCTCTCTTTCTCTCTCTCTCTCGCGGACACAGATGTCAGGCCGCGACGACACGGTCGGCGGTCCCAGCGTTCCGACGGAGGGATTTTTTTTCTTTCCTTTTCTTTTCCGGAGCCGCCACTCGGCTCGCGCCACACGACCCTCTTTGATGTCGTTGGGGGGGGAGGGGAGGGAGGGGGGGGGGGGGGTATAGGACGACTCGCGGCTTGCGGTGCTGACAAGGAGCGCATGGAGGCCCCCTCTCCGGGAACACGAAGGCCCCCTCTCCGGGAACACGAAGGCCCCTTCCCTCCCTCCAACATCCCCCCCCCCACACACACCCCACACACACACACACACCCTCCCCCCCAATCCTCTCCCCCATCCCCCCCCCCCCCCACCCCCACACACACACACCCTCCCCCCCATCCTCTCCCCCCCTGCCCCACACACACACCCTCCCCCCCAATCCTCTCCCCCTCCCCTCCCCCCCACACACACCCTCCCCCCGAATCCTCTCCCTCTCCCCCCCACACCCTCCCCCCCAATCCTCTCCCCCCCCTGCCCCACACACACACCCTCCCCCTCAATCCTCTCCCCTTCCCCCCCCCCCCACACAAACAGACACACCCTCCCCCCAATCCTCTCCCCCTCCCCCCCCCACACAAACACACACACCCTCCCCCCAATCCTCTCCACCCTCCCCCCCAATCCTCTCCCCCTCCCCCCCCACACACACACACACCCTCCCCCCCAATCCTCTCCACCCCCCCCCCCCCACACACACACCCCCTCCCCTCCTCCCCACCATCCCTCCCCCTGAAAAGGCACGTCATGTCTTCACACCTTCCATGACTCTATTTCCTGCCCACCGGTGCTAGAGCGGCAACGATGAATACATCCCTATTTATATATCAATAAATAGCCTGTAACCCATCTGGTG
This sequence comes from Muraenolepis orangiensis, assembly GCA_027704905.1. NCBI lineage: Eukaryota > Metazoa > Chordata > Actinopteri > Gadiformes > Muraenolepididae > Muraenolepis > Muraenolepis orangiensis. Next base: position 14,069,036 of record CM051010.1, on the reverse strand, counting down.
AAACACAAGGAAAAAATGTCACCCGCAATGCCCACCGCGGCGCTCTTAATACACTCGGCGAGCGTATCCCGGGTCACACAGGCACAGGCGGGGCGGGGCGAGGCCGGGGCGAGGCGAGGCCGGGGCGAGGCGAGGCCGGGGGCCAGGCGAGGCCGGGGGCAGGCGAGGCCGGGGCCAGGCGAGGCCGGGGCCAGGCGAGGCCGGGGCCAGGCGAGGCCGGGGCCAGGCGAGGCCGGGGCCAGGCGAGGCCGGGGCGAGGCGAGGCCGGGGCAGGCGCCATCCCAGCCACCTCATGTGTGATGATGATGCTCAGACCAGAGCCCCCCTCCCCCCCCCCCTCCCCCCCCCCTCCACATACTGTAGCAGCTGGCAGGTTATGAAACATACCCCCCATGGTCGCCGTGGTTCTCCTTTGTGGTGGAAGAAGAGCTGAAGAACAACCCCCTCCGAGCTCCGATTTGGAACTCCATCCTTCTCCATCCGTCTCCACCACCACCACCACCACTACCACCACCACCACCACCACCACCAGATCCCGGACATCTGCTGACATCTGACCTCCGTGCGGCTTTTCCGCCGTCGGGGTGTGCCAGAAACACATGACCCCCCCCCTCCCCCGTGACTAACTTTAGAATAGGAAGTGCTTGCGTATAATCGACGCCGTGACGCCTTGCTAACTATTGCTGGCGTTTTGCATGTTTGCACAGATTTTACATCAGCTGAGACCGGAGCCGCTTGTACCCGGGGGGGAAAGCGAGTGAGGGCCACCGTTGATATTATATTATTTATTCTGTATTTGTCTGTATTTACCGTGAGCATTTTGTTTGATCACACACACACACACCGCTTTGAAATTACCGACTCATTGCTCACCTTGGTAAATAGAAAGAGAGAAAAAAAAAAAGCCTTTCTGCAAGATTAACAAGTCCTGAGCTAAACACTCCCTGTTGTTTGCCTTGGTTTGTTCCGTTTGTTTGTTTGCGAGGCTGTGAGATGTTTTTTCCTTCTCCCCACCGTTCTCCTAAATCCACTTCTCTGAGGTGGATTGTGTGTGTGTGTGTGTGCGTTTTCCCCACTGATGTTTAAGTGTACGAGACATGAGAGAGATGAGCTGCTGCTGCTGCTGCTGGTTGTTGTTGTGGTTGTTGTTGTTTTTTTCATTCTGTAGCGACGGCTATTTTCCTTTGCAGTCGCTGTAAACTCGGCTCTTTTTGTGCAGATTCTTGATAAAAAGGTCTTTGGTTGGACAGTTGGACAGTGGTTTGTATTGGGTGATGTGATCTACCCATCACGGAAATAAGGGTTAATGTAAAGAATACATTTGAGGTATTTTTTGCGATATCTTCCCATTCTTTTTTTTTTTTTTACAAAATCAGGGTTGTTAGAGCAATATATATATATATATTATATTTATATGTATAATATCTATTGAAATATTCAGTTTAACCAGAAGTGTATTATTTTTCATTGTCTTGGTTCATTCAGAATCTCGTTGTGTCGGTGTCATCGTGTGACGGATTTCTTTTTAGCATCATTCCCGTTGCTGAGGATACCGGCCATAAATCTTGCACAAAATTACAGCGTTAATCGGAAAAAAGCAGGAAAAAAAATAGAATCCCCATACATTTGAAAGACTCCGCAGCTAGCGCTAATGAACTCACAGCCAATAAATCAATAAGGCAGAGAGGAGGCGCTGACTCACTCCCGGTGAACTGGATAAGATTCATATTGCTGACGTTCCGTTTGTTTTTTTTCGCACACGCCTTCGGCTTCCGGATAACGCAATCAACCGAGGGATTTAGCTGTTCCTCCTCAACGCTATCATAACACTTGTCGTCCTCGCGCACATCTCACCTTTTCATTCCGGTCGGTGATTGTAAATTGTCGAGCTTTTATTTCCACCGCCGCTGCTACTTTATCTTTATCGGTGTATATATATACGGCGTTCCACTTTATTTACCGCTTTTTGGTTCAGTGAATGTCTGTCCAGGAGGAGTTTATTTGTTGAGTCCGGTACACGCCGCTGCCATCTGTCTCCCCTTGCCCACCACCTGCTGCTCTGGACAGGCCTTCAGGTCTGGACTTTAGATTGGGGCTAGCATGTAAGACTGCAGAGGCTTTAGGGAGGCTTTAGCACACACAGGACACAGACACACAGACACACACACACACACACACACACACGCACACACACATTTGTGTGTCACATACACACACACAGGCACAGATGTGTGTGTGTGTGTGTGTGTGTGTCTGTGTCTGTGCCTGTGTGTGAGTGTGTGTGTGTGCCTGTGAGTGAGTGAGTGAGTGAGTGAGTGAGTGAGTGAGTGAGTGTGTGTGTGTGTGTGTGTGTGTGTGTGTGTGTGTGTGTGTGTGTGTGGGGGTGTGTGTGTGGGGGTGTGTGTGCCTGTGCCTGTGTGTGTGGGTGTGTGTGTGTGCCTGTGCCTGTGTGTGTGTGTGTGTGTGTGCCTGTGCCTGTGTGTGGGGGTGTGTGTGTGTGTGTGCCTGTGCCTGTGTGTGTGTGTGTGTGTGTGTGTGTGTGTGTGTGTGTGTGTGTGTGTGTGTGTGTGTGTGTGTGTGTGTGTGTGTGTGTGTGTGTGTGTGTGTGTGTGTGTGTGTGTGTGTGTGTGTGTGTGTGTGTGTGTGTGTGTGTATGTGTGTGTGTGTGGGGGTGTGTGTGTGTGCCTGTGTGTGGGGGTGTGTATGACCGTGTAACGGCCGTCCTGTGTGTGGTCTAAGTGATCTGACATGGCTGCTGCTTTTTCACTCAAAACCTGACAAGAGCCACAAACATGAGGCCCCGTAAGAACAGCTGTTCTTCCTTGGCAGAGTGTGTGTGTGTGTGTGTGTGTGTGTGTGTGTGTGTGTGTGTGTGTGTGTGTGTGTGTGTGTGTGTGTGTGTGTGTGTGTGTGTGTGTGTGTTTTTATACACCGCTATTTTCAATCCTCTTGGGTTGAGACAAAACACTGTAATTCAGGAATCCCCGAACAGAGTTTTGTTGAGTTTTAGAGCTTGTGACTTGTGGCGTCCTTCTTAAATTCTTAAAGGGACACAGCATAGTCGTGTCTGGTTAAGGAACCCATCGCAAACCGTGCCTCTCCTGGCTCCACTGAAACATTCATTACCGATATATAAAATCTGAATTGACTTTGGTTGGTGTTCCGATTCTGCCGATTCTCCCTCATGAAGCGAACACCCTCACGAGGAATAGTAGTAGCGCGTTGGTAGCATTAGCTCGGTTCTGTGTAGCAGTAGCGGGACAGTGTCACTTCTACCACTTTGGGTTTATTATGGTAGCCGGCTGCATTTAACACAAGCATTACAAATGATGGAGCAAGTCTGTTCCAATTAGAGTGCGAACGAGGCTGCTGCTGCTGCTGCTACTGCTGCTGCTACCGGTTTGAGCTACCAAAGTGCTACTATCTGCTATTGTTTACATTCCTGGCAAGGGCAAACTTGTGCTTTGGCAGAATCTGTGAAATTAAGCAATTTTGACTAATGACGTTGTTAAACGAGGTTTGAGTGAAGCTAGAAAAATGACCATCTAGGATGGTTTCATCACCACAACATCGTATCGGCCTTTCAGTATCTGCCGTTAGCTTCATCAAATGAACTTTGACTCATGAATTCCCCTTTTTTTTGACAGACTTTTCCTTTGAATCATTTTGTGTTGCTGCAAACAATCCACCAATCCACCAATACCAGAGAAAAGCACTGCCCTTTCACTTCTGTTGTCAACATCAATATCAAAAGGAAGTATAAATAGGCTATTGACGCCTGACTTTCATTTTATTGTAAGACCGAAAGAATAAATACGTTTTTTTTTGGAATATCAAACTTCATGTTTGTTTGGTTTGTTAGTTTGACCATCAAATCACATATATATATATATATATATATATATATATATATATATATATATATATATATATATATATATATATATATATATGTATACTGTTGCCATGTCAGTTAATAACCCTGGTGCTGTATATACAATAGCTGCCCCACTGCTCCTAATAATAGAATAGGGTTAAATGAAGAGATACAAATTGCACTGTGTGTGTGTGTGTGTGTGTGTGTGTGTGTGTGTGTGTGTGTGTGTGTGTGTGTGTGTGTGTGTGTGTGTACATGTATGTGACCAATAAAGAGGATTCAATCCTCCAGATTTAGATTTAGAATTAGCCACGGCATGTAAATATAGTGACATTGAACGTAATGAAATGATGATGATGATGATGATGATGATGATGATGATGATGATGATGATGATGATGATGATGATGATGCCGAACTCAATACAACATACATATGACGCAGACAGGCGATAAAACGGCAACGATTTAACAAGTCACGTGTTTCAGGATGACATGATGGGCGGGCGGTAAGAACCTAAACCGGGAACATCGTCAGGACACTAATGTGTGTGTGTGTGTGTGTGTGTGTGTGTGGGGGGGGGGGGGGGGGGGGACTATCTTTACGGATTGATGTCCTATCGTGTGCTTCAGTATTTCATACTTTTGAAGTACAATTACGCCCAAGTCGCGTGCCACATTACATTACACCTAACCGCGCGTGACGAGGAAATACTCACTTTCTTGGCACATTTGAGCGGCGCTAACGTCGCTCAGCAGAAACCGTCTACTCGTCCACGTGTCTCATTCCACGTGCGCTTTAGTCCTCGTGCGGTGGATCGAGGAGAGCCATAATCAGCGGAAGTATTGAACATCTAATAGGGCTAATAGGAAATCTCTGTGGCTGCACACAATAATAATCCATAATAATAATAATAATAATAATAATGATAATAATCATAATCATAATAATAATGGACTCCATACATTCCAGCTACTTGTGCTCCACAAGCAACATTATTAGTTTAATGAATTCATTAATAATAGGTTAGAATTGGTTTCCAAAGTAACCTGGCGCTGTAGTTGGAGCCTGCTAGTTGCTGCCCTGGAACATAACACACACACACACACACACACACACACACACACACACACACCAAGGTCTTAATCTAAATCTAAATCTAAATGTGGAGGATTGAATCCTCTTTATTGGTCTCATACGTGTACACACACACACTTTGAAATCAGTTTCTCTGCATCTAACCCATCCTAGTATTAGCATTGGGCAGCTATCTTATTTTCAGCCCCCCTTGGAGCAGTGTAGGGGGGGGGGGGGAGGTCTGGTGCCTTGCTCAAGGGCACCAGGTATAACACACACAACACACCCACCAAGGTGTGTGTTATGTTTGCGAAACGAGTACTATTAGTAAAACCGGGCGTTCAATAACAAACGTCTTGGCTGGACAGACGGTGTGGGTGTGGGTGTGGGAGTAGACTGTCAGAGCTTAAGGATTAAGGCTACGCTAGATGAATATAAAATAATATGTCCACAGTTTTCTGTCTATATTAAGCGTTTCCTCGGCAGTCCAGCCACACTGAAATGGTGTTTTCTTCCTAACAACTCGTGCCCTCTCATATGCACAGCCATTGAACTAGTGTCCATGTCATGCCCCAATTAGATGTTATTGGTTTCAGAACTGTCACTCAACATCTCCATCCTCAGTGTATACAGAAGGCGAAAAAAAACCCTGTGAAACACCAGCTATGAGGATATTTAAATAGTTTCTAACCGCAGGTACGGACACCTCGCTTGTTTGTGTGTGTTGGACCCTTACGCTGTTCTTAAAGAAAATATTTAAACTACACTGTCGGAGTTGATACACGACTGCTTGTTTTCTTTTATTGCTCTGATAAATCCACCAATAATCCCATATTCTGTGTCCTCGAACAAGTAATAAAATAAAACGAGTAATTGGTAGTCGCGTCGGTCGTGGCGTGTCTCTCTAGCAGCGATCCGACCTCCCCCGGCTCCGTGGGCGCTAGCGTTTAAGAGGCCCCGGCACTACGCTACGTTCGCCTTTTGTAACGCAATTAGGAAAGGTTTGTGTAGACTGAGTCCCTGGGTGAATCTTTGTCTGTGTGTGTGTGTGTGTGTGTGTGTGTGTGTGTGTGTGTGTTCGCTGTCGGCTCTGTTTGAACTCTAATCCCCGGTCGGCAGCCTCTGCGACGCATGCGACAAAGCTTCCCCCCCCCCCCCCCCCCACCCCCAACATCAGAGGCAGCATGTTTGAACACACACACACACACACACACACACACACACACACAAGCCCCTATCGCCCCTCGCCGTCCTCTCTAGCAGCGGGACCACCGCCACCGCGGCCCCCCCTCGCCTAGCGTTCCTGGTCTGTGGAACAAGAGCTGGATAGGCCGTGGACTGGATCTCTGGAGGGTACACGGCTACGCTAGGCATTAACATGTATCAGAGGGCTTTATCGCAAGGCACTGGTTAGCTATTCGTCGGTGTACTGCTCGTGGTGGAAAAACTAACTTTTTTCCCAAAGTAGTTTTAAATGATTGCTTGCATAAAACATTTGTCTCATTAGGGGGCATTTGGTCTGAAAACAAGACAGATTAACGTTTTCTATTTTACATAAAATCTGCCTAACTAGACTGCATAACTCAACACTATTCCCCCCTCGCTGACAAGTAATTAGTATTCAACAGAACAAATTAATAGTAAATAATTGCTGTTTGTGTTGTGTTAATGATTTTGTACTTTGATCATTCCTATGGGAATAAGCATTCGTTTATTGGTCCTTGGTATAATGACAGATTTGTGTTGGAGTTCATTGCTGTCACATTGTTTGTAGTCTCTCTGCAGCTTTTCCTCTATTAAATCAAAATCTTGAGGATTAAATCCTCTTTATTGGTCACACACATATAAACACACTGTGGAATTTAACCCATCCTAGTATGAGGAGCAGTGGGCAGCTACTGTATATCCAGCTGCCCAGGGAGCAGCGTAGGGGTCTGGTGCCTTGCTCAATGGCACCTCGGCAGTGCACCCAGGTGTTTCTTCGGGGACTTGAACCGGCGACACTCCGGTTCCCGAGCCCCAAGTCCTAACAGACCGAGCTATCCTGCCGCCCCATTCCTGTCAGGGCCATGTAAGAGTCGTTATGTTCCACTGTGAGCGTGACATGTGTCTGTGTGCAATGACAATTGTCTGCAGTCACTTCTGCACCGTCGCTTTTCCCTTTCATTCGCAAAGTTAGGAAGGTTCACTTGTTCAAGCCGTACAGACGAGAAGTCCAGCATAGTAAAAAGGTTAGGCTCTGTGTGCGAGGTCCCCGAGTTAAATTGTTGAATAGAAGAATGAGCTAAATGCTTTGTTGGAAATTGACTGGCCATACTCTTTGCTTTTTCTTTGGTTTGTATTCGATAGCGACCATAACGACAGCAGCGCAGCAGTCGGGGAAAAACGCGGTCAGAAGCCCCTAGAAGCTCCATCAGATGCAGTAATCACTCTGGTAATAGTGCCCTGATGGGAAGGACAGAATACACGGACGGAAATAAACCAGCGTGACGACTGAAACACTGTTTATTTATGGACGCCTTCATTATTTTAATTGCACGGCCGGTCACACACACACACACGCACGCACGCACGCACGCACGCACACACATGCACACACATGCACACACATGCACACACACACACACACGCAGCATCAGTCATTGATTTGAGGACCTCTTTGCAACAGACGAGCAGGAACTCAAAATAAAACACAGATGCACACGCACGCACACACACACACACACACACACTCATACTCACACACGTTCACACACACACATACATACACACACACACATTCTCACAGACAAGCACACACACACACACACACACACACACACACACACACACACACACACACGCTGGCCATCTCTCCTCCTAATTCCCATGTCAATTAAAATGCACCAGGCAAAGGTTTTGGCCAATAAACACGTACAGCGCCTTACACGTATGCCTTTCTAATTCCCTTTTTATGACTGAATTTGCCCCGTATCCCACACCGAATGAATTCGCTGAACATGTATCGTCAAAGCAAGTCCCAAGTGATGCCCATGTGGGAGTCAGGGGGGGGGGGAGGGGGGGGGGGGAGCTCAGGTCCACTCACAGCTGCTGGATTGGCTGACGGTAAGCTTGGTGGGGAGGGGCTTAAAGAGAGAGAGAGAGAGAGAGAGAGCAGGCATGTGAGAGAGAGAGAGAGAGAGAGAGAGAGGGGAGGGGGAGCCAGGGAGAGAGAGAGAGAGGGAATGCCTAGTTAGTTTCGCCTGCCGATAATAGCACATCAGCCACAGCGCTGCGACCGGAGAGAGAGCTGAACGCAGAGAGGGTCTCGACTGTTGTTCAGAAGGACTTGAGTTGCGCCAGCGCTGGAGCGGAGAAACAGTGTGGGAGAAGGAGGAGGAGAGAGAGAGAGAGAGAGAGAGAGAGAGAGAGAGAGAGAGAGAGAGAGAGAGAGAGAGAGAGAGCGCGCATCAGAGCACGGATGGGATGCTGAAGGCTGAGGTGGCAGAGAGGAGGGAGATGCGCTGCAGAGAGTAAGGAGTACGAGAACAAGAAGAGAGAGATTCTTACGCGTCTCTTCCCCAGGAATTAGTGCTGAGCTCAGCAGGGGGAGAGGGGGGGGCCAACGTGGAAGTGGAGCAGCTGAGCTAGAGGTCTTCAGGGGGGGGGGGGGGGGGGTCGGACTCCCTGCCGGAATAAGTTGGCACTGTCACTGTCACAAGAGAGAGAGAGAGAGAGAGAGAGAGAGGAGGAGGAGAGAGAAGGAGAAGAAGGAGAGAGAGAGAGAGAGAGAGAGAGAGAGAGAGAGAGAGGAGCACGCAGTGACATTACAGGACAGGACAGAGGGATACGTTTTTAAACTTCCCCCCCCCCCCCCCCCCACAAGGACGTCCTGCTCGGGGGAAGGCTCCTTAGGGAGGACCACGCTGCACGGCTAATTTAGGACTATCGGGGCGAGACAAGCCAAGAGGACACATAAGCCTGGGGAGAGGTGCCTTACCAGCACAGCCCTTCTCACTCCCCCCCTTACCCCTACCCTGGAGAATCACTTATCCCGGCTTTCAATCCGCTCAACTTAGCGCTCGGCACTGGAAGTCATTGGACAAACGGAGCGAGGGATTTGTTTTTGCTATTTTTTTTTTCTTCGTCTCTCTCTGATTCGTTTGATTGCTCTCCCATTTCCCGCCAATCCAATCCCATCGCTGTGTTTTTTTTCTTATTGAGTTGTATCCTTGACTTTTCTGGCTGGACAGCGGAGCGGCGAGGGGACCGGGGCAAGACAGGACAGGACAGGACAGGACAGGACAGGGCAGGGCAGGACAGGGCAGGACAGGGCAGGACAGGACAGGGCTGCACCGCGTGCTCCGCTCTGTCCTCTCCGGAGGGAGACTATGGTCCACGGCGTCTCGGGCAGCCTCCCATCCAGCGCCGCCGCCCCAGAGCATGGAGAAGTCCAGCAGTGACGAGTCAGCCATCCACCGTAGTCCGTCCCTGGACAGCCACGAGTCCGACTTCGCCCGTGCCTCCGCCTCCGGTTGCCCGTTCGGCGGCCGCGGCTTCACGGCCGGCGCCTTCTACGGCTCCACGCGGAAGCACAACAACAACTCCCCGTCCTCGGCCGCGGGCGCTCAGCAGGGACCGGCGGCCGGCCGCCGCGGCCACCGCGGCCGACGGCCAAGCCGGAGGAGACAAGAGCGGCAAGAAGAGCGGAGCGCCCAAGGGCAGCAAATACGTGGTGTTTTACCTGGACCTATCCTTTGTGTTTCTTCTAGAGTTCAAGAAGTGCAACATGGCACGTGGCTGCCTCTGCTGCCTGAAGTATCTGATGTTCCTCTTCAACCTCATCTTCTGGGTAAGTGCTCCGTGCGGCGCTGTTGTGTCGCTGCTGCTGCTGCTGCTGCAGCTGCTGCTGTTGCTGCTTCTATATCTGCTCTATATCTGTAATATTTCCGCTTTTCACTGCCACCGTCTTGGTGGAGGAGGGGGGGGGGGGGGGGGTGTACAGTAGTTCTTGTGTGATTGACTACAAGACACTATACTGCCTACACACACTTTATATTGTTGAGCACACTGTACTAAATGTGCACGTGTGAGAGTGTGAGTGTGTGTGTGTGCGTGTCTGTGTGTGTGTGCGTGTCTGTGTGTGTGTCTCTGTATGTGTGTGTCTCTGTGTGTGTGTGTGAATGGCAGCAGCTTCTTAATTACCCGATGAAACGCTTTATAAGATGCTCACCGTGACACTTTGTGGTATAAAGGTGACGGTTGATGGATGGTCTGTTTCTAATCGTTACATCAGGGTGATCCCACATGCTCTTTCATGTTCCAATGCGCTCTTCTATTCTTGGTGCTCCGCACACCACATGCCAAATGGGAATGTGTGTGTGTGTGTGTTGCACTTGTATGTGTGTTGCACGTGTGTGTGTGTGTGTGTGTATGTGTGTTGCACGTGTGTGTGTGTGTGTGTGTTGCACGTGTGTGTGTGTATGTGTGTTGCACGTGTGTGTGTGTGTGTGTGTGTGCTCATGCATGTGTGTGTGTGTGTGTGTGTGCTCATGCATGTGTGTGTGTGTGTGTGTGTGTGCTCATGCATGTGCGTGTGTGGAAAGCCAAGATTGAGATATGGAGGAAGGTGCTTCCTATCATCTTGAAGTGCGGTTGGATTGTTGCACTCATAGTGCTGCTGGAACATTAGACTGCGGTGAGACCCATTCGCTTTACCCGGGCCGGTTATGTGCGGTGGCAGGAGTAGTCATTCGACTCATTCCTTCCTGTACAATAGAATACCACGTTGTTTAATAATTCATATGAGAAAACGAAAAGATTTCATTTTTCCACATGCGGGTAGGCTACACACAACAGTGGCAGCGATACAAACCCTTTGCTTTTAAAATGATTTTCTGCTGTTTTTAGATGTTGGCTTTGAATGTCCTCCACCTTGCCATCTTGTGGTGGGAGTGGTTGTTTGGGGGCCTGTGTGTGTGTGTGTGTGTGTGTGTGGTGTTTTTTTCCCCTCTGGCAATTGGCACGGCGGATTATGGAGTCTTAGCTTTTTTACGAGGCTGAGCCTTTTGTGTGGGGGCAATAGACCGGGAAATGTAAAAGAAAACACAACCTCGGTCGGGGATTTCTGCGCGGCGCTGCTGTCCATGTTACCGAAGCGTGAGCTCAGCTAACCGGGGCAAACGAGTGGCAGGGGAGCCGGCATTAGCTGGAGCCCAGCTGTGAAGAGAACATCCACACGCACACCACACACACACACACACACACACACACACACACACACACACACACACACACACACACACACACACACCCACACACATGCACATGCACACACACACATACATGCACACAAGCAGCTCATGCACACACTTGCACACTTGCATGCACACATGCACATAAACACACACATGCACATGCACACACACACACAGACACACACACAAGCACACACACACACACACACACTCACACACACACACGCACACACTCACACACACATGTACATGCCCACATAAACACACACATACACATAAGCACTCGCACAAACAGGCACACATAATTACACACATGCACACACACATACACATGCACGCACACACACACAAATAGCGTTGCTCACACCTAGGCACAATTGCAGGCATACATCCTGTACACCTCACAATGTATGCGTTAGCAGAGTACAGATGATAACCAGACCTCGGGCACCTCACATAAAGGCCTCCTTACGATGCTCTGCTTTAGGTCAGCACACAGCACAGTGATTCCTTTAGTCGGCCCCTCGTCCTCGCTCGGGGTGGACGGTGACCGGCAAGAGCTCGCGCCATGCTCTTGTAAAAGGGGGTAAAGACATCGGACAGCTCAGGGAAGGTACAGCTCCCCACCCACCCCCCTCCCCCCCCTCCCCTCATGGCCACTGGCCTGGATATTTACTTGATGGAGGCTGAGGGTACAACTGAAAATGTCTTCTTCTCCATTGGGGAGCTCGCTGTGGGAAGCATTTGGTTGATTGTCAGTTTATTGCACAGACCCCCCCCCCCCTCCCCACCCCCTAAAAACCTGTTGAGTTGACTGACAGCCCGTAAACCTCCCAACCACAACATTCCTTCAAATCTGCCTTTTGGGCTTCTAGGAAAATATTGATGCAAAGACCATGAGGCGTTTAGCCCTTGTAGATGATGTTATAGAATATCAATGTGTTGTGTTAACGTTCCGCCAGCCATAAAGAAAGAACACGAGAAGAAGGTTAAAGCCATCATATATATTTAGTGTATTGTTTTTGTATCGCACGTCTTCTTCTTTGGTATAAATATGATGAAGTTAACTTTTCCCGTTGGAATAACACTTTAATTGGATCATATTGTCACAGAGCCAACACAATTAGGCAGCATTTTTACAATTTTATTTTTACAAATTTGCAAGTCTAATCTTGAAAGGAGAAAAGAGTCGCTGTGAGTGATTCTGCTCAGTGACTTGATAACATTAATTGATATGCTCCTCAATGCCCGTTGCTATTGTGATGATATTAAGTGAAACGAAAAAGAGTTAGTTCTAAAATACTGTCCACAAGTGTGTGTGTGTGTGTGTGTGTGTGTGTGTGTGTGTGTGTGTGTGTGTGTGTGTGTGTGTGTGTGTGTGTGTGTGTGTGTGTGTGTGTGTGTGTGTGTGTGTGTGTGTGTGTGTGTGTGTGTGTGTGTGTGTGAGTGAGAGCTGAAGCTTGGGTGGACGTGAAGAACCCGACGACTGGTGATAATTCGACACGCATACCGCCAGAGAATGGACGTTACTGTACACACAATAGAACCAATAAAGCACATGGATCATTGCTCCTGGCAGAAGAGTTTGCGTGTCCGTATGTATACATATATATATATATATATATATATGAATTGATATATATATATATACGTATATGTGTGTGTGTGTGTGAGTGTGTTTGCTTGATTGCTAGGCAGAGCATCCTCGCCCTCAGCCGGCGTGTGTCTTCACGGCGTAGGGGTGGAGGTGGAGGTGGAGGTGGAGGTGGAGGAGGTGGAGGTGGAGGAGGGAGGGGGGAGGAGGAGGAGGGAGGTGGAGGTGGAGGAGGGAGGGTGGAGGAGGAGGAGGGAGGTGGAGGAGGGAGGTGGAGGTGGAGGTGGAGAAGGGAGGAGGGAGGGGGGAGGAGCAGCAGCCCTGGCACACATCCCCCTGCTGTACACTAATTGAAGTTCTCTCTGTCTCTTGTCTTGCTGCGTTAATGACCGTCCCACCGTGCCCCGGGCCCCGGGTCCTCGCCTCCCCGATGTGACACTCGCGTGGCTCGCACACGTATGATCCGCCCTTTGCAGAATGACAGTTTAATGGCTGTCACGAGTGGTCGGTCCCCCCCCCACCACCCACACCCCACACACCCACCCGGTCTGTCAGTGTGTGACAGATTCTCTGCTCGTTGGTGGTCACTGGCTGTGTGTGTGTGTGTCGGTGTGTGTGTGTGTGTGCGTGTCAGTGTCGGTGTGTGTGTGTCGGTGTGTGTCGGCGCATGTGTGTGTGTGTGTGTGTGTGTCGGCGTGTCAATGTGTGTGTGTGTGTCGGTGTGTAAATGTGTGTGTGTGTGTGTCAATGTGTGTGTGTGTGTGTGTGTGTGTGTGTGTCGGTGTGTGTCAATGTCGGTGTGTGTGTGTGTGTGTTTGTCTTGGTGTGTGGGCTAGCGGGTGTCATTGCAGTGTGAGGTGCTGGACAGCAGCGAGCAGGAGGGGGGGGGATAAGGTTGTATCCCGACACCCTGGCCGAGGTAGGTGGGGGGGGGGGGGGGGGGGGGGGGGGGGGTCTGACACTCCAGGAATTGGCCTGGTTGAAGCGGTGGGTGGGTGGGTGCACTCGTGATGGAAGGCACGCCGTTGGTTCTGAGTAAAGGAAAGGTCTACCGCGCTGTAACCCCGCACCAGGTACAGCACGCGTCAGGCCTCGCTGTGCGGGCCTGCCAGTCAAGGGACGGTACACGCACGCACACGCGCACACGCGCACACGCACACACACACACACAGGCGCACACACACACACGCACGGACACGCACACACCACACACACAAGCGCACACACGCACAGGCGCACACACGCACAGGCGCACAAACGCAAACACACTAGCGCACACACGCACAATGTCTCCGGAACACATACACCTATCTACAGAAATATCCTTTAAAGCCAGAAGGGGGAGGGGGGGGGGGGCGTTTGCGGCGGTAACTTGAAGCACACGGTAAACAGGGACCCAAACTCCAGGCATCCGCCGTCACGTAAGAGTTGTCGTCCTTCTTCCAGAACCTTCCAGAGCCCCTGTAGCAGTTGTCTGGCACCGTCTTTCTTCCAGGCGGATTAAGAGGAAGTCTCAGCCCCCCCGGAGAAGGCTGGTGGGGGTGGGGGTGGGGGGGGTGGGGGTGGGGGGGTAGGGGTCAGGGGTCAGGGGTCAGCCTGACCTGGTGAGTTCCGGAATGGAACACCCCCGGGATCGTGCGAACGCAGTCATCGTCAAGTCACCTTTTTTTCTGCCGTATAGATTGATTGGGCAGTCGACAGTGTGTTGGTGTGATGATTTTGTCAGTGGTGGGGTTAACTCATACACACACACGCACACACACACACGCACACACACACACACACACATAGTGATATGACTTGGGTGACATTGGCAGCGCTGATAAGGGCCGCTGATGCTAAGCCCTCGCCGTGTTAGCCTTAGAGCGGATCAGTGTCCGCGCACTTTCTGTGAGCACAGATTTCACCTTCCTCCCCCTTTTCCTCCTCCTCCCCCTTCTCCTCCCTCCTCCTCCTCCCTCCTCTCTCCCTCCTCTCCCTCCTCTCCCCCTCCTCCCCCTACTCCTCCTCCTCCTCCCCCTTCTCCTCCCTCCTCCTCCTCCTCCTCCTCCCCCTCTCCCTCCTCTCCTCCTCCTCTCCCTCCTCTCCACCCCTTCCTCCCCCTTCTCCTCCTCCCCCTCCTCCCCCTTCTCCCTCCTCCCCTTCCCTTCCTCCTCCTCCTCCCCTTCCTCCTCTTCCTCCTCCCCTTCCTCCTCCTCCTCCTCCTGCTCCCCCTCCTCCCCTTCCTCCTCCCCCTCCTCCCCCTCCTCCTCCCCCCTCCTCCCCCTTTCTCTCATCTGTAGTCCTATCCGCCTGCTACTCCGTGCTCTAATTCGAGCGGCTAATCCGTCTCATTCCAGATTAGCATCGTCGTTTACTCGCGGCGGTCAGGCATGTGGGAACCCGACCGAGAGAATAGCATACGAGTGTTCAGCGAGAGAGTGATTACACACACACACACACACACACACACACACACACACACACACACACATGAAACGCACACACACACACACACACACACACACACACACACACACACACACACACACATATGGGCGTGCGTGCATCACTGAAGTGAATTACTGCATTCGTCAGAGATTGGAACAAGCTGGAGGCTCATTTGATTTTCAGGTTTCAAATATGAATTGATATATATAGATATATAGATATATATATATATCTATATATCTATATCAGGGCTCAGCATGCTCCGGTGATATCAAGTGCAGGGAGTGCTTCGGTTAGCTCCCCTCATGCGAGGGTTAGCGCCGCGTATTGTGGAAGGTAATTGAGCAGGAAGAAGGTCTCGCCGGCGCCTTAAATCACGGGTGGTTGACATTTCACTCTTTCCCCGACGTGTCAAAATGTCATAAGGACCCATTGGGGGCTCCGACAGAAGAAGAACGGTGGCGGGACAGGACGGGACGGGACGGGACGGGATGGGATGGGATGGGGCTACGCAAGTACGTAGGGCTATTTATCATTCGTGTCTCACTCTTTCTGGGTTGCGTTCAGACTCTCCCTCTCTCTCTCTCTCTCTCTCTCTCTCTCTCTCTCTCTCTCTCTCTCTCTCTCTCTCTCTCTCTCTCTCTCTCTCTCTCTCTCTCTCTCTCTCTCTCTCTCTTCCTCTCTCTCTATGGGGTTTTTGAAGGCAATTTTGCAAACGCCGTCCCAGTTTTTTCACTCACGATTTGAGGAACCCCTTCAGAATGTTCCCAGTCTGTGTGTCATACTGCTCCATCCAGGCCTATCCCCCCCCCCTCAGCTCCATTTCATTACCCATTGGGGATAAAAGACAGACCCAATCGGTCTGTGGCAGGTGAGCCAGCAGCAGGGCTTCCCAACCTGTGGTCCCACTGGTGGCCAGCGAGGGTACTGCAGTTGGGGGGGGGGGGGGTGGTGGGTGGAGGACGATGTGGACTTTTTTTTTAGGAAAAATAATAATACAAACCGTTGAAAATACATATATTAGAAAGTATAGAAATTTGTATTTTTGCTTGATTTTATTATTTTTTTTAAAAAGTTTAACTTTGTTAATTCCGTTTTTTATGTTTCATTTGTGTTTGCTAAATACACACACATCAGCCAGCTGGCTCTCCCCTTCCCCCTGTTCCCCCACTGGCCACGGCCCTTCTTGCAGTAACACTGTGTGTATAAAGCTCTTTGTACAGCCACTGCTTGTGCATTCCTCTATTTTTAACCGTTTGCATATGAGGTGGCCCTCCATAAAGGACTT
The DNA here is from genome assembly GCA_027704905.1 of Muraenolepis orangiensis. NCBI lineage: Eukaryota > Metazoa > Chordata > Actinopteri > Gadiformes > Muraenolepididae > Muraenolepis > Muraenolepis orangiensis. Next base: position 14,052,534 of record CM051010.1, on the reverse strand, counting down.
AATGATAATGATAATGATAGTGGTACACCTCTCAGAGATCAAAGGTCGGGGAACCACTGCACTGCACTCAGGTGTGATTTGGATGGGAGAGAGAGAGAGAGAGAGAGAGAGAGAGAGAGAGAGAGAGAGAGAGAGAGAGAGAGAGAGAGAGAGAGAGAGAGAGAGAGAGAGAGCACTGAAGCGTCCCATGCTGTCCCAGCCCTCCCCCTGTTTATGTAGCCAATTAGTCGTCGAGATAGTTTTAGGCTCAAGGCAATCACTAGATTCCATCAATACAGAGCATGCATGGTTGCCTCCTAGGATGTCATTACAGCGTGTTTCTAAAAAAAATTGTACATCCACTGCAGCATTGCCAGAAAACAAAAAAAACAAAACAACAACTAAATGAAGGGACCGGGAGCCAATCAAAATATTCAGAGGATGTCATGATGGAGGTCGATCGTGGTATAGAGAGAGGCTCAGACCATATGGTTCATACACTCATGTATGTGCATTCAGGGCCCTGTTATTGGCATTCCCTTATGAACCATTACTATACTGGCAACACTCCTAACCTGATCTGTATCCAAACAGAAAGGACTATGTGTTGCAAGTGTACAGAGGGCTCTGCTGTCTTACCTGGTGACAGGTGTATGGACCAGGTGTATGGACAGGTGTATGGACAGGTATATGGACCAGGTGTATGGACAGTATAGGACCACCACCTGGTGACAGGTATAAGATCAGGTGTATGGACAGGTGTATGGACAGGTGCATGGACCACCACCTGGTGACAGGTATAAGACCAGGTGTATGGACAGGTGTATGGACAGGTGCATGGACCACCACCTGGTGACAGGTATAAGATCAGGTGTATGGACAGGTGCATGGACCACCACCTGGTGACAGGTATAAGACCAGGTGTATGGACAGGTGTATGGACAGGTGCATGGACCACCACCTGGTGACAGGTATAAGATCAGGTGTATGGACAGGTATATGGACCACCACCTGGTGACAGGTGTATGGACCAGTGTAGACCACCCTGGTGACAGGTATAAGACCAGTTGTATGGACAGGTGTATGGACCACCACCTGGTGACAGGTATAAGACCAGGTGTATGGACAGGTGTATGGACCACCACCTGGTGACAGGTATAAGACCAGGTGTATGGACAGGTGTATGGACCACCACCTGGGGACAGGTATATGGACCAGGTGTATGGACAGGTGTATGGACCACCACCTGGTGACGGTTATATGGAGGCCTCTGCCTTACCTGTCCCCCAGACCCCCACCTGGTGACAGGTCTCTGTCTTACCTGTCCATCATACCACCACCTGGTGGCGGCGGGTGTATGACAACATAACATCAGAGCTTGTATACAGTGGTGGTGGTGGTGGTGGTGAATAGTAGCCATATCAAAGATATCTCTAGCACTCTCATCCCACTTGACGCTTTGATTTTCGTTTTTATTCCAATACATCATGGATATGGGTTTATTTAGTCCTCCTTGGGATCCAAGGCACCAAAGGAAAAAGTACGTTTGATAACTTCTTGATATAGCACGGAAACCCCGTTCAAGAGAAGAGCAGCGACTGCGGAGGCAGCAGAGGGACACTGTTGGGAGTGTTTTGGTGGTTTTGGTGGCAGCTGAACAAAACCCAAAGGAAAGGAGCAAGATGCATAAACAGAGATCACTGCCATGGGAACCGTCTTGGGAATAATGATAACTGGCATAATGCAGATCAAAGGCCAGGGTACAAATGCCAGCCGGTGAGTCAGTCAGTGACGGTCACATGACATTTGCTGAGCGATACCCCTTCACCCCCTTATGCCTTCATTAGCCTCTGGCTCCCTCACACACTGGGAGTGGAAACTGTAGCACAACACAAGGGGATAACATGGTGGTTTTACGGTTCCCGGATAATCCCTTAAACTCTGGCCAGTGCCCTACTTCGGATTTTTCAAAGTAGTCTCTAAAATAAGTAGTTGTATTTTTATTTATTGACTTTGGTACGTGGTTAATCGTGTCAGTGTGCACAAGCCCTGGAACGTGTGGGCACGTCGGTCCAGAGATCTGAGACTCAGGTTGTGAATTTTAATCTTTTTTTTAGGGGGGCTTGGGTGCTTATTTATGATGTTAAATTTTCCCTACTTAAATTTTAATTAAATTTTCCCACCCCTACTGGGTGTGTGTGCATGTATGTGATCAATGAAGAGGATTCAATCCTCCAGATTTAGACACTTTGACTGAACACCCACCGAGAGAGAGAGAGAGCGAGAGAGAGAGAGAGAGAGAGAGAGAGAGAGAGAGAGAGAGAGAGAGAGAGAGAGAGAGAGAGAGAGAGAGAGAGAGAGAGAGAGAAAAGAGAGAGAACGAGAGAGAGAGAGAGAGAGAGAGAACGAGAGAGAGAGAGAAAGAGAGAGAGAGACGAGAGAGAGAGAGAGAGAGAGACGTTCACCAAAACAACTGAGGAACACAACAGCCGAGTAGCATCATTAGTCCTATGCATACATAACCAGGAGTCATTGTAATGACTTTGTGTCAACGCGTGTCCCCGGGGGGACATTCATGTGAGCCAAAACAATGTAGGGTCAATAAGGCGTGCAGCGGACATGCCGGCATGGGGGACGCCCGTCAACTCAATGTTATGGTGTTGTCTCTCAAGCACAATGGAATGCTTACTCCCCATTCCTGCAGTGTGAATTTCTAAAACACAATTCTATAATAATAATAATAATATACTATATACAATAAAAAAAATGAACATAAAATGAATAATAAAGGGACTGATGGATGATATGTGACATGTGCTGGCGCGGGATCATGTTGAAGATTGTACGCAAATCTAAGTGCTTGCTAATTGAAATAGAAGCGTTTTTGGACCAGCGGGTCAATGCTAAGCTACAACTTTAGCAGCCACTTGAATGCGTGTGGAGCGTTAAAGGCTCCATGGCTCCACCGTGGCACAGACTCGCCGCTCATCTGGAAGGTAAATCACACATCGATCAATACATTCTCCACTCAACCCCCTTAGCTATTCACACTCCGTTCAGAAGGCTGGGGGAATGTTATCTCCTTACTTATCGGCCTGCTTCGGGAAAGATAACTCCTTCTCCCTGCTTTTTATTTACATTTAATTTGGTAGGGTGTATATGCGGTCTACAGCTTAAATGTGGTGTTTCCCCGAAGGGATCTCCTTGACTTTGTATCTCCTTTTAATTTTGTGGGAAATAACTTGAATTCATAAGAGCATGCTGCTTTATTGTCTTGGCTTCCACCACCAAGCACCAAAAGTTCTCCCTGATGAGGGGGGGAAGCATCTGAGCGTGGTGGATTTATCATTGGAGGGGGACTGAGGCCTCTCCCCTCCTCTCCCCTCCTCTCTCCCCTCACCCCTCCTCTCCCCTCACCACTCCTCTCCCCTCACCCCCTCATATCACGCCCTCAGTGGTCGCTCACGACATCTGTCTGCATTTGAAAACTCCACGACTGAAAGGTAAAAAAGACCCAGAATGGTCGTCAGTTGCATGTTGGTTGCCACACACACACACACACACACACACACACACACACACACACACACACACACACACACACACACACACACACCACACACACACACACACACACACACACACACACACACACACACACACACACTCTTCC
>CM051010.1:14036382-14043882 GCA_027704905.1 Muraenolepis orangiensis | reverse complement strand
GAGGCGAGTGGGTGAACATACGGTATGTGTATGTTCTCATTTATTGCGAACATGCAAAATGCACGCCTCGGAGATTTTCTTGGTTGGTTGGTTCAGTTGGTTTCTCTATGAGTTTGGATTTCTTCCTTTTTCATTCATTGGCCAATGGCTGACACCGCTATGGCTAGATCAACACTTACACGTCGGATGGCTCAACCGCTGAACCAACACGACGTGTCATACTGCGTACCAAGAAGAAACACGATATGAAAGGTCTTGTGATTAAAGTTGAGTGACGTTGGATGTCGGATTCAGTCATAGCTTAAAATCATCTGATTGACACTGAGACTTTCAGTGAAGACGCTTTAAAGAGACACATGGCAGATGAATGAGGGGAAGGAGAGACGCTTGGAGACAGCGGTTTGAAGCAGCAAACAAGAATAGAACAGATTGCCTTCGTTATCTATGAGGAGCTGATTGTCCAATATCACCACAGAGCCTCCCCGGGCAACTGTATCTCCGTCTGGTTGCAGATAAGTGGTCTTTGGTGTTGACACTTCTGAACCCAATATGCCTCAGAGAGCCATATATTCATAAATTCTTCAGGTTCCCCGGGTGTAGTAAAGGTAAAAAAAAGAGCTTCTTCTTTCACTCGGCAAAACACCTTCACGGTGTTACGGAGGAGGATGGAAGACAGCTAAGCATCAAATGCAGACACTCTCCGTCAGTGCCGGGTAACAGAGACAGAGACATCCGGAATGGATGTCCTTGTGATGTCAAGATTCAATTTCACATGCAGGGCGGTTGCCTAAGAGACGGCTAGTGGGTGGAGTGGAGTCTTAACCCCCAAGGAGATGCCACAGGGTTTACCCGTTGGCTGACTAACACTGTTTGGGTTGCTTGGTACCACTGGTGTGTTTCGCGGCAACGCACAAAACAACAACAACCACCACCACCACCACCACCACCACCACCACCACCACCACCACAACAAAATATTCAAGATACAAGATTCTTTATTTTCGCCCATATGCAAGAAGTACAATGAAATGCTTACGACCAATTCCCTCCCACAGTTAGAAATTTCTAAATGACTACTTTAAAAAATACCCGACCTTGACCTTGGTTTGTTTAAATCCATCGGCCAAGATCGCCGTGGCCTATAGTCTGGGTTGATGGTTAGTGACACAGCGTTTACATTGAACGGCTATCTGCTATCTTTGTATATCCTTGTTTGTGCTTTGAAAATATTGAAAGGGAGTATTAGTAAGTTCAGGCACGCAGAGCCCCAAAAAAAAACTAAACACCCAACAACTTTCTTTGACATTTTGCGGTCGGGAGATAAAGAGACGCTGAACTCTTCCAGCAAACAGAACCTAATGTGTTTTCCATTGGAATCAAAAGCTTCTTTGGCGTTTCAACCAATTATTTTGTGGATGCCGAACGCAGGAAGCGATCCCAGCAGGTTGCCTGAAAGCAATGAAACACAGGGGTGGGCGGGAGAGGAACTTTTGTTTGTATAATAATGTGGACATATTACCAGGGAGTGCCGTTCAGTGTTTATCTAGATGTTAAATCGACTTGTGGAATAACAACCACACCAGGCAGGCCCATGTGTAAGTCAGGATGCCTTACACATGGATTACACATGACCAACACACGCACCCAACAAACGAGAGGCCGTTAAGTGGTCACCGAGCGCCTTCCCTGGATTCGGCCCTGCCCTTTATTCAGAGGTTGACTCTCTTTTAGTGCCTCAGAATCACAGTGGCGTGATAATAATAATAAAAAACTTCACGGCGGGTGAGATCACACCTCTGCGTGACACCGTAATGGGAAAACCTTTTCGGTAATCACCGAAGCCCGAAATCGATGGCAGGTCAGCCCACGCTAGTGCTGCTAGTACAATAGGTTGGTGGTTGCTAGGGGGGGGGGGGGGGGGGGGGGCTGTGCTTTTAAAACAGGCCAACAGGACCTCGGCCAGGCAGGCCCGCGCTTTCTTTCCGTCTCATAAACACGGCTCATTATATACATTCGATCCCACGGTGGGGGGGGGCGGGGGCGGTGGGGGCGGTGGGGGCGGGACAGGACATACACAGGGGGACATACACACACACACACACCCTCACACACCCACAGACAGAGGGCTGGATGTAACCCAAGCCTGGCTGCAGGAACAAATGTCCTCAGACAACAGCTGTGGTGCTAAGGCGCTCCCCTCAAATCCTCTTCCTAAGGGTATTGGAATAAAGGGGGGGGGGGGAGGGGGATGGCATTACAGGTGACACACCCTGGGTCACATACCGCCGACATACACTCACTGTGAGGCGTCGAAAGGGCCGACGCTTTTATCCACAGCAACAATCGAAGAGAACAATCGATATATACGGATGCGTATACACAATTAGAAACACCCATATAATTCAAAAGGGAATCCAAACGAATGCTTCTAAACAACAAAGGGCGCCTGTAAACACTGTAGGGGGGGGGGTCAAGGACGGCGTTACCATGGAAGGATATTGATGGAATTGAACGCCTCTTTAGGTCTCACCTTGTGCCTCCAGGGCAACACCGAGCCGACACAAAGGGATGCCCGGGTCTTTATCTGTATTTGTTGCCATTGTTCGGCATGTCGTCGGCTGTATATATATATATATATATATATATATATATATATGCGCTGTATGGAATGTCTGAACTCCTATATTGTACATCAAAGCATAGTGCAGATGGCCCTATGTCCCTTCCTTTTTACACGGACAGTTAGGGGCCGTTACACACAAGGAGAGCCTCACAATCGAGTTTCAAAATAAATGTACAGGCATTGTGTGTGTGTGTGTGTGTGTGTGTGTGTGTGTGTGTGTGTGTGTGTGTGTGTGTGTGTGTGTGTGTGTGTGTGTGTGTGTGTGTGTGTGTGTGTGTGTGTGTGGTGTGTGTGTGTGTGTGTGTGTGTGTGTGTGTGTGTGTGTGTGTGTGTGTTAATAGATTGTTTAGTTTTTTTCCCCCATGTACCAGAGTAGCAGACTAGCGATACAAATCAGAAAGATGAGGTGTCGTCACCGTTTTGCGCATATCTTTTTTTGGACATTTAGAAATAGTATTTTGAAATAATGTGCCGTTTGTTACCTTATCATTATCACTTAGTAGTAGTACCAGCAGTACCCAGAGCACAACACATCACATGGGACAGAGATGGACTCACAGCATTTAGAATAATCCGATGTTTCCGATTCGGCAGGGGATGATTTTAGACATTTGGGATTTGAGACATTTAGGAGTAGTGGTAGAGATGCGTGTGATTATATATTGATATACAGTACAAGTACAACCACATTTTCTAGCAATCCTCATGATCGCTCTTTACAAACAGCAGTTGAAAAATAAAATGATTTAGAAAACTAAACTAAACTTAATAAAGACGGTTTAAAAAAATTGGCATATCAAATTGTATATATATATACGTATTGCGTTGACCCTATGCAGAGTAGTGCAATTTGAAATGTATAGCCATCCAAAAGGTGCAAGTGTGACGTAACAACTTGACAATTTGAAAGGTAATTTCCCCTGTTTGAGCAGCTTGTCAAAGCACCGTAGCCACGACTGTTCCGAAGTGACTGATCGCATTTGGATCCCCATGATGGGATTTGACCGGGTAAGTAGTGTAGAGTTAGCACACCCTGAGGGAGCCAGTGCTACGGTATTAGCATGGTTAGGCCCCTAAGAGAGCCCAAGAGAGAACAAAGATTGCATCAGGGACCGCCACGTCTCTGGTGCGCCTCGACATAGAAAGGAAGCCCCCGTCTGCTTCAATTACGGGTTATTTTCCTGGGATTTTTGGTCATGTTTCATCCCGCTTTCACCGTGTCTTCTTTCATTCCCTTTTTTCTCGGAGCGCAGTCCGTGGAACAAAGCCACGGATAAAGCTTGGCGGGCGAGTGACTGACACACACAGTCACACAATGTATAATTAGACGACCCAACTGCCAGGGTTGTAGCTTTTAGCGAATGTGCAATTGTCTAATTAGCTTCATTTAGTCCAAAGAATTTGAGTTCAGTCATTATTATCACATTTGTACGCTCTTTTTTCATTGCCTATTATCTTTTATGATAAGCCTGTACAGCACTTTCAATTGGGTGAGAGGTGCGGAATTGAAGCGTTAAACGTTAAGAGGGAGGCATCAAGAGATAGCATAAAAGACATTCCAGACAGTCATGCAGTCCCGTCATGTGCGAACAGAGAAGAATCATACACATCTGTCCGTGGCCAGAACCGTACATTAAGCACACAATGCAGCAGAGACACAAGACAGCGTCCACCGATGCACAGCTGTCTGCTACGCCAGCCAAAAGGGGTCAAGGACGGCACTTTTCACTCGGTGGTAATTACAATGGAGGGATATTGATGAAACTGAAGGTCTCTCTAGGTCTCACCTTAGTCCTATAGTTCACAGTTCACAACACATTTGCAAGCAAACAAACATGGATTCACAGGGGCCTTTCAGGCTTTCATGCCTGATTTCTTGGCGTTATTTGGCTTGTCATACTAGGTGTATGTTATATGTGTTACTATCAAGCGATACCGTATCCACTCTACGTTCTAGATGTACTGTATGGAATGTGTGAATTCCTATGTTGTACATCAGGGCACAGTGCACACGGCACTATGTTCCTTCCGTTGGACGGACAGTGCTTCATGGCAAAAATCGGATTCTGTTCTGATTGTTGTTCCGATATCCCAATATTCCTGGGTCATCCAATATCCCATAGGAAGGGCCCTGGGGCCCCGGGCCCAGTGGCTAGTGGATGGAAAACAGCCCCCGCCTCCGCACAGCTCCTTAAAAACCCACAGGCCGTTCCATTATGCTGTAAACGGCGAGCGCCAGAGGTCAGGGACAACGTCCTACTATTTTGGGGAAAGGGGAATGTCATTTAATGTGCGGACGGAAGAAAAGCCATTCATTCCTGGGACTTTGTTTTCCCGTAATTTAAAGTGCTGCCTGGCGGCGGTGGCACATGTTCCAGCCCTGTTTTATATCTTAACACTGCCTGCCTATGGCCAGGATTCGATAAACCCGCTGTAAACTAGCGCACAAGCGCACAATATCCCAAAAGAAGGAGTCACACACATCTCCGTCCGCAGCATATTCTTCGTCTCGAAGGGTAGAGGCGAAGGTAAATGCCAGGCAAGGACTTGTCATCCGCTCGTATAAAGCAACGTGTGTCTAGCGGCCCTAGTACACCAAGTGAATGGTGTCTCCGCGCTTTCCACATGCACACAAAGAGTAGAACGCCCAGAGAGAGAGCAACCAAGCAGGGGGTTGTCTCGGGTTGTTTAAAACGTTGACTCTCTCTCCGGGAAATAGTGTTTGTTTACCGTCGCTTTTTTTTCTTTCCTCGATCCCCGTTTGAAAAGCACGTCGTCCGTACATCTCGCAAAACGGGAGTAAATATTTGCATGCCCTCCTCGTCAGTCGAGGAACCTCGGCCTGAACTTGTGTTTAGAAACTCCGCACAAACATCATCCTCATCATCCTCATCATACTCATCGTCATCATCATCATCATTATATACATTATTACATCCATTGTTACCGTGACCTCTGGATGACTCTCCATGTTACTTTCCTCTCTGTACTAATCAGTGAGATTTGACACGCTGTTAAAATGATTTTGTTTTGATTGCCGGCGCCCTGCTTTTGAAAAACCCAGTTTATATTTATTTTACCCAGAGTTTATTTACGAGGCACCATAAATAAGCATGATGTATTGGGCCACTATTATTAACATACCAAATGTGTACGTTATGTACATAACACTGAATAATAATGGCCAGCATCTTACTTCGAAGGTCAGCCAAAAGTGAAAGAGAAAGATCTGAAGTGGTTTTCCCGGTGGAATCTCTCTACACGATCCTAGATTTAAACTAAGATAGTTGCATGTATAGTTTTGAAGATGGTCATTACCTTTCAATGCAAATGTATACCTGTAACCCTCATACTAATTCCACTTAAGGTATTTCACTAACTGTATAGTAACGGGCTGTTTCCATAAAGTATGTTCATCTAGAAATTATAACAACTTACTTCACCAGGGCACACAGATGTAAATATTGAAATGATGGTTAAAAAGTCCCCAAACAAAGGCTCTTCTAACCTTTCTGAGAAATTAGCATTGAAAAGTTCACAGCTCATCTTATTTTCATAAGTCTCGATCTTTAGACAAGAAGCTGACCTTTTTACAGACTTGGAAATGCACATTTTGAATGTTTAGTTTTTTTTTAAACATTCAGTGTTAAGGGGTCATTCTCACACGGTCTTGCCAGACCACACTTTAGATTGCTTGCTTGAATATTTACATATTTGATACCTGTGTGAGCAAAGAAAATTCAATAAGAAGGAGAAATGTGGACTTCTACATTTGCTTTGCTTCAAATGTTAAATTAAATTGAAAAATGAAGGTTGACACATTCATAAGAAGGACAATATCAGCCACGATAGTTTGCTCACACAGGCATCAAAAGATGTACATATTGAAACAAGCCACCCTAAAGAATGGTGGGTGGTGCACACCAAACGCCTGGGTTAGTGTGACAATAACCCCAGAAGTGGAACAAAGTGAACCCGCCCCCAGTTTAGTTTAGATGTAGTCTTCACATGACGCTGGCCATGGATAGCAAATTGTCTTTGACAGGGGGATAATGGAACGCTACACCTCCAGCAGAAAGCGCTCCCTCCTCCAGTGTTCGGGGTCATCGGTTAGGGACGGATATATATATATAGGGATTGCTTTAAACACAGCAGAGAAACCAGTAAAATGGAAAAGTATCGATTGTGCTTTCACGTGTCTCTCAGCAGGCAGGCCTTGGTTAGAGAAACGTCCCCTACTCCCTCTCGCTCGCCGCTATCTCCCCGCCTCGAGTTTAAATTCACTTTGCTTCGTGTGAATCACCTGCCGATTCAGACTCCAGATAAGGCTTCTTACTTCTTTGACTTGTTGTTTTGGTTTGGGCGGCGCCGTGCCCAATCGTACACAATACAACACAACAAAACAAAACTGAATGGAATGGAATGGAAGGACCACAACTTGGCAACACAGGTCCTCCTCCTCCTCCTCCTCCTCCTCCTCCTCCTCCTCCTCCTCCTCCTCCTCTTCCTCCTCCTCCTCCATGAGCAGAATATATCCAGGCTGGGGCAGAGGTGGGGATCATTCATTATTGATATTGTTGCAGGCGGATCGAAGGTGAGTGGGGGGGGGGGGGGCACAGGTGAAGGTACCCCCCCCATCTCCTCCTCCCCCATTCGCTGGTTACACATGAGACTGGGTCGGTCCTCCATGCTGCAGTATCGTGTATCGCAGTGTGCATCTTCAATCTGACTCCAGACCAGCCCATGTGGTCCCAAAGTGGGGGAGAAGCTGTCTCTTTGACAGAATTGATGGTCCGTTGATGTATAAATGTTTGGCCGCCCCGCCCCGGTTGCTATTTACAGAATCGAATTTGTCTTTATTTTCTCATTGTGTCATT
>CM051010.1:14023882-14028882 GCA_027704905.1 Muraenolepis orangiensis | reverse complement strand
TCCTCCCCCTTGACGTTTTGTGTCTGTCTTGTACTTGTCAGTCATGGTGGTACTTCTTCAAGTGTGGTCAGTTATGTCATGTTCTGGACAGTACACAGTTCAATTCTAAGAGAGAGAGGGAGAAAGAGAGAGAAAGAGAAAGAGAGAAAGAGAGAGAGAGAGAGAGAAGGAGAAAGAGAGAGAAAGAGAGAGAGAGAGAGAGAGAGAGAGAGAGAGAGAGAGAGAATGGGAGCAACACTCTGACCTGTTCTGGAGGGTTCAAAAAAGGGGGCATGAATGTCACACAGCAAATATAACTCAGGGCCATGGTGGCACCGGTGAAGGTGGAGATGGCGGGGGGGGCGGTGGGGTGGGGTGGGGTGGGGTGGTGTTGCACACGGGGGCCACGTGGCAAAGTGAAGCACACCACCCGGGGAGCCAGGCCTGATGGATGTGGCAGGGCGGCTCGTCAATCACGAGGTTCTCTCCCCGCTTTCCCCCTTAATAAATCATGGCGTCTCTCCCCGGGTGGGGGGAGGAGGAGGAGGAGGGGGACCTGCACTCCTTTCCGGTGGGTGACCACTGTCTGACATGAAGGTAGGCGGGCAGCCCCTGCCAGTTATTCCCCCCCCCCCCCCCCCCACACCCCCTTCCACCCACCTATTGGTACCCGAGGCTGCCTCCTCATGTGTGGCTGCTAACGAACCAGCCGGGGGTTTGTAGCTTCGCCGTTCATCCTTCTGCCATATGGACCTCCGTCTCCGTTCCACGTTCTATATTGTCATGGTTTCCCTCTGCGTACAGCCCCCCTCCCCCCCTCCGCCCCGATCCAACTACGCTACTCGTCACACACAAAGCCAGCGGTTATCGACAGCTGCTATTTGCACGGTGATGCACGCTGGCATTCTGCGTTGGCTCCGGTGACAGCGTTTTATATATAGCGCCAGAAGCCGCCGCTAAATCCAACCAGGCGCCATTATAGTAGCGATATGCTCCTATGCTCCTAAGACGCCGTCGAGATCGTCGTCACCGCCGTAGAGAAAACACGACCATGGGGTCCAGCTCTCTCTCTGGTCTAGCCAGAGTGTAGGGCGCTAAGAAGTCTAATCTACATCCAGGAACGATCTGTGTGCAAAGTGGCTAAAGCCAATAGTCAAGCCTGTGCTTCCCACCCTGGAGATGCATGCAGACAGCTGGACGAGTGGCTGGAGGTGCTCTGCGGTAGAGGTGTTTGAGTAGATTGAGTTGTGTGTGTGTGTGTGTGTGTGTGTGTGTGTGTGTGTGTGTGTGTGTGTGTGTGTGTGTGTGTGTGTGTGTGTGTGTGTGTGTGTGTGTGTGTGTGTGTGTGTGTGTGTGTGTGTGTGTGTGTGTGTGTGTGTGTGTGTGTGTGTGTGTGCGTGCGTGTGTGCGAGTGAGGTGGTATGCTGACGATTTATTAAACAGCAACGAAAACGGAAGCCAACCTCCGCAGTTGTCCTCGTCTATATATATATATATATATATTTTGTAGGTTTCACAGGGAGATTCACAGACACACATGAGAGGAAGGCAGGAGGCCCTCTCCTTCACCCCTGCCAGCCTGCCAGCCTCAGCCTCAGCACCAGCCACCAGCCACCAGCACCGGCTACCGGCACTGTTCTTCATCACATATACAGATCACGTTCCGGAGCTGCATTTTGTGCGTGTCCACGCACCCGCACACACACACACACACACACACACACACACACACACACACACACACACACACACACACACACACACACATTGCTTCTCACGATGGGGGGGGGGGGGGGGGGGGGCTAGGAGGAAGGGCGCTCCTTGTCTCGTGCGACCACTTCATTAGACGTCCTCCATAAACTGGAACGTGAGGCGCCGTTGGTCGGCCAGGTTTCGGCGGTCGTAAGTTGCTCAGTGAGACGTATCCGTGAGCCGTCCCTGAGGTACTTCCGAAAAGAAAAAGAAACCTCCTCACCTCCCACCGCTGCTTGTGTTTGTATTTTCCGTTTTTATTTATGTATTCATCATTCTGTTTCACTGGGCGACATGAGGGAGTGTGGGAGGGAGGGAGGGAGGGGGAGGGTGGGTGGGGCGATGGAATGCACAAAAAGATGGATTTGAGAGTTAATATGCGTTTTGGGGGCCTATAGAGCAAGGCGTTTGCGTAACCAGAAAAGGTGTGTTCTTATGGAGCCAGGAGTGTACAGTATTTGTTGTGCACGACAGAGCATGTTGACGGCAAATTAGTTAGCCGACATAATGGGAATTTGAGCTCTTTGTTTGTTTTTAATGATTTCTTTGTTTGCGCTCAAATCATCAGATCTGCGGTGGGTTTTTTCAAATTTGCATATAAATCGTCAGGCAGGAAAGTCTCGTCTGTTATATTTGTTTTTCCTGTTGCCATGCGCACGTTTTTATTTATTCAAACATCCAGTATAGCTCAAAATGACTTTGGAAAGCCTCGTCCATTAAGAAAATAGATGTTTTGATCCTTTTTATCCCTCCGAAGGACACTCGGGGAGTCCATTATAACATCAGGGCCAGACAACTTCATTACGCCGCTCTGCCTTTGTCATCAAAATGGATTCTCTAGTCCTTTTTGAGCAATCTGGGTGATTAAGCCATGCTGGCATTTGTTTTAAGCTTTCAGACTTCTTCCCTCCTCTCTGCATGTTGGCTCAGACCTGCGAAAAAAGAGGGACGGTGGAATGGAGTTGTTGACTAGATTGTCTAGGTGGGGGGAGGTGGGGGGGGGGGGGGGGAGGTGGTGGGGGGGGGACGACAACAGAGCAGAGCCGTTCGTCGTCCAAGGTGATTATCAATGAAGCCCGCCGTGTTGGCGGGACAACCACAGAACCAACCAGGTTGTTCGACACCTGTCCTCGTCTCTTGCTTTTTTTAATCTGCGTTGTGCACGCTGTACTTCTCACTCAACGGGTGCAACGCAAGTTGCTTGGTGAGTTGATTGGTTGGGTGGTTTAAAGATTGATTGGGTGGATTTTATTAATAGGGTTTGTGTGTGTGTGGTTGGTGTTTGTGTGTGCGTGTGTGTGTGTGTGTGTGTGTGTGGTGTGGTGTGTGTGTTGTCTGTGTGCGTGTGTGTGTTTGTGTATGTGTGTGTGTGTGTGCGTGCTTGGGTGTGTGTGTGTGTGTGTGTGTGTATGTGTGTGTGTGTGTGCGTGCTTGGGTGTGTGTGTGTGTGTGTGTGTGTGTGTGTGTGTGTGCGGTGTGTGGTGTGTGTGGTGTGCGTTTGTGTGTTTGTGTATGTGTGTGTGTGCGTGCTTGGGTGTGGTGTGTGTGCGTGTGTGTGCGTTTGTGTGCGTGTGTGTGCGTGTGTAGGGGGGAATTAAACTCAACAATGTCACAGGGTAACATTAGTTTCTCTTGCTTTCAATCTCCTCATTGCGGACAGAGACCCTCAGCTCATTGGAAGCACCACAGCGTCCATGCCTACACAAGCAGTGCGTGCTGTGCTGGCGTGTGCAGGACCTTCCATGTCCGTGGTGTCGCAGTTGAATTTCTAATGCCGCTGACCTTCTTGGCCCTCCTGGTGTCGCAGGACTTATCCGAGGAGCATCTGGACTCAACCCGGCACACTAAGCCGTCCTCCTCAAATCCCCAATGCTATGGTTTGCAGAAAAAGACTCTGAACATGTCATGGGAAGAACACTGGCTTCGCAAAACCGCCTGCACCTGTGTTTTATTGTTGTGCCCCAAATGACCTTTAACTGTACCTTTCCGTGAGCTATTATTTATTTTTTTTCTTCTGTTTTTGTCATCTCCTTTCGTCTGAATGGTTTGGGAGGAAACCCCCGGTGCCTCTGGCGCCCAACATCTAAATTTTCCTAGCTGTTCACAGGTCCGATTAGACCCCGCCTAGCTATCCCGGACGCCATTACATTTATAAAATCAGCCAGACAGACAGCGACTAGCGGTAACAGCGGCTCGCTCTTCAACCATTGGCTCCTTTATAATCTGTGCTTTGTCCAATCTTCTTTTTCCAACATTTTTGGGGCCCGAAACGATTCCACCACTTGGAACAAAACAAGGCTCTCTGGCTCCTATGCCCGTACTTTGGCTTGCGACAAGTAGACAGCCGTCAGTTGTTGTGAGAAAATGACACAAGCTGGGGTTTGTTTGAGTCCTCTCCGTCCACAAATCCACGATGGCGAAAAACCTTCTTTGTCCCGGGTTCCGACTGCGTAGCGCGTTAGAGCTACACGGTCGACGCGTCAATAGATCACCAGACGGCATGTTATATAACGCACAACGTGCGGCGTGTGTGTTTGTGTTCTGCTGGTAGAAAGCAACCGTGGAAGGCAGCTGTACGCCTTAATTTGTTCATACACGTGGGAGCTACCATCACTCTCTCTCTCTCGCTCTCTCTCGCTCTCTCTCTCTCTCTCTCTCTCTCTCTCTCTCTCTCTCTCTCTCTCTCTCTCTCTCTCTCTCTCTCTCTCTCTCTCTCTCTCTCTCTCTCTCTCTACCTCCCAGACCCATGTCATTTGGTACGGTTCTTATACAGTACATATGGCAACCGCGGAGAATCCAGCCCAGAGACAAATATGCTTTGCATCAGAGGGGGGGGGGGGGGGGGGGGTGAGAGAAAGTGCATGTAAATACCATATAAAATGCTTAGGTGTACTTAAACTGTACTGTAAGACGTTCGCAAGGCATCAATCACAGAGAGAGAACCTGCATCTGGTTCAAATCAGTCCGAAATAATGGAGAGTGATTTGTATAAAGTGTCGTCGTCATCGATGGGGGTACGGGGACGGGGGGGGACGGGGGAGCCCATGCCTTATTTGCTGTGTCTGTCACATCCACACACGAGTCCCCGGGGCTGGGCTGTCAAGTCAGTGTGGTGGAGCTCACTGTTTTCATAACGTTCATAGTGAACAAACCTCAACAATTACACTCACGCTCAGATCGTGTTGCCTGAAACACTCCAGCAGGTTCCCGTCGGAGGGAGCCGATAAACGGGTAGTTTGGCCCATTTCAGGCTCCGATTATGGTCATGG
>CM051010.1:14011382-14016382 GCA_027704905.1 Muraenolepis orangiensis | reverse complement strand
TATACTTTCCACCGAGGCAAATGAATAATTTACTCTGAAGGAGAGAGAGAGAGAGAGAGAGAGAGCGAGAGAGAGACGTCCCCCCCACCTCTGTCACGGTATGCAAAACAAATATTGATAACTCTGTGTCCATGTGCGATGTGAGCATCCTCTTCCCGGAGGGGCCCGTCCGTCATCCTTCCTGCCCTTCCTGCCTTGTCTTCACTTAAATGGATGTGCATATTGTGCATAGCCTAATCCTCCCGTATGCACCAAGGGGAGGCCTTCTTAAAGCCGTGTGTGGTGTGTGTGTGTGTGTGTGGTGTGGTGTGTGTGTGTGTGTGTGTGTGTGTGTGTGTGCATACGACCGCGGGCGCTTCTCTGTTAAAGAAAACAACAGCTAATAAATGAGCGTCTGTTTCGCATATCACCTGGAAGAGGGAGACACACACGGGAGAAGATTGGGTTCCTGGGTGGTGGCGGTGGTGGTGGTGGTGGTGGTGGTGGTGGTAGAGGTGGGGGTGGTGGTGGGGGTGGTGGGGGTGGGTGGTGGTGGTGGTAGAGGTGGTGGTGGTGGGAGACACACACACGGGAGAAGATTGGGTTCCTGGGTGGTGGCGGTGGTGGTGGTGGTGGTGGTGGGTGGTGGTAGAGGTGGGGGTGGTGGTGGGGTGGTGGGGTGGGTGGTGGTTGGTGGTAGAGGTGGTGGTGGTGGGAGACACACACACGGGAGAAGATTGGGTTCCTGGGTGGTGGTGGTGGTGGTGGTGGGTGGTGGTAGAGGTGGTGGTGGTGGGGGTGGTGGTGGTGGGAGGTGGTGGGTGGTGGGGGCGGTGGGGGTGGTGGTAGAGGTGGTGGTGGTGGTGGTGGTGGTGGTGGGGGGGAGAGACTAGAGCAGCAGCAGCTCCAAGCTTCCTGCTGTAGCTCCGGTTCCTTCCGGTGAGATCCGCGATATTAATGGGGGGGGGGGGGGAGGACACGTCTGAAGACATTTCGTCACGTTTTCCATCGTGGACAAAATTGTTAACCAGCAATTAGTCGACCGGAAACATTTCGCCTTGAGGACGGAAAATACTGAATGCGTCTTTTTTAAGTCAAGTCTTTAAATTCTGAAGGCTTCCATCCTGACTCCAGAGGCGTTTGAATGCAGGCTGTGTGAAGAAATAGTCAACATCGATATTTTGTTTTTGTAAAGAGACACATTACAGTACATAAAATGTATTTAGGCCGACACCAGTCATCGTGGCTACTTGTTATATACTCATGGTCGATGGAAAATCATTGGCCAAGCTTACCTTCATTTAGATGATCGCTGAGGGGGGAGGAAGGCACTTGAATTTTCGATTGGCGTGTGAGACGGGGGCCCTTGATACAAGATTTTTATTTGCCATTTGTAACAAGTACAAGTACCGATGGTGCTGCAGGTGATGGGATGAGTGTTAGAAATGGAGAGCTCCTTCTCTCTTTACCTTGATGATTCTCAGCCGCTGTTCCCTTTGACACAACGGCCGCTCCACCAGCCGCTCGCTCGCACGCACGCGGCAGACGACGAGATCCATCATCTTGTGATTGTCGGATCACGTGATTGGATAAGCCCCCCGGCCAGCTTGCTTCTGTTTCTCCTGCGGCGCTGTTGTTGCCACGGTGATATGATTGAAGTGGTCCGTGTGGTCTGAGTAGGCCAAACTTGGCTTCAAGCGAAAAATGATTTCGGCGGTCTCCTCCTGCTCTCTGCGATTCGGCGTATGGCCCCTCCTTAACATCCCCACCCCGCCCCTCGCTCTCGCTCCGCCATGGCCCATGAATGTGGTGTGTTTCTTCTGCTGTGCCGGCTGTTTGGTTTAGCCGAGAAGGGTGTGTGTGTGTGTGTGTGTGTGTGTGTGTGTGTGTGTGTGTGTGTGTGTGTGTGTGTGTGTGTGTGTGTGTGTGTGTGTGTGTGTGGGTGGTGGGTGGGTGGGTGGGTGGGTGGGTGGGGGCGGGCAGTGAGCACCACTCAGAGCTTATCTGGTTCACCTGGGCCTGCAGCAAACACAGAGCCATGTGAGCCCCTTCTGTCTGTGCTTTGCCTGTGGGGATGCACACACACACACACACACACACACTCACAAATGGATACACACAGGCACGCACACACACAGGCACGCACACACACACACACACACACACACACACACACACACAAATGGATACACACAGGCACGCACACACACAGGCACGCACACACGTGCATCCACAAACAGGCACACACATGCAACAACACACACACAGTCACATACATACACACAGTCACATACACACACATATATACACACACACACATGCATATACACACACATACACATGCACATACATACATACACACACATGCATACACACAGGCAGGTACACACACATGCACATGCATACACACACACACATGCATACACACACACATACACACACATATACATACATACACACACATGCATACACACAGGCACGCACACACACGTGCATCAACAAACACGCACACACATACACCAACACACACACACACACACACAGGCACTCATACACCCACACCAACACACACAAACACACACACCAACACACACCAACACACACACACACACCCATACCCACACACACACACAAACACAAGGTCAAACACTGGCACTCGTAGATAAAAACCTGAACAATGCAGGTCCCATACATGAGTCGGCTTATTTCCGGTGAGGTTGGTTCTTAGGGTCGCTGCCCTGAGAAGACGCTGTCAGCCTCGTAGATAGCGCCATCGCTGCCATATACGCCTCCGGCAAGTTAAACCAAGCGGGGTCGGTTTGCTGTGGGTGTCACCGACAGCTAGCTCTCTCTCTCTCTCTCTCTCTCTCTCTCTCTCTCTCTCTCTCTCGCTCTCTGTCTCTCTTACTCTCTCTGTCTCTCTCTCTCTCTTACTCTCTCTGTCTCTCTCTCTCTTACTCTCTGTCTCGCTCCCTCTGTCTCTCTGTCTCTCTGTCTCTCTCTCTCTCTCTCTCTCTCTCTGTCTCTCTTCTCTCTCTCTCTCTCTCTCTCTCTCTCTCTCTCTCTCTCTCTCTCTCTCTCTCTCTCTCTCTCTCTCTCTCTCTCTCTCTCTCTCTCTCTCTCTCTCTCTGTCTCTGGTTCTCTCTCTCGGGACACGCAAGACGCGGGTGGAGGTGAGGCACTTGTCCCCCCGTCCCCAAATTTGTATGTGCATAACTTTGCGTGTACATAAGCGGTGACACTAGGGTCTCCCCACCCCTGGTCTGGTCTGGTCTGGTCAGCACTTTTTTTGTGTTCCGCCATACTGAACATTACTGCTTCACCCACCGAGCTACGCCCACTATGACTCTAGAGCAGCCCGGTGGAGCCGCCCTGAGGGGCTGCTGGAAGAGTCCCTGAGGTGAGGTTAATACCGCGGAAGGACACACGCTATGCGTACATAGTGAGTCTTTGACCCAGGCCCGGTTTAACCCAGACACACACACACACTCAAAAACACACACACACTCAAGACACACACAGACAGACACACACACACACCTCCACACACACACACATAAAAACACACACACACACACACACACACACACACACACAGAAGCAGACACACACACACACACATAAACTCACACACAAAACACACACACACATAAACTCACACACAAAACACACACACACACACACACACACCCACCCACACCCTCCAGCGGACGTCTGCAGCTCTGGACTCCCCAGAGAAGCGAGACACTCTTTCATCCAGGCTGCTCTTCAGCAAATTGTACTTTGGTTCTGCCTTGGCAGCACACGTCCATACGGCTGGGGCTGTGGTCTGGATCAGCAGGGCGGCCCTGTGTGGGAAGCTCTCTCTCTCTCTCTCTCTCTCTCTCTCTCTCTCTCTCTCATCTCCTCTCTCTCTCTCTCTCTCTCTCTCTCTCTCTCATCTCTCTCTCTCTCTCTCTCTCTCTCCTCTCTCTCTCTCTCTCTCTCTCTCTCTCTCTCCTCTCTCTCTCTCTCTCTCTCTCTCTCTCTCGCCACAAGGCCGGTTGGGTTGGGGAACGCATGCAGCATGCAGATGTGGGCCTAGTGTGTGTGCGATGTTTTAATAATTATTCCCGGTTTAGTTTTTACTTTGTATTTTACGAGCCAGATAGAAGGCCTTTAACGAGCGGCATGTGGGGAAAATAGATGAATAGAAAAAAACATACATTAAAATATAAAGCTTGTTTTTTTTAGTTTGTTGAGCCTTTAGAGCCTTGTACAATACAATACAATATCTTCATTCATCATTCACTCTCTCTCTCTCTCCTCTCTCTCTCTCTCTCTCTCTCTCTCTCTCCAGTTCTCCATTGTTTCTGTCTCTTTGTCTGTTGTTCTCTTTACAGAGAGCCGGCCATTGATTGTCATACAGAGAGGGAGGGAGAGAGGTAGAGAGGTAGAGAGAGAGAGAGGTAGAGAGAGGTAGAGAGGTAGAGAGGTAGAGAGAGAGAGAGAGAGAGAGAGAGAGAGAGAGAGAGAGAGAGAGAGAGAGAGAGAGAGAGAGAGAGAGGGAGAGAGGGAGAGGAGAGAGAGAGAGAGAGAGAGGGAGAGGAGAGAGAGAGAGAGAGAGAGAGAGAGAGGAGAGAGAGAGAGAGAGAGAGAGAGAGAGAGAGAGAGAGAGAGAGAGAGAGAGAGAGACAGAGAGAGAGAGAGAGAGAGAGAGAGAGAGAGAGAGAGCGAGAGAGAGAGAGAGAGAGAGAGAGAGAGAGAGAGAGAGAGAAAAAAGACAGAGACAGAGAGAGAGAGAGAGAGAGAGAGAGAGAGAGAGAGAGAGAGAGAGAGAGAGAGAGAGAGAGAGAGAGAGAGAGGGGGATGGAGGGAGAGAGAGGAGAGAGAGGAGAGAGAGAGAGAGAAGAGAGAGAGAGAGAGAGAGAGAGAGAGAGAGAGAGAGAGAGAGGAGAGAGAGAAAAAAAGACGAGACAGAGAAGAGAGAGAAAAAGACGAGAGACGAGAGAGAGAGAGAGAGAGATGGAGGAGAGAGAGAG
>CM051010.1:13991382-14001382 GCA_027704905.1 Muraenolepis orangiensis | reverse complement strand
GGCTCCTAGGAGTGGGCATATGGCTCTCCGTGTCTCAGGGCAGCTTCGCAACCTTCTCGCCGTCCTTCCCGGCGCTCTCCGCCGCCAACATGGTCATCGCCATCGGTGCCATCGTCATGGTAACTGGGTTCCTCGGTTGCCTGGGATCCATTAAGGAGAACAAGTGTCTGCTTCTGAGCGTGAGTTGGCCCGTCAACCGTCTGAAGTGGTGACCGTGAATCTCCCTCTTCCTCTCTCTCTCTCTCTCTCTCTCTCTCTCTCTCCTCTCTCTCTCTCTCTCTCTCTCTCTCTCTCTGTCACTGTCACTGTCACTGTCACTGTCAATGTTACTGTCAATGTAAGTGTTACTACTATTACTACTACTACTACTACTACTACAACTACTAAAAAATTATATAGATATATGTACATACAGTATATACATGATATATGCGTGGCCCATATATATGTATATATATATATATATATATATACATGTATTATATGCACGTATATAGACTTTTCTGGGCAATTTAATCGATTGTAAAATGACAATAATACAAAGTGTAAAACGCATATACCTCAGAGCAAGTCGTTCACCTAGCCATTAGCATTAGCGTAGTGTCCATTTTTTACTCTTGAAAGCCATTATTTAGCCTATCTATTCATTTTTCAACACAGAGGGCATAAGCAGGGTAATGGCACCTAGTGCCTACAGGTGTCCAGAGCTGGACACAGGTGAGAAGGGTTGGGGCGATTGCCTCCCCCCCCCCCCCCCCCCCAATGCGCCATGAGCTGCAACGCTCTCTTCTGCCACAGGGGGGGGAAGAAATCCTCCCTTCCCCCAATTTTTTGGAATAATATATCATAATATATCTACTGACAAATCCAGTATGAGGCTACTAGACCTTTTTTAGATGAGTGATGACCTTCATAAGATTGCTGTTCATAACTTTGCATGAGTAGGCTAGGCCTTTAAGCCAAAATGAATTATTAAATCTGTATTATATCTATTATATATTATTATATAAGTTACAATATACTCAAACAGGACGATTCTGACTAGCAGTTGCACCGGGAGACGGAGCGACGTAGCCAGCCACCCGGAGAAAAAGACGAAGCATCGTATTTCATGTTTACTTCTCAATTTTCTGCATGTACGCCGATATAGTTATAGTATATATAGTATATAGTATAGCCGATATATCCGTAAAGCTACCTTACTTATTCACAGTCATCTTATCTGCTTTTTAAGGTCATAGAGAAAGAAAGAATCCAATTTATACCTGGCTTTCATTCATAACTATACAGCCTTTGGCTTTGAGCACATATCGACCATGAAGCCATGCAGCTAGGGCTCATTCTTTGGCATAAGAACCGACGGGGCGTTCGATCTGGCATTCAGTTGAGTACTTAAAGTCAACTAATTAAATAGCATATATCCTAAAGGTCATTCATCACTCCTTGCCTTTATTCTCAAGCACATCCCACTGATTGGCTGACATCAGATCAAATTCTCCAGCCTTAAATAACTAGTGCTTATAAGATAATACGATAATCGACACAGACACCAGTCATCATTTTACACAACTGTGATATAACATTCTATCGGAAGATCGCCCAACCCTTCAGGTGAGTTTTATGCATTTAGAGAAAGACATATTGATAGATGTGTGTATATATATATATATATATATATATATATATATATATAGATAGAGAGAGAGAGAGAGAGAGAGAGAGAGAGAGAGAGAGAGAGAGAGAGAGAGAGCGAGAGAGATATACTTATGATGTATCGATGTATGTGCACAATTCACACACACATATGTATCACATATGTATCCTTAGAGATGGAAAGCCAGCACACAGCTGGAAGTTCAAACTGCCTTTCAGTCATGGAAACGTTTTGTATTGAACCTCGAGGGCGGAGAGAGAGAGAGAGAGAGAGAGGAGAGAGAGAGAGAGAGAGAGAGAAGAGAGAGAGAGAGAGAGAGAGAGGAGAGAGAGAGAGAGAGAGAGAGAGAGAGAGAGAGAGAGAGAGAGAGGATGAAGGAGAGGGAGAAGGAGACAGGGAGAGGGAGAGGGAGAATGAGAGAGAGAATGAGAAGGAGAGGGAGAGGGAGAGAGAGAGGGAGAGGGAGAGGGAGAGGGAGAGGGAGAGGGAGAGGGAGAGGGAGAGGGAGAGGGAGAGGGAGAGAGAAGGAGAAGGAGAGGGAGAGAAGGAGAGGGAGAGAGAGAGAGGGAAATGAAAGTCAAACAGTGGGAGTGCTACCAGTGCTGCCAATGAAGACCAAACAATCTAAATGTCTTTTCCCGTGGATTTGGTCACGACTCGGTGAAACAATTGGGTAGACGGCCGCCCTTTGTGTCCGTTACGTGTTTGAATTATGCCGAAAAAAGCTAATTGCTAATTTTGACTTGTCTGTCTGGCTTCAAATAAATGAGGAATTGTGTTGTATTATACAACACAAGACTTCCCTCAAGCGCTTGCGTCTCTCCAACTCGAGTGTGAGTGGCGTCCTCTCGTTAGTTTGTATTTCTTGGCCATACCTTGTTTACGTAAACTCAAAGTTTTTAGATGACTTTCTTACAATCTTTAATACTGTTGCTGTGTGCTTCAGAGGGGGGAGGGTAGGATAGGGTGGGTGTCGTATATATGTGGCCTGTTGAAGCCCTTTGAAACTGTAATTAAACATATTAAATTGATTTATATTGACTTGGCTGACAGCTGGGAGCCTACTCCGACCAAACCCTAAATGTGGTCAATTCTATTTTTCTTAAACCTGTTAACCCCGTACAAGAGGGAGCAGCGAGGAGAGAGGAAGGAGAACGACAACATGTCACACTTGGGCTAAGAAAACATTATCCTTTAGGAAGTATTGTTCTCTGGTCATGTAGTACCAGTTCTCTAAGGCTGTTGTTCTCTGGTCATGTAGCACCAGTTCTCTAGGGCTGTGGTTCCAACTGTTGTTCTCTGGTCATGTTGCACCAGTTCTCTAGGGCTGTGGTTCCAACTGTTGTTCTCTGGTCATGTAGCACCAGTTATCTAGGGCTGTGGTTCTCTGGTTATGTAGCACCAGTTCTCTAAGGCTGTTGTTCTCTGGTCATGTAGCACCAGTTCTCTAGGGCTGTGGTTCCAACTGTTGTTCTCTGGTCATGTTTTGCTGTCTTTCTGCTGCATAGACAGCCCCGTTTTTATGAAAAAGCCTGACTTTCCAGTGGAAAACAATACTCCTTTAAGATTTCTCTTAAGATGAAATAAGAGGTACACTTTGAGAGACACGAGAGCAGGGGAAAATGACAGACAACATCCCCATCTGACGTCCAAATGTGATGTAATTACAGTTTATTCTTTGTTTTGTGTCAGAGACAGGATGTCTTCTACACCAATTCCAAAATGTTTTCTGGCATGGATCCTTTTTTCAAGCACACAATGTTGACTCTCTCTCTCTCTCTCTCTATCTCTCTCTCTCTCTCTCTCTCTCTCTCTCTCTCTCTCTCTCTCTCTCTTCTGTCTCTGTCTCTGTCTCTCTCTGTCTCTGTCTCTGTCTCTGTCTCTGTCTCTGTCTCTCTCTCTCTCTGTCTCTCTCTTTCTGTCTCTTTCTCTCTACAGTTCTTCATTGTCCTGTTGATAATTCTCCTGGCAGAGTTGATTCTTCTCATCCTGTTCTTTGTATACTCCGACAAGGTAGGTTCCACTCTATTAACTTTTACTTACAAATACACTCGTATTCAATATATGCGAATGATACAAGAAATTCAAATGAAACATATCTACTTTACGGTTTAGAATACTACCGCGCACAGACAAACAAAGGCAAGACAAACTACTAATAGTAGTTTGTCAAGGATTGGATTGAGACATATATCTTGTTTTTAAGCGAGGTGTCAAAAGTCTCACCACACCGTGGAGTCCTCTTCAGCACTGGGGTGTGTGTGTGTGTGTGTGTGCGTGTGTGTGTGCGTGTGTGCGTGCGTGCGTGCGTGCGTGCGTGCGTGCGTGCGTGCGTGCGTGCGTGCGTGCGTGTGGGCGTGCATGTGAATTTGTGCGTGTGTGTGTGTTGCATGGGTGGAGTTTTTTTATACATTTCAGCCTAGCTATCTGTTCAATGTATAAAGAATTAATGAATAGATTACATTTATAAGAAATGTTGTGCGCCAGTTGAACTAGCGCAATTTAGCTGTGCGGTTGTTCGCCTGTGATCGACGGAGGAGGCGGGACAACAACAAGTTCTGTCCTGGATTTTAACAAACATTTACACTCGGCTTGGAGCTAGCTGTATTGCGTAAGCTACTACTTTAAAGAAAAATGAGCTGATGAAAACGGTGAAATGCATGGTTCCCCCGGTCGCCAGCGTGAATCATAAGGGAACACGTTTGGAACATTATCATGTTGTTTTTCCACCGCGCGCTGAAGTATTCCCTTAATGCAGCAATGCAGCATCCAGGGGGAACCCGGCGGTGGATGACAGATGCTCCAGGAGCTCTTCCACGGCTTCCAGCGGTTGACGACTCCTCTGTTTCTACCGTACCGTACTACCCTCTCTCACGGGGGGGGGCGAGGTTATTGCTTGAAACCGCGGGGTCTCTCCGGGGCCGATAAAGGGAGGAATTCATTTAGAAGCCCATCCGTTTCAGAGATTCCCATCTGGATCTGGCAGCCGCGCCCTGTCAGAGGTAAATATGTCTGTTATCTCCCCAGCGTTAAAGGGCTTAACTTCTTAAGAAAAAGCAAGAAAGAAAGAAAGCCCAAACTCACTCTGGTGCTTCTGCTGCAGTCGAGAGAGAGAGAGAGAGAGAGAGAGAGAGAGAGAGAGAGAGAGAGAGAGAGAGGGGGAGAGCCTATTGACTGCACAGCAGCCGCTTTAACCATCCAAATGAAAGCAAGATAAGGACAGAGGTGGATTTTCCCAATCAGTATCAATAGGGCTGAGCATTAGCAGTCATTTTATCCGGGGGGGGGGGGGGGGGGAGTCCTGTGGCTCGTCAGAACAGCTCGTCCCCGTCCCCCGTCCCCGTCCCCGTCCCCTGTTCCCCCGTCCCCGTCCCCCGTCCCCCGTCCCCCGTCCCCCGTTCCCCCGTCCCCGTTCCCCCGTCCCCTTCCCTGTCCCCGTTCCCCCGTCCCCGTCCCCCGTTCCCCCGTCCCCCGTTCCCCGTTCCCCGTTCCCCGTTCCCCCGTCCCCCGTCCCCTTCCCTGTCCCCGTCCCCCGTCCCCGTCCCCCAGTCCCGTCCCCGTTCCCTCGTCCCCAGTCCCGTCCCCCGTCCCCGTCCCCCGCCCCGTCCCCCGCCCCGTCCCCGTTCCCTCGTCCCCCGCCCCGTCCCCGTTCCCCCATCCCCCGCCCCGTCCCCCCG
This sequence comes from Muraenolepis orangiensis, assembly GCA_027704905.1. Lineage (NCBI taxonomy): Eukaryota > Metazoa > Chordata > Actinopteri > Gadiformes > Muraenolepididae > Muraenolepis > Muraenolepis orangiensis. Next base: position 13,996,051 of record CM051010.1, on the reverse strand, counting down.
TCCCCGTCCCCCGTCCCCGTTCCCCCGTCCCCGTCCCCCGTCCCCGTTCCCCCGTCCCCGTCCCCGTTCCCCCGTCCCCCCGTCCCCGTCCCCGTTCCCCCGTCCCCGTCCCCCGTCCCTGTTCCCCCCGTCCCCGTCCCCCGTCCCCGTTCCCCCGTCCCCGTCCCCAGTCCCGTTCCCTCGTCCCCAGTCCCGTCCCCAGTCCCGTCCCCCGTCCCCGTTCCCCCGTCCCCCGCCCCGTCCCCGTTCCCTCGTCCCCCGCCCCGTCCCCGTTCCCCCGTCCCCGTCCCCCGTCCCCGTTCCCCCGTCCCCCGTCCCCGTCCCCCGTCCCCGTCCCCGATCCCCCGTCCCCGTCCCCCGTCCCCGTCCCCCGTCCCCCGTCCCCGTCCCCCGTCCCCCGTCCCCCGTCCCCCGTCCCCGTCCCCGTTCCCCCGTCCCCGTCCCCCGTCCCCCGTCCCCGTCCCCGTCCCCCGTCCCCGTTCCCCGTCCCCGTCCCCCGTCCCCGTTCCCCCGTCCCCGTTCCCTCGTCCCCGTATAAAATGACCTTAAGGGAGAAAATCAGAGTGAGACGATAAAACAGTTTGATTCAAGATGATCCTTTTGTTGCCACGTGAATGCCCCAGTCACTATACTATACTATGCAATACAATACTATACTATAAAAAACACTATATATATACTATCTACTATATTCTTTGTCACTATACTATATACTATACTCTACATTCGGAATTCCTACATCAATACTATACTATACTATACTATACTATACTATAATATACTAAGCACTACAACACTGTACCATACCATTCTCTTATTAGGAATGAAATGCACTTTTGACTTCTGGTGACGAGTTGTTCTCTTACCTCAACCTTTGTTGATACACACTATTGTAAGTCTAGGATTTAGGATAAAATTGTCTGCTAAATGACTGTAATGTAATGTAATGTAATTATATAATCCAAACACTACATAGTATCTATTATATACTATACTATATACCTGCTTGTCCTGGTTCGGATGCTGGGGTCCCGGCAACCGGACCACGAGGGGGGGGGGGGAGAAGAGATGGTGCCCAGGGTGGTTGCGGTCGTTGGATGCGATGGAGATGGCCTTATTCCGTCACCTGGTCCTAAAGAATCTCCTCGATTCATGGAAGTGAACGAGAGGATATTTGTCTAGCAGGATGTAGCTGGATGTTCAGAGGAGCAGACGGCGTAGGGGAGGGGAGGGGGGGGGGGGGAGGGGGGAGGGGGGCGGTCCTGAGGTAGGCGGCCTTTTGATCTTTCCGGTCTCCGTCGGTCTGCCTCTCTCCTAGAGAGAGAGAGTCTAGTGTACCCGGCGTGAGGGCCTGGCCTGTTTCCATGCTGCCGTGATCAGAAGAATCGCTAATTTTGCCACTGCCATTTGATCTGAGAATCACAAGGCATGAATTAACAAGTCTGGAAGACACGCGGAAAACATTTGGCAGCTTTTAAAAGTCTACCGACGGAGAGGCCCGCAAACTAGATATTTCTGTCCTTCAAACGGGACATGATGAGGTCGTGAGTGATGACTCCGTCAACGGGGATCCTGCTGTGCCACGTCCTGTTGAGAAAACTTTTGTTTCATCTCTCTGCATCTCTCTCTCTCTCTCTCTCTCTTCCCTCTCTCTCTCTCTCTCTCTCTCTCTCTCTCTCTCTCTCTCTCTCTCTCTCTCTCTCTCTCTCTCTCTCTCTCTCTCTCTTCCTCTCTCTGCATCTCTCTCTCTCTCTCTCTCTCTCTCTCTCTCTCTCTCTCTCTCTCTCTCTCTCTCTCTCTCCTCTCTCTCTCTCTCTCTCTCTCTCTCTCTCTCTCTCTCTCTCTCTCTCTCTCTCTCTCCCTCTCTCTCTCTCTCTTCCTCTCTCTGCATCTCCCCCTCTCTCTTCCTCTCTCTCTCTCTCTCTCTCTCTCTCTCTCTCTCTCTCTCTCTCTCTCTCTCTCTCTCTCTCTCTCTCTCTCTCTCTCTCTCTCTCTCTCTCTCTCTCTCTCACTCACTCATCCATGTTACTAGTCCAGTGAGACCATAGCACACTGATATGCTAATATCAGGTTCTCTGTCTCTGTGTATCCCACAGGAAGATAAACAGAGAATTCTAACTATCACGCACACACACGCACACTCACAGAGAGAGAGAGAGAGAGAGAGAGAAAGAGACACACACACACACACGCGCGCGCGCACGCACACACACACACACACACACACATTTCAGCTGTCCAGCGCTCCGCTAGCCGGACTGTAAGCTGGGCCACGGGTAGGCACTGGCTACAAGTGGTCGGGAGGGGAGGAGGAGGAGGAGGGGAGGGGAGGAGGGGAGGAGGAGGAGGAGGGGGAGGGGGAGGAGGGGGAGGAGGAGGAGGAGGAGGGAGAAGAAGGGGAGCAGGGGAAGTGAGGAGGGAGGGAGGGAGGGGGGTGGAGGGTGGGTGAATTATTGAGGGTGGGAGAATGAGCGAGGAGGAAGGTTGCACCAGATAACAGATTGTGCAGGGTAGTCACGACCCTCTGGATGGCTTTCGTGTCCTGTGTAGTGGTGTTGCCGTACCACACAGTTCATCAGCCACCGTTTGCCTATGCAGCTTCTCCTGAGGCACCGCAGGGCATAGAGGCACTGGTGTGTCTTCTTCAGGATGACCTCCTTGTTTTGGGTCGACGCCAGGTCGTCGGAGATCTGTAGTCGTAGGAAACGGAAGCAGCTGACATTTTCCACCGGTGTCCCGTCCAGGCTAATGGTGGAGTGGGTGCCCCGATGAGTCTCCTTAGTCTTGCTTCCTTCAGTGCGAGGCTGTTGTCCTCGTATCATCGCGTCAGCCGGACTACCTCATCTCTGTACTCTGTAGTCGTTCTTTACTTTGTCGTCCTCTCTTATCAGGCCAATGACTGTGATGATGTCTGCAAACTTGATAATCAGATTATTGCTGTGCGTGGCAGTACAGTCATGTGTGTTTTCCATGAGTACTGCCGGGGACTGAGGCAGCAGCCTTTGTGTGCTCCGGTGTTGAGAACGTTGGGATGTTGAGATGTTCCAAATCTTCACCACTTGAGGCCTGCCCGTCTGGATGTCCATGATCCAGTTACAGATGGGGGCGCCCAGACCTAGGACCCTCAGTTTCAGGACCAGCTTTGAGGGAACGATAGGTGTTGAACGCCGACTGTAGTCAATAAACAGCAGTCTGACGTAGGTGTCCCTCCTGCCTAGGTGCTCCAGGGCCGTGTGGGTCTAGGGACTCTAGTGATGGAAAAGTGAATGTGTGACATGACAAGTTTCTCCAGGCACTTCATGGCTATGGGTGTTAAAGCCTAGGTTCTGCGGACCTCCGTCTCGGACAGTTGTAGGACCTAGTCCCCTGGGTGAATGTTCAATTTGTTGGTCAGCTCAGAGTTCCCCCTTTCAAAGCGAGCGTAAAATGTGTTGAGCTCCCCTTGTAGTTAGAGAGGACCCTCAGACCTTGCCACATACGTCTGGTGTCAGAGCCCCCGAACTGTGATTCCAGTTTGTTTTTGTAATCCAAATTCCCCATCATTATTTCTTGATGGCTTTTCTGGCTGTTCATACTTGGCCTTCTTGTAGTGATCAAAGTCGCCTGCTGTGAAAGCAGTACTCCGTTCCAATAGTTGTTCCGTATGTCAGCATTCATCCATGATTTGCAATTTCCGGAATGAGTGAACAGACCTTGTTGGGATGCATTCCTCCACTAGCCTGTTGATGTATGCTGTGACATGATCTGGATTCAGATCACATACAGTGGTCTTGAAAACACTCCAGTCAGTGATTTCCAGCCCGGCCTGCAGATGTAGTAAGGCGTCGTCTGTCCAGCGACGCACGTTCTTCACAGTTGTGGGCGTGGTCTTCAACTTCTGTTTGTAAACAGGAAGTAGAAGCACAGAGGCTTGGTCTGATTTCCCGAAAGCCGACCGTGCATAAGCAACAGCGCGATAAGCGTGCTTAATGGTGGTGTAGCAGTGTTGCTTTGGTTTGTGAGGGTGACTGTAGAGTCTGTCTCATGTAGACAGAGAACAACCTGCTCATTTCCACAAGGAAATGCTTGTTTGACGGATGACACAATAATCTGTGCTTTTCTGTGGGTTTGGGGAACAGCGAAGATGGCAGATGAGCTATTTTGAAGAAGCGGTCTTGAAAAAAGACGACCGGGTCTGCGCTTTTTGTCCAGGCGTCTGTCTCATGTGCTCTCTCTCTCTCTCTCTCTCTCTCTCTCTCTCTCTCTCTCTCTCTCTCTCTCTCTCTCTCTCTCTCTCTCTCTCTCTCTCTCTCTCTCTCCTCTCTCCTCCTCTCTCTCTCGCCTCCAACAACAGTGGTTCTTGAGATCGATCCTTTGGTCGCCTGCTAGTCTTGCAATGCTCGTCGTTATCAGCAGTGGCCCAGAAAACACACACTCCCCAATGTGGGGGAAATGGATAGAGGGTGGGGTGGGGGAAACAAAATCAACGTATCGACGAGTTCATCAGCAGCGGTGAAAGGCACATCCACCTCATCGCCTGCTTAGCAGGATCCCCCTGAGGTTCCTTACTCAGATAGCAGCAGCTGGACGCGGTATTCACATAAGATCGCTAGCGTTCTCCAGGCCTCACCCCCCCCCGCCTCACCCCCCGCCTCACCCCCCCCGCCTCACCCCCCGCCTCACCCCCCCG
>CM051010.1:13968882-13971382 GCA_027704905.1 Muraenolepis orangiensis | reverse complement strand
CCCCCCCCCACCCCCTCTCTCTCTCTCTCTCTCTCTCTCCGCTGACTGTTCATTTTTGCCAAAGAGTACCGCAACTGGAAGAAAAATTGGAGCACGTCGACATTTACTTGCAAGAGAGGAAGCCATTTTGGTTGTCTCCCCACCCCTCTTTGGTGCGTTTGTGATGTGATTTCATTGTTTCGCCCGGACTAAACTGGTTTGACCGGAAGGAAAGGAAGAAAGGACTCAATGAGACAATGATGATGTGTTTTTACTAAGCCCCCCCCCCCACACACACACACACACACACCCTCCCTCAGCTGCCCAGGGCAAAAAGAGGCCGATTTAGTTCACCACAGACTGACTCGGCTTCGTCATTGAAAGGGTTTCCGTAGGCCTTCATCTCTCGACGTCTCTTCCCACTTTTCCCACTCTTGTAAATGGATAGCAAGCAGCAAAGCTCGAAAAAACCTACATACAGTAGCATGCTACATACAGTAGCATGCTACATAAAGTAGCATGCTACTGTATGTAGCATGCTACATACAGTAGCATGCTACATACAGTAGCATGCTACTGTTGTACTCAACAGATTGACTGATTTTCTTCTTTTTTTGGGGGGGTTTTGGTGTCAAATGTCTTTATTTAAAAACAAAGAAAAAGTGTATTATCTGTTTGTTGTTGTTTAACCGTCACTTTCTACCTTCATCCGGGACGCTGCTGTGGGATGTGGAATGGATTGGGTCGGATTGGGTGGGATTGGGTCATCAGGGCTATGGTGGGATCAGATGCTCGTTGTGATGGCAAAGCCGCTTTAGAGGGATGTGTGTGTGTGTGTGTGTGTGTGTGTGTGTGTGTGTGTGTTGTGGCCCATGGTTGGACCGTGGTTCATGCAGTCTAATCCAATCCTAATCTAATCCACGCTTTTTCTTGTGTCTTTCAACACTCTGTTAAAAACTCTTTTAAGGTTAAGTTTAAAGTTTTACGTTTTTTCAGTGAGATGTGTTGCAAAGTCATTTCCTTTTTTACTTTACTGCAATTGCATTTTGTAATCAGCCCACCATTTACTTGTGTATAATATGCATTTTTGAGTGTTATGCCAACACACGCACACAAACACCCACACACACACACACACACACACACACACACACACACAGACACACACACACACACACACACACACATACACACACACACACACAGACACACACACACACACACACACACACCCACACAAACACCCACACACACACACACACACACATGCACAGTAGCCGCAACAATGTTAAGTATTTATATCGTCAAAAAGAACATATAATGTCAAAGGGTTTAATGATCAGAAACAACTGTCAGATGAAGATCTATGGCGAGATATATGATCCCCATTTTGAGAATCCTGGGTAAATAGCGTTGTTTACGTGTGTGTGTGTGTGTGTGTGTGTGTGTGTGTGTGTGTGTGTGTGTGTGTGTGTGTGTGTGTGTGTGTGTGTGTGTTCAAAACCAACTGCTCCCACCCCTTGTGCAAGAACCAGAGCAAGACCACAGCGCTGCATCTGAGGCTCATATCTGAGACTAGTAGACGGCATTTCTCTCCAGAATGTAACCTTTACTCGCTCCCCCCCACCCACCTCTCCAACTTGACACCTATACGTGTCTGTCATGATCTAGTCCCCCCTTCCCTTTTCCTGTGTTCACACCCTTTGGTTTAGATTCCCCGTTTAACCGGGGACAAAAATAAAAACAATTTGCACACTGGTGCCACCGCCGCACACACTGCCACCGCCGCACACCGCTAGCAGTGGCGACATCCAAACACACGCGCGTGTCTAGTTAGCGCTATACAGCTATACGGCTATACGGCTGTACAGCTATACAGCTATACAGCTCCTCTCCTCTTCTCCCCACAGCTCAGTCTCACACCGTGTGTGTGTGTGTGTGTGTGTCCACGTTCCGTGAACGGATTGTCTGCGTGCGTCGCGCACATATGTGTGTGTGTCTGTGTGTGTGTGCGTGTGTGTGTGTGCGTGTGTGTGTGTGTGTGTGTGTGTGTGTGTGTGTGTGTGTGTGTGTGTGTGTGTGTGTGTGTGTGCCTGGCGGATCAAAAAGTGGTAAAAAGGCCCCAGTGTATGTACTGTATGTCTGGGGTTTCCCGCGGTGAGCTGCAGGGGGGCCGGCGGACTTGGCGCTCTTACAAGAGGAGGGAGGGAGGGAGGGAGGGAGGGAGGGAGGGAGAGAGCGGGAGGGAGGGAGCGGGAGGGAGGGAGGGAGAAGCGCTCTAGATGCGGCTATCATGAACTCTATACGTCGTGGCAAGCCGCGGTAATGGCTTCCTCCTGCACTGGGGTGCAAGTCAATTGGATAACTTCTCCTGGGTGTTAACAGCGGAAAGGGTGGGGTGGTGGTGGGGGTGGGGGGGTGGGGGTTTTTGGACAAACTGTCCTGGTCGTTTTTCTCATCCGCCAGGTTGGAAACTTGGAAAATAGAGTAATCAGTTTGGGGACCAGGAGAGAGTGTGGGC
>CM051010.1:13961382-13966382 GCA_027704905.1 Muraenolepis orangiensis | reverse complement strand
TCCTCTCTCTCCTCTCTCTCTCTCTCTCTCTGTGTGTCTCTCTCTCTCTGTCTGTCTGCTGTGAGGCCATGTAAGCCATTCAAATCAAGTCTCTGTTGTTTATTCTTTTTTTTCTTCAACCCACCGCTGTTTGACTTTGAATTATTCCGACTTCCGTCTCCGTCCTCCTCATCCTTCCTCTCGTACGACGCCTCTCTGACTCTCTGAGCAGCCGTGAAGACGCAGTCGCTCCTCCGTCTTACACCACCGCCTCTGCTGTGTTCAGATCAGTGTTCCCTGGAAGGTTCCGGAAAGGCGGCTGCGACGACACCGTCCGATAAACCCGCGATCAAGATATCATTTTGGTTGTTTTTTATGGTTGTTGTTGTTGATTTCTTCTTCTTCTTCTTTTTCTTTTGATTTCTTTCTTTCTGTTAGTTTCCTTTTTGTTCCTGCTATATGTAAAAGCGCTCTGAATATCTCTATTAGGGGTGGTGCACTCACTCATGCTTCGTCCTCTAAAACAAACCTATTTTTTAAATAAAGAAGATTCAAAACCAAAAATAAAAATAAACGTGTGTTGAGATCAATCCCGTGATGATGATGATGAAGAAGATGATGATGATGATGAAGATGATGATGATGATGAAGATGATACCCTTCCGTCGCTGCTTTGCCTTTCAAGTTTCTTCACTTTTTTTTCCTCGCGGTTTGTCCGCCTGGTCTGGTCGCCTGGTCATATTTTTTTTCCGTTTTGGAAAACGTTTGAAGCAGAATGGACGGTAAGATTATTGTCGGTTGGGTTGGGTTGGGGGGGGGGGGATAGGGAGTGGTATAAACCACGTGGGGTTCCCCTTGGTGTCGGGGGGGGGGGGGGGGGGGAATGTATGTATGTCATACATATACGAGACAGGCGAAGAGGCCGTGACTAAATGGTCTTCATTAAAAAAAAAATTAAAGTTCACAAAAAATAAAATCAGCGCTTTTTCCTCGCCTCTGGAGAACGAACGAAAGATCAATTAATTATAAAGCGCAAAGTCACGGAGCTCCAACTCCACACTGAGGTTTCCTCCACAGATGATAGGGTGGGTGTTTCACACAAAGAGGTTAAACCTATTTGAGGGCTCTACCTGGTGGTGTTAGAGTCTTGTAGTACCTAGTCTTCGTTCCTCATCCAGGCTTTCCTTTCCACTGGTTTCTATGCAACAGCCAAAGAGAGAGAGAGAGAGAAAAAGAGCCTCATCAACAACGCCTGACCTATTTAAGCCTTTGTACAGATTATTTTGTATTGGTATCATGGGGTTAAACAGAACGAGTAGAAATGATTGGTGGGTGGAACACAGGGGTTTTTTTTTTTGCTTGTTGTTGTTGCTATGGTTATTTTACAGCGTCTTTACATTCGGTTTGATTCATCTGTTGGCGGCACACTTTTGGTTGACCCAGTTTGGGAAGCCTTTTAATGAGATAGTTCCTCCACGCACTCTGTTCAAGATTCAAGATTCAACATGTTTTTATTTGCCATATGCAACAAGTACAATGGAATGCTAACTCCACATTTCCTCCCACAGTATGAGTTTCCTACAATTCAACACTATATGCTATACTGTGGACTATACTATACAAGACAACACTATACTATGACAATACTGTACACAATGAAAATAACAATTAAAATAACAATAAAGTGACTGGTGGATGATATATACATGTGTTGAATTCAGCAATAAGCATTTAAAAGCATTTTAAAGTGCCAGTAGTGCAGCAGCATAATGATTACAGTGCAGAACAGTGCAGTAACTGTAATGAGTCCAGCAAAAGTATGATAGTGTATGATAGTGTAATGTAATATGGATGACAACGTTCTGATAGTGGCAGCACTCCTTGCAGTTCAGTAGGCTCACTGCCTGTGGATAAAAACTGCCCTTGAACCTGGTAGTCCTTACAGTACGGATACTGCGGAACCAGGGACCGGACGGTAGGGGGGAGAAGAGATGGAGCCCAGGGTGGTTGCGGTCCTTTGTGATGGAGATGGCCCCAGATGTATATTAGTACCTCACATAAGACTTTAGGAAGCACAAATCTCCCTCGCAACCCGCCACTCAGACGATCGGTAAGTCCTTGTCGTCTTATGTGTGAACTTTCGAAGGTCATTTTTCAGAAATACTTTTGTCCTTTTTTTTTGTCCAAAAACCTCCACCAACAGCACATGGAAGTCCTTCGTGCTTTAGGATTCACACAATTCCAGAGAGGGAAAAACGTGAACCAAAGCACGATGGTCTTCTTCATAGGGGCGGCTGGACAGCTCGGTCTGTAAGCTCTTGGGGCTCGGGAACCGGAAGGTCGCCGGTTCAAGTCCCCGAAACACCTGGGCACTGCCGAGGTGCCCCTGAGCAAGGCACTAACGGCACTAACGGGGCGGCAGTATAGCTCGGGAGGTAGAGCGGTCGCCTCACAACCGGCTGGTTGCTGGTTCGCTCCTCCTAGCGAAGACTGTCGAGGTGTCCTTGAGCAAGACACCCTAACCCTAACTGCTCCCCGGGCGCTGTATAAATAGCTGCCCACTGCTCCTAATACTAGGATGGGTTAAATGCAGAGAAACTAATTTCACTGTGTGTGTACATGTGTATATGACCAATAAAGAGGATTCTATCCTCTAGATTTAGATTCAGAAGAAGGTGGGTATTGAAACAGAGCCGCCTTTGACTCTGTGAACGCAATAAAACAAGTAGCAAAACTCGATTTTACTCGTCTGGAATGGTGAGAACTTTCCTGTGAAAGTGAAAAGGCATCCCGACTCTAACCATCTCCCGTTCCCTGTGTGTGACAGCGGCCTCCTGGTATCTAGCGTTAAAAGATAAATCAAGTGTGGGAAATCGTTTTTTTTTCCGGGGGTAGAGGAGACGAACATTGACATATTACCTGTGGGAGAAAACCTTTCATGGAGTTTACAGAGTCCTGATCGATCAGACAGCTCCAGCGATTAACATATTCTTACTGTCACGGAACAGTTCTCGACGCCTTGTGAAGAATGCCTTTGATAACGAATGAGAGAAATCTCCTTTTTATTTTCCTATTTCTTGAGGTTTGTACTCTGGGGCACACACACACACACACATCTACACTGTATGTGCGGTCTGAAGAAGATCTCTGTCAAGCATTGACATCTGAACACAACAACAGATCCCAGCCAGCACTGACAATCTCTCTCTCTCTCTCTCTCTCTCTCTCTCTCTCTCTCTCTCTCTCTCTCTCTCTCTCATCTCTCTCTCTCTCTCTCTCTCTCTCTCTCTCTCTCTTTCTCTCTCATCCCTCGAGGTCACGATGAGCGCAAGTTAAGGTGATGGATGGAGAGAATAGAATTCAGCAGACGGACACTTCTGTCTAGACAGGAGTTGGATGTTGTGTTGTTGTTATTGTTGTAACAACAATAGGTAGGTCTTGACCTTTTCCCGCTGTCCGTGTGTGTGTGAGTGTGTGTGTGTGTGTGTGTGTGTGTGTGTGGTTTTTATTGCGCACTGTTCATTAAGACGCTGCCTTGCATCTATTCCACATATTTTCCCGAAACCAACAGAACCACTGAGCTTGAGCACCATGCAGACTTTGAAGTGCTCGCTCTTGTGCTTTTGTTAAAACCAAAAATGTCATCAAAGAAGACATTCCTTTTCATATAATTCGACAATTTGCCACCGAGTTAAAATCCTCAATCTCCGATGATAGTACGCTTTGTGCTATCCAGTGTTGTTCCAGGTTGAACTTACCTTTGAATGGCACATGAATGTTAAGTGAACCGTCACTTAACCATTTTGCTTCTCTCTCTACTTTGTAGTAGAGAGTCCCCTCCCAAGCTTCATGCTTCCCATACAGCAGGGGGTCCCCGCTGGAAGGAATGAGATCTATGAGCGGGACGGGTGTAGTCCCCCCCCCCGCTGAGCTGAGGTGGAAGCTTAAACTAATCTTCTGGGATGGCCCCCGTCACACCTTGACGATTTAGCCAGCGTATGCCACCGTATCAAAGTGTCTCTAAAACGCTGACATAGGCTGAACTATCAGTGTTTATTTTAGTTATTTTTTATACATAACGTTTGCATAACGTATTAGTAACTTATATAGAACGTTCCGATAACTTATAGATCACTTATACCAACGAATGCTTAGCGTGTTGCCGGCGTTCACAACTTATGCCCAACGATAGTCTAACTTTTGCGATAGCCTAACTTTTATAGGCTATGCGCCCGCATAGCCTATAAAAAGGCTGCCGCTCGACGATTCAAATCATAACCGCACTAGACATCGCAGTATCAACATCACCGTATCAATATCACCATCCATCCATCCATCCATCGTCTACCGCTTATCCGTAATCGGGTCACGGAGGTAGCAGCTTCAGCAGGGGACTCCAAACTTCCCTCTCCCTGGCAACATGGACTAGCTCTGACTGGGGGATCCCGAGGCGTTCCCAGGCCAGTGTGGAGATGTAAACCCGTGGTGGTCTTCCCAGTTGGATGTGCCTGGAAAACCTCCCTCGGGAGGCGACCAGGAAGCATCCTTACTAGATGAACCACCTCAACTGGCTCTTTTCTTTCTACGCCAAGGAGCAGCGGCTCTACTCCGAGTCTCTCACGAGTGACTGAGCTTCTCACCCTATCCCTAAGGGAGATACCAGCCACCCTCCTAAGGAAACTCATTTTGGCCACTTGTATTTGCGATCTCGTCCTTTCGGTCATTACCCATTGTTCATGACCATAGGTTTAGGGTAGGAACAAAGACTCGAAGAGTAACGTGTGTGAACGCGTGTCAACGATCGCATAACTTTCCTACAACTTATGGCCCGCGTGTACCAGCGTATGAGCCATACGCTGACCTGGCAGACCTCGCCGTACTACGACGTATACCAGCGTGTTTCAGCGTGCTCTTAACTAATAAAAAACTTACCCGGAACTAATTCGACGTATGCCAGCGTTTTAGAGACATTTTGATACGTCGGGCATACGCTGGCTAAATCGTCAAGGTGTGACAGGGCC
>CM051010.1:13943882-13953882 GCA_027704905.1 Muraenolepis orangiensis | reverse complement strand
TCTCTCTCTCTCTCTCTCTCTCCTCTCTCTCTCTCTCTCTCTCTCTCTCTCTCTCTCTCTCTCTCTACTCTCTCCCTCTCTCTCTCTACTCTCTCCCTCTCTCTATTTCCCTCGTTCTCTCCCACTCTCTGTCCCTCTCTCCATCTCTCCTCTCTCTACTCTCTCGTTCTCTCCCTCTCTACTCTCTCCCTCTCTCTCTCTCCCTCTCTACTCTCTCCCTCTCTACTCTCTCCCCCTCTTCTCTCTCCCTCTTTACTCTCTACTCTCTCCTTCTCTCTGTCCCTCTTTCCATCTATCCTCTCTCTACTCTCTCCCTCTCTACTCTCTCCCTCACTACTCTCTCCCTCTCTTCTCTCTCCCTCTCTACTCTCTCCATCTCTCTCTCCCTCTCTACTCTCTCCCTCTCTACTCTCTCCCTCTCTTCTCTCTCCCTCTATACTCTCTCCCTCACTCCTCTCTCTCCCTCTCTACTCTATCCCTCTCTCTCTCTCTCTCTCTCCCTCTCTACTCTCTCCCTCTCTACTCTCTCTCTCTCTCGCTCTACTCTCTCCCTCTCTACTCTCTCCCTCTCTACTTTCTCCATCTCTACTCTCTCCCTCTCTCTATTCCCTCGTTCTCTCCCTCGCCCTCTCTCTCTCTCTCTCTCTCTACTCTCTCCCTCTCTCTCTCTACTCTCTCCCTCTCTCTATTTCCCTCGTTCTCTCCCACTCTCTGTCCCTCTCTCCATCTCTCCTCTCTCTACTCTCTCCCTCTCTCCCTCTCTACTCTCTCCCTCTCTCTCTCTCCCTCTCTACTCTCTCCCTCTCTACTCTCTCCCCCTCTTCTCTCTCCCTCTTTACTCTCTACTCTCTCCTTCTCTCTGTCCCTCATTCCATCTATCCTCTCTCTACTCTCTCCCTCTCTCTCCCTCACTACTCTCTCCCTCTCTTCTCTCTCCCTCTCTACTCTCTCCATCTCTCTCTCCCTCTCTACTCTCTCCCTCTCTTCTCTCTCCCTCTATACTCTCTCCCTCACTCCTCTCTCTCTCTCTCTCTCTCTCTCTCTCTCTCTCTCTCTCTCTCTCTCTCTCTCTCTCTCCTCTCTCTCTCTCTCTCTCTCTCTCTCTCCCTCTCTACTCTCTCCCTCTCTGCTCTCTCCCTCTCTACTGTCTCCCTCTCTACTCTCTCCATCTCTCTCTCCCTCTCTACTCTCTCCCTCTCTACTCTCTCCCTCTCTTCTCTCTCCCTCTATACTCTCTCCCTCACTCCTCTCTCTCCCTCTCTACTCTATCCCTCTCTCTCTCTCTCCTCTCTCCCTCTCTACTCTCTCCCTCTCTACTCTCTCTCTCTCTCGCTCTACTCTCTCCCTCTCTACTCTCTCCCTCTCTACTTTCTCCATCTCTACTCTCTCCCTCTCTCTATTTCCCTCGTTCTCTCCTCGCCCCTCTCTCTCTCTCTCTCTCTCTACTCTCTCCCTCTCTCTCTACTCTCTCCCTCTCTCTATTTCCCTCGTTCTCTCCCACTCTCTGTCCCTCTCTCCATCTCTCCTCTCTCTACTCTCTCCCTCTCTCCCTCTCTACTCTCTCCCTCTCTCTCTCTCCCTCTCTACTCTCTCCCTCTCTACTCTCTCCCCCTCTTCTCTCTCCCTCTTTACTCTCTACTCTCTCCTTCTCTCTGTCCCTCATTCCATCTATCCTCTCTCTACTCTCTCCCTCTCTCTCCCTCACTACTCTCTCCCTCTCTTCTCTCTCCCTCTCTACTCTCTCCATCTCTCTCTCCCTCTCTACTCTCTCCCTCTCTTCTCTCTCCCTCTATACTCTCTCCCTCACTCCTCTCTCTCTCTCTCTCTCTCTCTCTCTCTCTCTCTCTCTCTCTCTCTCTCTCTCTCTCTCTCTCTCCCTCTCTACTCTCTCCCTCTCTGCTCTCTCCCTCTCTACTGTCTCCCTCTCTACTCTCTCACTCTTGACTCTCTCCCTCACTACTCTCTCCATCTCCATCTCCCTCTCCCTCTCTGCTCTCTCCCTCACTACTCTCTCCATCTCTTCTCTCTCCCTCTCTACTCTCTCCCTCTCTACACTCTCCATCTCTTCTCTCTCCCTCTCTACTCTCTCCCTCTCTACTCTCTCCATCTCTCTCTCCCTCACTACTCTCTCCATCTCACTGTGTGAGACTGTGCACTGTGCACACATGCACTGCACTGTGCAAACATCACTGCACTGTGCCCACATCCACTGCACTGTGCCCACATCCACTGTGCCCATATCCACTGTGCCCACATCCACTGTGCCCACATCCACTGCACTGTGCACACATACACTGTGCCCACATCCACTGCACTGTGCCCACATCCACTGCACTGTGCACACATACACTGTGCCTACAGCCACTGCACTGTGCACACATCCACTGTGCACACATCCACTGTGCCCACATCCACTGCACTGTGCCCACATCCACTGCACTGTGCCCACATCCACTGAACATAAACCCAATAGGCACAAGCATCATTTTTTACTAGTCTATTCAAACCTTGTGCAGGTAGGATGAATTTGACAGCCGATGGATATTCTGTAATAATCTGTCCGTCCGTTTTTGCCGGACAGATTGTTCTGTCTTCTTCCTCAACTCCTTCCGCCTAATAGATTCAGCAGAAGCTGCGTCCTTTGCGTGTATTAAGGGGATTTTCAGATATTGTGCAGGCTTTGCACTTTTGTGGCTGGCAACTGCATTGCCTCCAAGGATGTTCTGAAAAACAGAACGACTACCACTAAGGCAGCTTGAAGGCTCAAAGATCCTACAACAGACTAATCCTTGAGCCCTTTGCTTACTCTCTCTCTCTCTCTCTCTCTCTCTCTCTCTCTCTCTCTCTCTCTCTCTCTCTCTCGCTCTCTCTCTCTCTCTCCATTTTGTCTATCTGCTTTTTCTGTCTCTTTCAAAGGAAGTTTATGTCGCCTTGCTGTAATAATAAAGCCAAATGAGTTAAAGGTCATCTTGATAAGGCAAAGCAGACTGTCAGAACTGGCAGAAAGTTTCGCTCAGCACAAAGCTGATAACTCACAAGCCTTTATGGGGCCCATAAGCAGAATTAGATTCGGGGGGGCCCCACAAACAAAAACCAATGCTATTGACAAACCTACACTCAATCCATCACACCCATTATCAGTGTTATTAGGTGTAGCTGTGTTGCTCATACCAATGTCTGCCTGGTGTGTTTTTTTACCCTTTTGATTGAGATTGCAATGTTGTCTGGTGTTAATTTGCACTTTAATATTCAAAGTGTACTAAGTGGCATATCGAACGCGGTGTTGTGCAATGTTCAAAAGTACAGAAGAACAATCAACTACAATTAAACACCGATTAACTAAGATAAACAGGACCTCTCTCAGTAAAGTGGCCTTACATGAAACAATTATGCTAATTCAATAATAAATGAAATAGAGATAATTTCTCTGGTCCAAACGGATGTTATTTTTGTTACTTTTACTGTTAATTTATTCGATGACGCGCAAACCAAACATTAATCTTGACTGTGCATGACAGAAAAGGCAGTTAACGTCCGTTACAGATAACATCTGTTTCATAATTAATGATTAAACATTGACATCATTTAATTTTACAAAAAAAAAAGTCACACTCTCTTGGGGGCCCTCTGGTGGCCACGGGTGCTCTAAGCAGGCGCTTAGTTTGTTTGTATGAGATAAAGACAAAACTTTACATCCTGCCAAGATTATTGCGAATTTCATTGGTTCTTGATACGGACTGAAGTGTTATTAATAAATGGCAGAAAGGTGGGAAAGCAAAGTTGTTCTTCAATATCTGTCCAATGAGCGGTAGGAAGTGCCTGGGGAAACTTGTCATGTCGCATATAAACTTGTCCATCCCTAAGTCCCTAGACCCACTCCAGTTTGCATACATACCAAACAGGTCTGTAGACAACGCCATCTCCATGGCCCTACACACGGCCCTGCAGCACCTAGACAGGAGGGACACCTACGTCAGACTGCTGTTCATTGACTACAGCTCGAAGTTCAACACCATCGTTCCCTCCAAGTTGGTCCTGGAACTGAGGGACCTAGGTCTGGGCGCCCCCATCTGTAACTGGATTATGGACTTCCTGACGGGCAGGCCTCAAGTGGTGAAGATTGGGAACAACATCTCATTCACTCTGGTCCTCAACACCGGAGCACCCCAAGGCTGCTGCCTCAGTCCCCGGCTGTACTCGCTGTACACACATGACTGTACTGCCACGCACAGCAACAATCGGATTATCAAGTTTGCAGACGACACCACAGTCATCGGCTTGATAAGCGAGGGCGACGAGACGGAGTACAGAGATGAGGTGGTCCGGCTGACGCGATGGTGCAAGGACACAGCCTCGCACTGAATGTCAGCAACACTAAGGAGCTCATAGCTCATAGTAGACTTCAGGAGCCACCGGGGCACCCACTCCACCATCAGCCTGGACGGGACACCGGTGGAAGTCGTCAGTTTCTTCCGTTTCCTGGGACTACAGATTTCCGATGACCTGGCGTGACACGGAGGTCATGCTGAAGAAGGCACACCAGCGCCTCTATGCCCTGCGGTGCCTCAGAAAAAGCGGAATAGGCCAACGGTGGCTGGTGAACTTCTACCGTGGCACCATAGAGAGCGTCCTGACGGGTGCGTCCTGACGGGCGTACCACTGTATGGTACGGCAACACCACTTCACGGGACAACAAAGCCGTCCAGAGGATCGTGAGGACAGCAGAGAAGACCATCGGGTGTGCACTTCCATGCATTGAGGAGATCTTTAGGACCAGATGTCGGAAGAAGGCCATGTCCATCATAAAGGGCTGCAACCACCCTGGGCACCATCTCTTCTCCCCCCTACCGTCTGGTTGCCGGTTGCACAGCATCCGTAGAAGGACTACCAGGTTTAAGGATAGTTTTTATGCACAGGCAGTGACCTACTGAACTGCTAGGAGTGCTGCCACTTTCACTTTCATAACATAGTCATTACCATTACACTTACATACTTTGCTGGACTCTCTGGACTCATCACAGTGACTGCACTGTACTGCACTGTATTCATGATGCTGTTGCACTACTGGCACTTTAAATGTTTTAGAAACATTTTTGTAAAACTTTTGCTGCTCTTTTTTGGTTTATTTTAGTGTATATATAATTTTTATAATTTTACTTTGTCAAGGCCTCCCAGTCTAGGAGTCCCAATCCACCCTTCTCTTTAGATTTAGTTTGTTAAATTCTGTGTATAAAAATCAAGGAATGAAGACTTTAGTGTCTGTATATCATCTTTCAGTTGACTGTTAAGTACACATTGTATTGTACGATCAGCCCATTATTTTCTTTAAGCTGATAAGCCAAAAGCCTATTGCCATATTGTTTATGATCATGCTGTCTGGTGAAAACATATTAGTTTGTTTTGATATGTTCACTTTGAATACGATTAAGACTAGTTCTAATAGCATTTAGCTTCCTCAAAATGTTTGCCTCCGGGCGATTGTGATGTTCAGCCGGGGCGGCAGCAGCTCAGTCTGTTGGGACTTGGGTCTTGGGAACCGGAGGGGTCGCCGGTTCAAGTCCACGAAACGGATCAAGTACAGTGTGAGAACTGGTACTTGGAAAAATGTGCCAGTTTTCCTCCTGGGCACTGCCTTTGAGCAAGACACCAGACCCTTGCGCTGTATATACAATAGCTGCCCACTGCTCCTAATACTAGGATGGGTTAAATGCAGAGAAACACATTTCACTGTATGTGTACATGTATGTGACCAATAAAGATGATTAAAAAATCCTCCAGATTTAGATTTAGAGAGTCGCTGCCCATCTTCTGCCACAGGCTGAAGACCCACCTCTTCAGGAAGCACTACCCTGATCCTTCCTCTTAGCACCGCTGTCTCGTTAGCTCTAGACCTAGATGTATTGTTTGCCAGCGCTTGTTATATTAGCTTTTGCTTATTAGCCTGTTGCTATTGGCTTCACTATTTCTCAGGTCTGTTTGATGTAATTGTGGAGTGTGTGTGTTAGGTTTGGAGGCTGGTTTAAGCCAGGAGAGAGCCCAGAGAGCCCAGGAGAGGACAGGGGTTTGGCAGCACAGCAACAGCTAGGAGCAACCGCCTGTGGCTAGCTCAGACTAAGGACGGGAGGGTGGGTTTGCTGGTCACCCTGGGGGGCTGTACTGACAATAGGGTTTGGGGTGGATTTTTTGTGAACTTGTAAACCGTGTCGTCGACCGTGGCGTTGGGGGTGTGTGGAGTGTGTGTGTGGTTGGTGGCTGGTTCAAGCAGCTGGCCTGAGTTAGACTGATTACTCTATGGTGGTTGGTGAGGCTGCACACCTGTGGATCACTGTTAATCAAGGCCCACAGGTTAAACCAGCCACCAACACACACACACACACACTGGAGGAGAAGAGCTCTAGCATGTTCCATCTGCTCTGTTCACCATGATTCAAAACTCTGCAATAAACCCATTCCTCATTCCTCACCCTGTGTCCTTGTCTTCGGGAGGTGCCCTGAGTTACCATTTTATTGGCTTGTGGCAGCGTCGTCTGCTACAGCACTTATTGTGTAAAATCTAGGGAGCCAACTTATAATATATATATATATATATACATATATATAATATATATATATAATACTTTTGCGTGAGCACTGGTTCTGCTCTTGGATGCTTGACACTTCTGAGGACAAGTAGCTCTCTTGCCTTGTTGAATGCACTTATTCCAATACGCTTTGGACAAAAGCCTCTGCTCAATGAACGTAATGTACTACACAAGATTTTATTATCTATCTATTTTATTTTTTTAGAGGAGAGATGGTAAGGATGAGGTAAAAGGAAAAAAAAGTCCAACCCAGAATATATTTTGTGTCTCGCTGAATGAAAAAGTACGGCCTTTCACCGAAGAGTAGAATTCCCTCTAGGCATCAACGTCGCCGGTTCAAGTCCCCGAAACACCTGGGCACTGCCGAGGTGCAAGGCACCAGACTCCCCTACACTGCTCCCCGGGCGGCTGTATATATAAAATAGCTGCCAACTGCTCCTAATACTAGGATGGGTTAAATGCAGAGAAACACATTTCACTGTGTGTGTGTGTGTGTGTGTGTGTGTGTGTGTGTGTGTACATTTGTGTGCGTGTCGATTTTTTGAAGCATTTGAATTTAATTCTAATGGCCAATATTCATTCAAATGACTGTCCCTAAAACAATTAAAGTCCCCAGCAAGTATTCCATATCTTTGTCTTATATTGACTTAATAAGGTGAACATATCGTTTATCTTATTTTCTCGTCATTAGACAGCTGAGTTTCCTGTAGGAAGGCTTCAAAGATCAAAATAATATTTAGTGTTTTATTTGAATGGCCTCGGCCTGGTTAGGATACAAGGAACTCCCTTCGACCCGGTAACCAACTGGCCTAGTCCACAAACCACAAGCAATCCCATCATAACAGGAAAAACCTTTGGTGTGGGCGGACGCTAAATACCCATTAACAACGCACAGTCGAAAAAAGGGATATCCAATTATAGTAAAGAAAAATGATTGCTATAAGCTTATATCCATGCATAGACGCACTCCCAGACTCACCCCTTCTCATTAAAGGCAGACCGTTCAAACCTCATCATCGTAATAATGACTTAGTATCTCATAATGATGGAATACCGCTGTCCCCAGCCAGTATCTGAGCTGGTGAAGATACGGGGATTCAAACCTTTCTGCTGAGAGTGAAACACATTATTATATATATTATATTATATATCTTATTTAACACTGTACATTGTATATGACCATGCCCTATACTGAAACATTTGCACTCTTAGATGCCAAATTATTTGCGCTGTTCTGTACTTGACAATACATTTGAATGTAATATAATCAAATCTAATCTAATCTAATCTAATCAGCCACTATCTAGTCAATTAAGCATATATTTTAGCATTATTCTGTGTATATTATGTATATCATTATATCCTTGTAATAGTAACACATTATATATTTTTATGGATAAGAATAAATGACATATAGGAAGACATTGAGAATCGAACTTAACTTTCTGGTACCGTTCTGCTGTGAGTAGAGCAGCTTCCTCCCTTGCATCTCCTTATTAATAGCTATAATTAAATAATTTTTAAAAATACCTTTTTTTACCGGAACATTATGCCTAAGAGGCATGAAAGCTGGTATTAATTTGAGCTCTCATGGCTTGAGTTTTTCGGGTTATTTTTTTCGTTTTGGGTCATTTAGCCACATGAAGCTCATTGTCTGTGTCAGAGCATGAAGAGCATGCTTAAATGCTGCAATATCGGTGAAATTCTTATTTTTATTTTTGGGTTAAGACTTAATGACTAATGACACATGTGTGCCCCCCCCCCCGAGGGCTGGACCCAGGTTTTCATCACAGTTACATGGTTTGTGTTTTGGCGCCTCATTAAGTTGTCTTTACATCTCCTTTTCCTCTGCAGGTTCTCTCCTTGTTGATCGTCGCCATAGGTGTGTATGCCAAGGTGCAGAAAGCAACAGGTATGTATGGAGAGGGACTCATGTAAGATCAGGGGTGCGTTTCCCGAAGCCTTCTTAACGCTACGTCGTTCGTAAGTTCCACCTTAAGCTGTACCGTAACGTCTCGCCGTGTTTCCCGAAACGTTCTTAGCTAAGTATACCTTCCGTAAGTGACAGTTTCGTAAGGCAGGTCTGGACCTCTCTTAACTCCACCTTAGCGATGTTGTCAGCTCACTCCGCTAGTGGCCACCACTGTTCCGACCCGCAAGCCTCTGAAATCAGCTGTTGGCCTAGTTTAATTTCAATCTGTGAATCAATATGTAGTTCATAACGGTAATAATATACAACAAAAATACCACATTAATGGGAATGTTTTCATGCAGAAATGTACATTACGGTGGATACATTTTGCACTTTATTGAACATGAAATCGCCTCTTAAACTCCTAAAACTCGAAAACAGTGCGCTTTTATTGAAATTGTCAGCCAATCAGAGAGAATTGTGAACAACACCAGTTATGTGATGGGGCTGCTGGTTAATCAACCCTAATTGCAAAGTTATTTAAGGCACCATGACAATGATATAAAAAATAAATATTTAAATCAACCTTTTCTTGCCAAATAAGGTGTACTGGTAGGTGGCGTAATGTGCTGAGGTGGTGTAGCGGGAAGAGGCTTGATATCACAATCTGAGGTGGCGGGCTCGTGCCACCTGTAGGCAATCATTATATTTACGGTTTGATAATTTAGTTTGTAAGTTTTAAATTCTATGAATATGTTCTCAGTCATGATAAATGCAATATTCTTTAGTATTCCTGCAGTGTTTTATTGATAAAGAACACCACATCCTCTCATAACGCGGTGAAACAGTCGCTACCTGGAGTGAAAAGTCGATTCTCGAGTCATCGATTTCAGCACAACGTCGGACATAAGAAGGTATACCTTAAGCAGCCTCCTAAGGGATAGTTCGGGGAACACACGTAGAACAGTAAACAACTTTAGTAAGGTATACCTTTCAAGTCTTCTCTAAGAGCTAAGAGACAACGTTATCGGGAAACCCACCCCTGATCATTATTTTTCCCTCAAATGTAGGATGGGGGAATGTTGCTATCCAGCAGCTTTCAGGGGCCTGTGGGTGTTAGCGAATGTAGCTAATAGTAGAATGAGTCAACGGTGATTGCATTGCAGTAATCAGGTAGCCTGATAACGATCATACAGGATTACGTACCAAATCCATTCATGGCCCTCCACTAACTCCACGGCAGGAAACGTTTAGAACAAATAGACACACCGCCTAGCGTCCAAAACTATAGGCGTGTTCTCAAGGTTGCCAAAAATACGAAATGAATCGTCCTGAGGGAGGGAGGGAGGCTGGCTGGCTGGCTGGCTGGCTGTTTGGCTCAGTGCTGTTGGCTCTCAAATGAAAATAAAGTAAGAAAAATAGACCTGCTGACTGCTGGGCCCTCAGTGGGATCTCACACACACACACACACACACACACACACAAACACACACACACACACACACAC
>CM051010.1:13936382-13938882 GCA_027704905.1 Muraenolepis orangiensis | reverse complement strand
CTTATTTAAATACTTACAGACACTTACGGAAGACATATTTATTTGAGATGTAAGGGATATTTTATTGATATGCAACTCAAAGTCTGGTGAAACTACTGAAAATATGTCGAAAAAGTTGATTAATCTCACCAGACACAAAGTTGAATCTCACCTGACACAAATGAGACATGTGTAACACTATCCATGCCTGAAGATGGATAGTTGATCTGTTGTTTATAGAATAAAATTCAGTTCATAGTCAGGTAACACACTATTATATATGTGGATATCGTTTCTTGATAGCCGTATGTCAACTTACACAATGTTGACATACTAAGTGATACTCAACTGACACTGAATTGACACGGTGGACTATCCAGGTAAAGTGTGAACACGCCCTCTTCCTCTCTGGTCTAGTTCACCTTGTGCCTGACCATGGTCTTCCTCACCCAGCTGTTCATAGGAGTTCTGGGGTTCTTCTACTCTGATCAGGTATAGCTGCTACTTGTCACACACACATTTTCAATTTGTAATTTCAATGCATCAATGTGTAGTTACCTTCCGCCTTCTATCTGTCCGTCCGTCCGTCCGTGTCTGTCTGTCTGTCTGTCTGTCTGTCTGTCTGTCTGTCTGTCTGTCTGTCTGTCTGTCTGTCTGTCTGTCTGTCTGTCTGTCTGTCTGTCTGTCTGTCTGTGTGTGTGTGTGTGTGTGTGTGTGTGTGTGTGTGTGTGTGTCTGTGTGTGTGTGTGTCTGTGTGTGTGTGTGTGTCTGTGTGTGTGTGTGTGTGTGTGTGTGTGTGTGTGTGTGTGTGTCTGTGTGTGTGTGTGTGTGCGCACAAATACTAAAACAATTTTAAAAGAATGAACCAAAGAGCATTTTTTTTCCTCCCACGGTGGCACCCTAATATTCCCCAGGACGCTAACAGATAATAACAAATATGCCACCACATAGAAAAAAAAAGATATATATATAATGTTATGTCTTGGTAAGGCACCTGGGCGTTGGCTGTGTAACGCCTCCCCTGTGTTCTCTGTCAGCTCTCCGAGCAACTGGCGCTAAACAGAGCGGTGTAACACTGGCACTAGTCTCGCATCCCCTCCCCCGCACTAAATGATTCAAACGCCGCTTATGGAACACTTTCAAAGAGGAGCCAAGTTGTTCCTTTTCCACAGATATCCCCGTCATGGATGTGTTAGTGTGTGTGTGTAATGTGTGTGTGTGATGTGTGTGTGTGTGTGTGTGTGTGATGTGTGTGTGTGTGTGTGTGTGTGTGTGATGTGTGTGTGTGTGTGTGTGTCGCTAATGACAGGCAAGGCGCGGGCCTAGCGGAGAGGGAGGGAGGGCAATGGCGGATGGCGGATCTACAGTGTGAGGGGTTGGACGGTTTATACCAGCGGAGAGACGGCGGCAGGATAGTTCAGTCTGTTCTGACTTGGCTTGAGAACCGGAGGGTCGTCGGTTCCCAAGTCCCCAAAACGGATCATGTTAGGGAGTAAGAACCGGTACTGGGGAAAAAGGTGCTAGTTCGCCTACTGGGCACACTGCCGAGGTGCCCTTGAGCAAGGCACCAGACCCCCTAACACTGCTCCCCGGGTGCTGTACAGGCAACTGGGCGGCAGTATAGCTCAGGAGGTAGAGCAGTCGCCTCACAACCGGAAGGGTTGCTGGTTTGATCCCCCAGCTCCTCCTCCTAGCAAAACCTTGAGCAAGACACCCTACTAACCCTAACTGCTCCTGACGTGCTGGCTGTCTCCTTGATGGCTGACTCCGCCGTGGGTGGCTGAATGTGTGTATGAATGGGTGAATGTGAGGCATGACTTGTAAAGCGCTTTGGATTAAAGCTCTGTGTCAAAAAGCATCCATTACCATTACACACATTCACACAATGTAAAGTGCTTTGGGTGTCTTGGAAAGCGCTATGTAAATGCAATGAATATTATTATTATTATTATAATAGCTGCCCACTGCTAATACTAGGATGGGTTAAGTGCAGAGAAACACATTTCACTGAGTGTCTACATGTATGTGACCAATAAATATATATATATGTAGCAGAAGACGCTGCCACCAGCCATTAACATGGCTACTTGCGGGCTCCTCCGGATGACAAGCACACCGGTTGAAGAGGAATCCGTTTGAATCATTTTGAACAAAGCAGATGGTACATGCTAGAGCTCTCTCTCTCTCTCTCTCTCTCTCTCTCTCTCTCTCTCTCTCTCTCTCTCTCTCTCTTTCTCTCGTGTGTGTGGTGAAACCTGAACCGGACTCTACTACATGGTTTACAAGTAAAACATGGTCTGTTCACCACCCCAGGGTGACCCATCCATCCTCCCCCTCCTCAGTCTTGGAGACCGGAGGCCTGGGCTGCTGTCTTTACTGGCGGGGGGGGTTCCCTCTGGACCCTCTGTTGCTGGGTTGTTAGTTGTTGTGGATGGGCTGGGAGACTGGACAGCTAGGCGGTAGCTCCTTCAAAGGGCCTGCCAACAGCCCCCGGTAAGGCTACCCTCCACCAGAGCGACGA
>CM051010.1:13883882-13931382 GCA_027704905.1 Muraenolepis orangiensis | reverse complement strand
TTTTTATCTATTTTTATCTTATTTTTATAACTGCTGTCTGTCGTCGAGTATTGCACATAAGATTTTCACATCACTGCTTTATACTTTGTATAAACTGTGAAGTGACAATAAACTTGACTTGACTTGACTTGACACTGTTCACACACACACACACACACACACACGCGCGCACACACACACACACACACACACACACACACACACACACACACACATACACACAGCAAAGTAGAGAGCAACCCCATTGCTCTGGTGGTGAAGACCCCTTGGGAAAGCGGGTTCATTCCACAGCAGAGATGAGCAGAATACTAAAGGACAATGCTGTGTTTATCTCCCTCCCCAGGCCTCATATCGACTATACATCCTGTCGGACAGAGAGAGCAGATCAGAGGGCAACCTTTCTTTTACTGCTTGGATGGGGGGAACTGAGGTGGGGGAGGGAGGAGTGGGGGGGCGGGGGGTTAATTAGCTGTGATATGAGTGGAAGCTGGGAGCTGTAACCTTTGGACCGCAAGTGCCTGGGTTTAGACGTGCCTTTGATTCGTGTGAGTCAATGATGAACTGGATCATGCAAATGAGCTTTGCTGAATCACAACATCACACACACACACACACACACACACACACACACAAATATAGGCACTGATATTTGAGACTTTGCAGTATTTATTATTTTGGCTTCATTGCTGTCTGCAGAATTGATTTCCATTTTGTCCTGTAGGCAACAAGCAGGCTTCTTAAAAAAATGAACAAATCCAAAAGCCTTTCGGGTTCGCTTTGCTGTATAACGCTATTATTGTCTGACTCACGACCCTGTGATCTCTCTGTCTGCGCTCCATAAAGGAAAGAAATGCAACAGAGAGAGAACTTCCAGAGAGAGAGCAAGAACTTCACCCCTCACGCCCACTGTCTCTCCTTTCACGCCCACTGTCTCTCCCTGCTCACGCCCACTGTCTCTCCGCTTACGCCCACTGTCTCTCCCCGCTCACGCCCACTGTCTCTCCCCGCTCACGCCCACTGTCTCCCCGCTCACGCCCACTGTCTCTCTGCTCACGCCCACTGTCTCTCCGCTCACGCCCACTGTCTCTCCCTGCTCACGCCCACTGTCTCTCCCTGCTCACGCCCACTGTCTCTCCGCTCACGCCCACTGTCTCTCCCTGCTCACGCCCACTGTCTCTCCCCGCTCACGCCCACTGTCTCTCTGCTCACGCCCACTGTCTCTCCCTGCTCACGCCCACTGTCTCTCCCTGCTCACGCCCACTGTCTCTCCCCGCTCACGCCCACTGTCTCCCCGCTCACGCCCACTGTCTCTCCTTTCACGCCCACTGTCTCTCCTTTCACGCCCACTGTCGCTCCCTGCTCACGCCCACTGTCTCTCCTTTCACGCCCACTGTCTCTCCCTGCTCACGCCCACTGTCTCTCCGCTTACGCCCACTGTCTCCCCGCTCACGCCCACTGTCTCCCTGCTCACGCCCACTGTCTCTCCTTTCACGCCCACTGTCTCTCCGCTTACGCCCACTGTGTCTCCCTGCTCACGCCCACTGTCTCTCCCTGCTCACGCCCACTGTCTCTCCCTGCTCACGCCCACTGTCTCTCCTTTCACGCCCACTGTCTCCCCGCTCACGCCCACTGTCTCTCCGCTCACGCCCACTGTCTCTCCGCTCACGCCCACTGTCTCTCCGCTCACGCCCACTGTCTCTCCCTGCTCACGCCCACTGTCTCCCCGCTCATGCCCACTGTCTCTCCCTGCTCACGCCCACTGTCTCTCCGCTCACGCCCACTGTCTCTCCCTGCTCACGCCCACTGTCTCTCCCTGCTCACGCCCACTGTCTCCCCGCTCACGCCCACTGTCTCTCCGCTCACGCCCACTGTCTCTCCCTGCTCACGCCCACTGTCTCTCCCTGCTCACGCCCACTGTCTCTCCCTGCTCACGCCCACTGTCTCTCCCTGCTCACGCCCACTGTCTCTCCCTGCTCACCCCCCTGTCTCTCCGCTCACGCCCACTGTCTCTCCCTGCTCACGCCCACTGTCTCTCCCTGCTCACGCCCACTGTCTCTCCCTGCTCACGCCCACTGTCTCTCCCTGCTCACGCCCACTGTCTCTCCGCTCACGCCAACTGTCGCTGGTCTTGCGCCGCAGGCCGTGATCAACACCATGTGTGGCTTCGGCGTCCAGGCAGAGAGCCACTCGGAGGCCCATAAGTTCATCTACCCGGCGGGCTGTGCAGACGGAGCCGTCCTGTGGATCCAGTCCCATCTGGTGCTGGTGGGGGCTCTGACCCTGGTTCTGTCTCTCCCCCAGGTAACGCCTTCCCAGCCCCGCTCAAAAGCATATTGATCGTGTGTGAAAGTCTTACATGTGTGTGTGGATTTGTGGCGCTCTGTCTGGCCGGCGGTTGATGATGACGGACGCGTCCCAGAGAGGGGTTAAGGTTATATGTTAAGTTTATATGTTATATATATATATATATATATATAGGTTAATATGTTATATGAATTTGCTTGATCGTTTGCAACAGCGTCAACCGTGGAAGAAAGCCTGACCGGAAACAACCAGGTATTCAAATGGCAATATCAGAGGAAACGACACAACAATATCTTCCTTTGGCCTATACATATGTGTGCATACACGCTTTTGCATATGTTAGATTGTGAGCTTTTAAAATACATTTTCAGTGACAAATTGTAAGTTGACAAATCACTTTTTCCAGAGCCCCAAACCCTTCCCCCCTCCCTCCCCCACCTCCAAAATGTATCTATTGAGGCTTCCAGGGGACGTCAAGTGACCATCAAGGCCCAGGATCCCCCCCCCCCCCCCCACACACACCCTGTACACCCTGGTTGTGTGCGACTCCACTGTGCGTCATATCAAATTCCACGTTCCAAAACAAACCTCACAAAGGTCACCTGTGTCAAATACGTTGAAATGAGGAATAAAAAACGGGAAGGAAAATGAATCCGTGAGGACGTAGACCAGTGAGCCAATACAAATAGGACTCCATGCAGGACACTCGTAAAACCCGCCGCAAGCGTCAAGCCCAAACCATGAAATATGTATGGAATACATGCATACCAATCCACCGTGACGCACCGTCAACGGCTGAAAGTTTGGAGAAAGATTTGAAAAAAAACCCCAGTAAAATAGTCGTGGAGACTTTTCTGTGAAGAATTCATGAGTCCATGGTAAGGAGAGCGTATGGAAGGGGGGGCGGTCGTAAGGGGGTTTGGGGGGGCTTTTGACCCCCCCCGCCCCCGTCGGAACGACCTGAGAGACGGGCTTGTGAAACAGAACGCTGTCTGCATTACGTTAGTGAACCGAGACACTGAGACCTGAAGGATTTGATGCACGTGTGATGTGGTTGTCAAAGTCCAAAAACTCAAGCTAAGATAAGACCTTCAAATGTGTGTGTGTGTGTGTGTGTGTGTGTGTGTGTGTGTGTATGTCATTGTGTGTGTGTGTGTGTGTGTGTGTGTGTGCGTGCGTGCGTGTGTGTGTATGTCATTGTTTGTGTGTGTCTTGTGTGTGTGTGTGTGCGTGCGTGCGTGCGTGCGTGCGTGCGTGCGTGCGTGCGTGCGTGCGTGCGTGCGTGCGTGCGTGCGTGTGTGTGTGTGTGCGTGAGATAACTCTTCACTTTGGAGGCCCCTCTGGTCGTGACAAAACAAACACTGCACTACACTTTAAGAACCGCACTTCCCACAACTCCCCACACAGTCGCTGTCATGATGCATACAAACAAGCAGGCTGGAGTATGGACTGTACTTCCTATGGACTGGAAGAACGGCTTAAACTATTCTTCTTTCGATGTCGGTAACTTACATCGAGCAACATTTTCAGTGTATAAGCAAAGTACACAGACTTTTGCGAACGTTACATTTGTAAAGATCCGTAGGTAACGTGTGTTAGCGGTCGCCTGCTGTTCCACCAGAGGAGCCAACTGGAACCGCGCTAGGCTACATTAGCCTCCAGCTACCAGCTACCAGCAACGAGACATACCAGAAACACAAAGCAAATGATACACCTCCACCCTTGATAACTGGCGTCTCTATAACTCGCCGATTCCGATGAACTGTGGTTGTTCAGATTGCTCCTAATTCATCCCGATTTATTATTTAATACGTTACGTCGACTGTGATGTTATTCAATATCATCATAACGCACCTTGTGAAATCACACACTTTTGATGGACCCCAACAGCAACATTTTATACTTTTGACACATCCATCGCGACCACACGACTTCCTCAGTCCTAATAGTCTTTCTGGTTCTTATTAAAAAAAATGGAGGCTACCATGGCATGTCGTTTTTTGCAAATTTCTTCCAAAATAAGTACAGAGGCATGACTAAAATGATTTCCACAGTGCCAGCCCTGCTTGTATAAAGCCTCCCCCCTTCATGTCATGGAGACACTTACATGGGGACAGGGTCTGGTTTCCATCACCACATTTTGATATGCATTTTGAAGTATCGCATTACAAAATGTTGATGGAAACTCGAATCAACTTCCTCTGATTTGCATTTAAGTTGATACGCTCGCTTGAGGTGGTTTTTGACTGATTTGAATCGAGATGGAAACCACTTTGCTGAATCAATTCTGACGTAGAGAACTTTGAACTCACGTGACTAGCGCGGTCTGCTTCTTCTCAAGCGTTTCCTATGACCCCGAAAACAACATGGCTTATGTCACCGGCCGACATCCGTCATCGCTGACGTAGTTTGTTCACCTCCAACTAGTGGATGGAAACTCACCTAATTCCCATTTACTTTTTTGGGTTTTTTTGTGCGAACTTCCAAAAGTTTGCTTAAAATGAACTTTGACTGTTAGATGGAAACCCAGCGAATGTTACATACTATTAATAGCTGCCCACTGCTTCTAATACAAGGATGGGTTTAATACAGAGAAACACATAACACTGTGTGTGTGTGTGTGTGTGTGTGTGTGTGTGTGTGTATATTATGTGTGTGACATAGTGTGACCCATAAAGAGGCCCAACCCTTTAATGTTAACATTTCTAGTCAAACAAGAGATTCTGCAAATAACTTGGGTGAGAGAAGGCTGCCCTTTCGTAAATTGCTAAACATAATACCCAGTTCTCAGCTGTAATCTTAGTCACTGTCCTTGAAAATGGTCCATCTTTGAAATATTTCCTTTCAGTGTTTACGTTGTGCCTGCTTCCATTTGAGAGATTCAATCGAGATTCGATTTGTACAATGGAATGTTTACGACCCATTCCCTTCCAAATTCCTAAAACACAATACTATTAAAAAACTGCAAAAAGCATTTTAAAGCTTTTTAAAGTGCCAGTAGTGCAGCATCATCATGAACACAGTGCAGTCGCTTTAATGAGTCCTGTAAAGAGGCTTTATTGCCGTCATGGCTTCTAAGGGTCATTTTGTTTGTCGGTTTTAAGCTTTAACAAACTTTCTGTCAGAAGAAGTTAGACTGACAAACCCTGATAGCACTTGCTGATTTTGTTTGCATTGAGTAAACTCAAAACACATGGGCTAAAACCAGACAAACCCACACACATGAGCCTTAACGAGATGCTCCCCCCACACACATGAGCCTTAACGAGATACTCCCCCCACACACATGAGCCTTAACGAGATGCTCCCCCCACACACATGAGCCTTAACGAGATGCTCCCCCCCACACACATGAGCCTTAACGAGATGCTCCCCCCACACACATGAGCCTTAACGAGATGCTCCCCCCACACACATGAGCCTTAACGAGATGCTCGCCCCACACACATGAGCCTTAACGAGATGCTCCCCCCACACACATGAGCCTTAACGAGATGCTCCCCCCACACACACATGAGCCTTAACGAGATAATCACCCCACACACATGAGCCTTAACGAGATGCTCGCCCCATTGACACTGAAGCGATGGATATATTGACAGAGCCCTGTAGCCTCAGCACTAATCTTGTGTCAGCCAAACTCAGTGAGATACCGCAAGCATCACTCACCACCGACCTGCCCCTTGCCTCCCGGCTCCCTGCTCAAACTAGGCCCCTGCCGGCCTTAGGATATAGTCCTTAACCACACACCACTGAAGTGGTTTTTTTGGGCTCCACCGACCACTGGGACACAGATGTTGAGTAAACAGGTTTATTGCAGGTGCTGAGAAGCGGGTGGTGAACGGGTGCTGACTTGCAAGGGCTCCTCCTGAGTGTGTGTGTGTGTGTGTGTGTGTGTGTGTGTGTGTGTGTGTGTGTGTGTTGATGGCTGGCTTTACCTGTGGGCTTTGATTATGATGCACCACAGGTGTGCAGCCTCACCCCGGCCCCAGAGTCTAATCAGTCTAACTCAGGCCAGATGAGGCCGCCTAAACCAGCCACCAACCAGACACACACTGCACACACTGCAGTGTCGAGAAGCCCCGCAGAATCTCTTCAGCGGCAGAGTTAAGTAGAGTGCTACAAAACCACCATTGAATATAATATACCAACACGTTCGAAGAAGGACTCTAATGTGTATACAATGAGATACAACTCTTGCATTATTTTGTGTGTTCATGCAGCATTTAGCTGCATGATTAATTAATCACGTCTCACCCGCTTCCAGAGCTAACAGTGGATGTAATAGCTTGATATGTGCTTGTGTTTTGTAGTCGAACATTTTTTGTCATCAATTCATGTGTCATTGGCCAGTGCAGGCTGAAGGCAGCTTACACTGAAGATGAGTGTCTGCCGTTAACCAAAACAGTACTAGTAGCTCCAAGGTGTATCTAGCACTTATGCAAGATACAAGATGCTTTATTGGCCATTTGCAACCAGTACAATGGAATGCTTACTCACCATTCCACTTGTCATGCAGCCTGAGCCCGTCGAGAAATTAAGTCATTCTTCATCGTATCCTTCAGATTGGAACCCCTAGAATCCTAAAGAGAGAGAAAGAGGGGGAGAGAGAGAGAGAGAGAGAGAGAGAGAGAGAGAGAGAGAGAGAGAGAGAGAGAGAGAGAGAGAGAGAGAGAGAGAGAGAGAGAGAGAGAGAGAGAGAGACTGTAAATTACCCATGGGCCCTGTCAAAACAATAAGGTTAGAATTGCAATGGCTTTGATGTTGAGTAAATGGGACGGAGATGTAGAGGCTCTCCTCATCTCCTATTGCCGCTTCATCATCAACTTTGTCAGCCTCACGTAGAGATGGATATACGTTCTTCACTCACCGAGTGAAGAATGGAGCGCATCCGATTTACTCAACATCAAAGCCATTGTAATTCGTACACGATTGTCTCATGGGTAATTTTGAGGCTCTCTCTCGCTCTCTCTCTCTCTCTCGCTCTCTCTCTCTCTCTCTCTCTCTCTTTAGGATTCTATTGTTATTCACGTTAATCAGAAGACCAGCTTCAGGTTCCATCTACAGCCTCTGATTTAAAAATGTTCCCAAGGCTTGATGAATGAACACAATTACTATGAATTTGGTGCTCTCTGCAACGCATTTTTATATATTTTTGAAATGGTATCTGGTTGGAAACAAAACCACAGTAATAAATAATAAAATAATTGACAACACATGAATTCCTTTTTTCAACACCCATAGCCATGAAGTGCCTGGAGAAATTGGTCATGGCACACATAAACGATATCATCCCCGACCCCCTGGACCCACTTCCCAGTTCGCATAAAGACCAAACTGGTCTGTAGACGATGCCATTTCCCTGGCACTACACACGGCCCTGCAGCACCTAGACAGGAGGGACACCTACGCCAGACTGCTGTTCATTGACTACAGCTCGGCGTTCAACACCATGGTTCCCCTCCAAGCTGATCCTGAAACCGAGGGACCTAGGTCTGGGCTCACCCATCTGTTACTAGAGTATTGACTTCCTGACAGGCAGGCCTCTAGTGGTCAATATTGGAAACAATATCTCACCCACTCTGGCACTTGAGCACCTCAAGGTTGCTGCCTCAGCCTCCGGCTGTACTCACAGCAATAACCTGATAATTAAGTTTGCAGACGACACCACAGTCATCGGCCTGATAAGCGACGACAACAAGACGGAGTACAGAGATGAGGCAGTCCTGCTGACGTGATGGTGCGAGGACAACAGCCTCGCGCTGAATGTCAGCAAGACTAAGGAACATATCGTGAAGTTCAGTGGCGAGTGGCGTCACTGTGTGGTACGGCAAACACCACTGCACGGGACGAGAAAACCATCCAGAGGGTCATGAGGAATGGCGGAAAACATCATCGGGTGTACACTTCCATACATCGAGGAGATCTTTAGAACCAGGTGTCGGTAGTATAGTATAGTGTAGTATTGCAAAAATAAAGAATCTTGAATCTTGAATCTTGAATCAAGGTGCAATGTGTACGATTTGGCCAAGTGTTGGCCATAATATTACCTGGAAGTTGTGGTGACCACACCTTTTGAAACGTCCCCCTTTCCCCCCCCTCCCCCCCCCCTCCAAACACATCACCTGTCTGAATACTTATTTTTTGTTAACAGTGAATCTGTGCTGTGGCATCATCATGTTTTCATCCTGTTAGAATACGCAGTGCAGCGACGGCAATCCTCCCTCGAGGTACAAAGTGGTATAACAAGACGATACGGGTACGGGCGCTAGCCGGGTTAGCTGCTAACTTAAATGGAAACTTTTGCTGCTTTTTAACCTTATCTCCATCTATTACTAGTGAACATAGGGAACTTTTTTGGTTTTGGGTGCAACATTTGCTGCCATTGATTGTGTGTTCCCTGTGCTGTTTAATCTTCCACCTTTCACCAGATTGCAGGCGTTGTGCTGTCCCAGATCCTGATCACCCAGATCCAAGATGAGATCGGCTCCGTGTTGTGAAGACACGCCCCCACAGACACCGGGGAGGAAGCAGGATGAGAGAGAGAGAGAGAGAGAGAGAGAACAGCAGCCAGCAGCCGCTGACATCTCCAGAGGAAATCTTATTCTCAGCCGTGAGCCACTAACTGCTCTCCAGTGCAACCCCTTGTTGTTTATTGTGCCGTTGCCACGGGGATACCGGAGGGTACCGTTCAAGAGAACAGTGGGCGAAAAATACAACCCCGGCGATGAAAGTGCAAAAGAGTGTCCTGTATTGGTTTGCATCAATTGGTATTCATTGTATTCATAGATTGGTATTTTTTTTGGAACCTGGGAAGTATTTATTTCTAAATGTGATATATTGTGCAATACACTTTTGGTGTTTGAAGAAATCGTGCCAACAGAACTTCTGTCACTACCTGGCCACTTTCTGGTGGGTGCTTTTCTGCTTAGACTTCATGGCTGCCTGGATGAGCAGCAGGTTGAACACGTCTCGCTGCAACAGACAGCAAACACATCCGTTAGAAGATGTACAAAACAAGTGTCTCCTTCCTTCCTTTTAGCTGTAACACATGATGTGCTGTATGTTGTGTGTACACTTAGGGGAATACTTTCCCCCCCTCAACACACAATGCCTGGAGTCCATCAGCAAGCATACAGATCCATAATTCATAGGTGGGTGATGTGTGTGTGTGTGTGTGTATCAGTCTGTGTCCCGCACTGGGTGAACTGAAACTGATGACCTCCGGCGTGAGAGGAGACGTTCTAACGTGAGAGGCTCAAACCTATAGGCCCTCTAGCTTGATCACTAGAACGTCCATTTCAGCATCAGGGAGTGAGGTTTACCACTGCACAGCACCACCTGCTGGCTTCCGTTACACGTTGTACGTGCGTGCGTGTGTGTGTGTGTGTGTGTGCGTGTGAGTGTGTGTGCACTGATGGAGCTGTAGTTGTCATGACAGCGTATCCCCTTTCGTTGATGCCCCAACACACTGGCTAACCACAGCGAGTTAACAAGCGCACGGCGACAAAGCATTGTTGTTTCGGCATCAAGGATCATGTGTTAGCACCACCTGGTCTGAGGTCCTTCTGGCCCTCCCCACCTGTGCATCACTGCCTCCCTATTTCCATCATGGGGTACGGTAGCAGCTGCTCCCTGCAGCCGCTCACAACAACACCATTGTGTCCCATACATTAATTTATTTGTGGCGGCCCGCCACAATATTAACACTGAACAAGCAAACACCTTGTCATGCTTTGTTGTTGAGTCTGTATAAGAACTGAAAGTGAAATGTATAGCAGCACAGGAACAGCTGCTGTGGTGGTGTATTAAAAACATCACACATCTCAAAAGCAACTGAACATTGCTTTTTTTAAGCTAGAAAGGTATTGGATATTGTACAGATATTCAAGCTCTGAATAAGCGGAGTGACGCGGTGAACTAAAGAGGCAATAAGAGGTATGAATCCTGTGTCTAGCGGTGTAGACCTGCCCAGGAGACGGTATGAGTCCCGTGTGTCTAGCGGTGTAGACCTGCCCAGGAGACGGTATGAGTCCTGTGTGTCTAGCGGTGTAGACCTGCCCAGGAGACGGTATGAGTCCTGTGTGTCTAGTGGTGTAGACCTGCCCAGGAGACGGTATGAGTCCTGTGTGTCTAGTGGTGTAGACCTGCCCAGGAGACGGTATGAGTCCTGTGTGTCTAGCGGTGTAGACCTGCCCAGGAGACGGTATGAGTCCTGTGTGTCTAGTGGTGTAGACCTGCCCAGGAGACGGTATGAGTCCTGTGTGTCTAGTGGTGTAGACCTGCCCAGGAGACGGTATGAGTCCTGTGGGTCTAGTGGTTTATATCGGTACATTCCCCCTCTTTCCCCCCTGTTTTGTGGATATTTCTACACAATCGGCGCAGTACCCTTACTAAAAGGCAATTCAACTAGGTATGCCGTTTAAAATGTCCCCCAATGGATATAATATTAAAATCACTGTTCAGAAGTGAAAAAGCAACAGGAAAAAGCAGGTCAACAACTGTGGGACAAACCCAGCTCCGGTGTGGGTGTAACGCACAATCTGAGCGCATTAAAATACAGATTCAAACTAACATTCGATATGTGGAAATGAGGAGAATGTGGAAACTGGAAACTATCGCAATAATAAAAAATTGGTTACCACCACAAATAGAATCTAATTCTGTGTGAAATACATGAACATTTCCCTACACACTAGCTTGCTACGTAGTGTAGCGTCTACTACGTTACCGTAGGCCAGCTTCCTTGCATCGTATAAATGCATCTGAATATGTTTACCTTAATTGTGCAAACAGTGAAATAAGAGTGTTGACCGTTCCTTTGGTGGCATGCGTGATCCAGATGAGTTCAGAGATTGATGATCACACGGTACGTTGCACGATGACGTAGGAAGGTAATCATTATTGAGTCGTTAGCGGTTATCATAACACCTGTAAAGCAGAGTGATAACGATTGCATGTCTAGTTCAAAAGGCCCAGTGTTGTCATACTCATATATACTGTCATATATGACATATCAGCACTCAATGCCTCTTGTCCAAACTGATTACTTTGGAGCTAACGGTTGTATGACACGTACGCTACAGCAGAACTTCTGGGGCGAGACGGCACTGAGTCTGAGCTGGAAAGCAATAACTGTTTCCTCTTTTGTTATAGAGACATTATATATCAATGAGAAAGTCATTTGTGTGAGTGGATGAAGCTTTCAAGTCAAGCCAAGTCACTTCACAGTTTACACAAGTATAAAGCAGTGAGTGAAAATCGTATGTGCAATACCCGACGACAGACAGCAGTTATAAAAATAAGATAAAATAGAATAAAAACAGAATAAAATAAAATAATAAAAATGCTATTTATAAAATGCAATATATCGGCACAGAAAAAGAGCAATATATATATATATAAATCAATGTAATAAAATATACATTGTTATATGCTATATGCCCTTGTTCAGCAGCCTGATGGCCTTTCAGCAATGGGGATTTGAATAAGTGTATTTGTACAGGGGCTAGTCTGTAGTGGTGTTGATTTGAAATATCCTTTCAGACACCTTTTTCTAAGAATGTTGGTGTAGTGTACGGACAGAAGGTTTCCGTTTGTCGTCCCACTGGTAAAGTGGACTAGCGCTGGCCGATTATATGAAGCGTGAAACACGTGAGACTTAATTGGTATAAATATGCAATATGAGTTCAATCTGATTAATGCAGTCCGTCCACATGAGGAACCCCCAATTACCGGATGACTCTAAAAGTGTCCCACGCTTTTATTTTGGTTTCTGTTCTTCTCAACTGGAGGGAACCGGTTACCAAAGACGTTACATAATGAAAACAAGCTGTTTCACGGCGGGAAATGGAGCAGGACCGCCGGGGGGCAGACGGGCGGTGGTCAGAATATGTTTGAAGCACAAGGAACCCACACCCACATGGGGCTGGGGGCTGCGAGCACGACTCCCGCCTGTCAGACATGGCCTAGACTAGGATTTATTTATTTATTTATTTATTTAGCTTCTATCGCAGCACTCGTTCCCCTCTTCAGTGTGGAGGCTGAAACTAGGCCAGTTACGTAAAGGCGTCAGCGGTGGTGAAGAGAGAGAGAGAGAGAGAGAGAGAGAGAGAGAGAGAGAGAGAGAGAGAGAGAGAGAGAGAGAGAGAGAGAGAGAGATGATGGTGCACAACTTACTGGGCCACAGCCTCCCGTGCTCCCCAGAGACGCCATGAGGAAGTGGCCGTGGTTAAACAAGGTCACATGTTTCGTCAGGTGTGAGGCAGCGTGGTCCCACCGGTCCTTCACACACACACACACACACACACACACACACACACACACACACACACCTGCAGGAGACACGACAAGCGCCTGTGTTTAAAAAGTGAAATCCTTACAGAAAGAAAATGAAAGAAAACCTCCAGTCGGTCTTTCCACTAAACTGCCTTGGGGAGACCCCAGAGGAGAGACTCGGCCTCGGCCTCCACCTCCATTTGGAGTCTGTAGAGCAGGCGTCCACCGTGTCCAGCATGGCTCCAGTAGATGGAGCAACATGGTCATGTTAGCCTCCAACCACAAACCCCCCCCCCTTCCCCCCTACATCCTAAAAATGTCAGTGTGGCATTTAACCAAGGAAAATAAGAAGTGTCCTGAAAAATTCAGCAGCCAAGTTGACGTGTGTGTGTGTGTGTGTGTGTGTGTGTGTGTGTGTGTGTGTGTGTGTGTGTGTGTGTGTGTGTGTGTGTGTGTGTGTGTGTGAGTGTGTGGCGGAGCGTACATGAGTGCATCGCGAGGAGATAATTAAATGTCCCTGGAGGATTTGGAGAAGGACGGAAACCGGGGGTTTCCATCTGTCCACGGTTCTATTTTCAGCAGTCAACGACGGCTCTATTAAAAAATCATCGCATGACAGGCCTGTGGCCAAAAAGAGTGGCTCTCCGTGGCTCTCCATGGCTCTTAGCCACACATCTGGCACATGTTAGCGTACACTTGACCCCCCCCCCCCCTACACACACACACACACATGAGGCGCATGTAATGCGCCGCAAGCATGTGTCGAACACATGCTTGTGGCGTGTTTAGATGGACAGGAAGGAAGGAAGCGTTCGTAAATAAATGAAAACAAGCTCAGTGTTCTATTGAGTCAGGGAATGGAGATACGAGCATACGGGACTATATAGAGGAGAGGGGAGAGGGGAGACGTTGGAAGCTTCCATCGACCTCTCCCTGTGAAGAGAGAGAGAGAGAGAGAGAGAGAGAGAGAGAGAGAGAGAGAGAGAGAGAGAGAGAGAGAGAGAGAGAGAGAGAGAGAGAGAGAGAGAGAGAGAGAGAGAGAGAGAGAGAGAGAGAGAGAGATGGCTGCAGTAGAGTACACACGGCCCATCCCTTTAAAATAGGGTTGGTTGAGTCTGTTTAGATACGATCCCGATGTACCTTTCAAATTATTTAAATAGGACGCGGGGGGGAGGCAATCAGAAACAGTAACCCTGCAAAGCCTTTTTCTGACAAAGCACTTAGTCTTTAGCAGACGCTTTTTATTATTCAAATCCATTTGAATAACCCAATGGGCTACTTGCACTAAGCTGTGTGAAGCCTCTTCCGGTATATTTGTTTACTTCCAACTAGCTAGCTACAGCTCCTCAGGTACTATTTCGCCATGAATTCCCATAAGAAAATGCGTTTTCAAAAACAGGAGAAGAAATACTCCGAACATTGTTGTGTTCCGCTTTGTTCGGCATCATCTAAATGTAATTAATGGTATTTAGAGTTTCCATGGCTTTCCAACCCATCCCGACCGAAGAACCCGACGCGGACATCCGATTCTATACCAGGTAACGTTAGACCAGTGGTGAAGCGTCAGGGCCTTCAAGGTATTCAGAGAAGACCCTGGAACTCTCAGATTAAACAAAAAAAATCGAATTAATTGTATTAATAAAATGTAATACAATTTAATCAAATTTAATCAAATTTAAATCAAATGAATACATGAGAATGGTATCTGTGTTGTTATCTGTTATATTTCAGTGTTACGTTGATTTGTTTGTCTTTCTCGGTCCATGCACGACGCATTTGAGTGGTTTTGTGTTGGAAAAACAATGCAACCAATCAGATATTCTTCGAGGTTGCTGGGAAGAATATCCTTCAACCAAAGTATTCCCGATGACGTTGGCCCTTAGACTGAATGAGAGCGTTCGTTTGGATTGACAATTTGATCAACCAATCATATAGTGATTTGTAGCCAATGGGCGTATTCTTTCAGATTTCCCCACAGCTCAATAGGGAGCTAGAAGGTATACTGGCTGGAGCGAGAGTGGATCTAGCGTAGTGCTACGTTTTTTCTACGTAGGATTTTACGTCAAAATGGCGAAGGCAAAGACGATGGGCTGTTACTTCACTACATGGACACTGCTTTACCAACTATGGTACACTTGGAAATTGGCTGCGACAATCTTATCTGCCTAAATGAGATAAGGCATAAAGTGACTGCCTCCGGTCTACAGCAGGGGTTCCCAAAGTGGGGGTCGCGGTTTATGAGGTTATGAGGACCCATGAGGTTTATTTATTTTTTATTATTATTCTTTTTTATTTATTTTTAATCATTTGTATTATTATTATTGTTAATAATAACGTGAGTGACAAATAATGGAATTCTGATTCCCACAGATTCACGACAGTATCATCATTGAAAAAAAACCACACAATGTTCGCGATCGCGACATACACCCCCCCCCCCCCCGTTGGACTTCACGATGTTCGCGATCGCGATTACCCCCCCCCCCCCCCCCCCGTCAGACGGTGATAGGGGGTCGCCAGTCTCCAGTCTGTCTGTCTATTTTGGGGGTCGCGGGCTGAAAAGTTGGGGAACCCCTGGTCTACAGAAGGTCCAGTTGTGATAGACACGCTTCGCCACTGCGTTAGACCCAAGTTATATTCTAGTGCTATTCAGCTAACTGTTTGACATCGACCAAAGTAAACATCAGTTAAACTATAAAGAATCCTATCGTAAGTCTTAATAAAAAGGTTAATATACTTACTGTGTGACCGCTGCAGCCTGTGTCATACGAGATGAGACATTGACTTAGTTGTTACAGCTAACATTATTTTGGTGACCGTGTATGATTGTATTTACTTTGTTAATTTAAGACTGACATGATGTATATGTCTTTTTGTAAATCCATTTCCAAGCTATGACCACCTGATGGCGTTTTGGGGTTTGATTGAGCCTTCAATTTACTAGATTTCGGGTTCGGGTCTCCAGAGCCAAGAGCCTCCAGAGCACGTTCATCAACGGTAGGTTATGGTCTGTGTGTGCTTTGTAGTAACAGTGCAGATGCCATTGCATTTACAGAAGGCTACACTAAGGGACTCAGCCCCCTTTAAATACAGCCTTTTCCCCCATGGTATGGTACACATAACCATTATAAAACATTTAGCCAAACAAGAGCACAGCCTTACTAGTTTATAACTTGAAGCAGTAACCTTTTTTTAAACCTTCCAGAGACAGCTGCTCCAGCCAATCGACGAGTTCTTTCTTTTCCTCGTCTTCCTGTCGGTTGGTTTGAAGGAGAGGGACCCGGCGCATCGATTCAACATACACCAGTCCACAGTGAGCCGCATTATTGCAACGTGGACACGTTTTCTAGCCACTGCACTGAGGTCTCAATGCATCTGCAGAAGTGCAAGCTTACCTCCCTGGGGAATTCAGAGATTTCCCAGACACCCAGGTCATCTTGGACTGCACTGAGCTCAAGTGTCAGACACCATCCTTACCACTCCTGCAAAGTGAGAGAACTGTTGAATGTAAAGTCATTTGTATAGATTTGTAAAAATGAATATTGTAACATATTGTACATATATCATATAGGCTAAAAAAACATGATTGAAAAATGAACTGTAATAAAATATTTTATAACATTTTGCAACATTTCCAATCTTTCATTGAAGAACCTGGGTTTTGCTCATGTTCATTTCTCAAAGACAGGTATCTTGGCATGTATATGTAGAAAAAGAAATGGTCCGATTTTTCTCCAATCGATCTTTGCACTTGTGGATCCATGTGTAATCGTTGCACATCTGTTTGGAACTGCAATGCCACGATGTGATTGCACACAACACTGCCTGCCACACAGGAGCATTTAAAACAATATATACCCTCTGCTTCATGGAAAAGAGTAAGTAGGTTATTATGAGTAGTAGTAGTAGTTATTGTTACTGAACCATGCTCCTAGACGATGCCTACCCTCCTAAATGCTTAGCTTTACATTCTCTCCCTACTCAAACAAAATTGAATAACCTTCCTTGATAACTATTATGCCTTAGACGGTGTACATTAGCAGTTAAAACTTACGTAAATATGTTTCTGATCACCCAAACACGTTTCCACCTTATCCTTATTAATTATCAAATTATCGGACCAATGTGCAGGGAGACAGGCAAAACATTCAAGTTGGTGAGGAATAAACTGAGCTATAATGCTCCACTGAACGAGGAGGACCAACGTTACACAGCTTCCTGCCTACACTTAAACTGTGTGGTGTCTCACTCTTCCTCAAAAAAAAATAGCAAAACAGCACAAAAAACAGACAAAATCTATAGGAATCGGAAGCGCTTGGAGGTTAAATGGAAGTAGAAGAAATTGTGCTTCTTACAACTGCGAAATGACTCAACTTAACTTCTCTCTCTAATGCTGACTGACAGCAATTGGCCACGGCACAACAACAACAACAACAGCACGGCCACAGTGATGATTCAGACCACGGAGGTGTGAGGGAGCTGCCTCTTTGTGGAACCTCGCCGGCAAATTAGTATGCTGCATGGGCTTCATTACTCCGTCCACAGATAAAGGCAATATGTCAACTAATTACAGAAAGGTGTGTGTGCGTAGATGTGTGTGTGCGTGTGTGTGTGTGTGCGTGCGTGCGTGTGTGTGTGTGCGTGCGTGCGTGTGTGTGTGTGTGTGTGTGTGTGTGTGTGTGTGCGTGCGTGCGTGCGTGCGTGTGTGCGTGCGTGCGTGCGTGCGTGCGTGCGTGTGTGTGTGTGTTTGTAACTAATGTGTGTGTTTGTAACTAATAATGAGGAGGACAGTGTTTACCTCTTTGGCACAAGTTTTCTGCTTGGTCACTCTTAGTCATTGGTCTCCAACAAACCTGAAGGCATTCAGGCCTTTCAGGTGGTAGCCAAGGTCAAACAACAATCACAGGAGACAATCATGTGACACAATCTACGCGTGTGTGTGTGTGTGTGTGTGTGTGTGTGTGTGTGTGTGTGTGTGTGTGTGCCCATGGGATTAGACCGCAATTCATCATGACATCATCAGAGCACCAGAGCTGAAGCAACTCTCACCGAAGCCCCTAGTGGCCGTGGCCAAAACTACATGTAGGGATCAAAATATCTATATTTTTTATAATAACACAAACTATTTTTTTCTTGTAATGCCGTTCTCTATAATAATAAATACTAAAGGTCAATTAATTGTCTGACTGATTATTTTCCGAAAACATTGGTTAAGGTCTAATTCTGTGGTATGGGCACTGTATGGCAAAGAAGGAGAGGTTACCATCTTCTTCAGCTCACCACCACCACTACAATCTAAAATCAAAACTACAATCTCAGGGTGTGATTTGAAAAAAAACGTTTTAAATTCCTCACACATGTACGTACCCTAGTAATGGACTTCTCCAAATAACCCTTACGCTATAATTCAAAGTCAAGCGATCAGCCCTGCCCCTCGATGCTGTCTGAAAATGTCTGAAACTTTGTATTAAGGCCTTAATTGGCATGCTGAACCTTTTTGCCTCTGGAATCCATAATGTCCGTCCAGGTAGATTTCTCTATACGGTGGAAGTTATCCCAAATTCTAACGAACCACTAACCCAAATGAAAGCTGCTCTATGGATGTGTCCCTCTGAAGCACAAGGTTGTCTGTGTGGAGAGAAAGCAAGAGATAGCTGCACACCTAGCGTCCAGATGTGTTCTGCATTCTGTGTGTGTGTCTATGTGTGTATGTGTGTATGTGTTTCTTTGTGTGGTTGTGTGTTTGTGTGTGTGTGTGTGTGTGTGTGTGTGTGTGTGTGTGTGTGTGTGTGTGTGTGTGTGTTTGTGCTCAAGATTCAAGATGTTTTTATTTGCCATGTGCATCAATGGACAACAATGGAATGCTTACTCCCCCATTCCCGCTCGCAGTATGAATTTCAACAACAATACTATACTTTGCTATACTAAACCATACAGACCATACAACTATACAATACTATACTATAAACAACACTATATACAATTGTAGCAGACGATGCTACCACCAGCCATTAAAAAGAGGGCTCCCCCGAAGACAAGGACACGGGGTGATGAGGAATCTGGTTTATTGTAAGAGTTTTGAATCATTGTGAACAGAGCAGATGGTACATGCTAGTTGTTTGTAGTGTGGTTTGTGGTGGTGTTGTTTGTGGTGGTGGTGGTGAGGCTGCTTAAACCAGCCACCAACCACACACACTCCACAATTACTACTTTATACTACGCTATATACTATAAACAAACACTATATACTACCTATTATATGCTATCATATATACAACACTATAAGTCTATAACAATACAATACACAATAAAGAACAATATAGTGACTGATGGATGATACAGTATATACATATGATGAATGGTGCAAAAAGCATTTTAAAGTGGCCATAGTGCAGAGCATCATGAATATAGTGCAGT
This sequence comes from Muraenolepis orangiensis, assembly GCA_027704905.1. NCBI lineage: Eukaryota > Metazoa > Chordata > Actinopteri > Gadiformes > Muraenolepididae > Muraenolepis > Muraenolepis orangiensis. The sequence continues at coordinate 13,912,383 of CM051010.1, read as the reverse complement.
ACAGAGATGGTGCTCAGGGTGGTTGCGGCCCTTAATAACGGAGATGATAATAATTCATTGCATTTATATAGCGCTTTCCAAGACACCCAAAGCGCTTGACATCGTGTGAGTGTGACTGTGTGCGTGTGTGTGTGCAATGGTAATGGTAATGGATGCTTTTTGACACAGCGCTTTTATCCAAAGCGCTTTACAAGTCAAGCATCACATTCACCCATTCATACACACATTCAACCACCGACGGCGGAGTCGGCCATGCAAGGAGACAGCCAGCACGTCAGGAGCAGTTAGGGTTAGGGTGTCTTGCTCAAGGACACCTCCACAGGTTTTGCTAGGAGAAGCCGGGGATCGAACCAACAGGTTGTGAGGCGACCGCTCTACCTCCTGAGCTAGACTGCCACCCCTCAGATGGCCTTGTTCCCACATCTGGTCCTAAAGATCTCCTTAATGCATGGAAGTGCACACCCGATGATCTCCTCTGCCGTCCTCAGCTTTCTTGTCCTGTGCAGTGGTGTTGCCGTACCACACAGTGAAGCCACTCGTCAGGACGCTCTGTGCCACGGTAGAAGGTCACCACCCAGGGTGTGCCTATGCCACTTCTCCTGAGGCACCGCTGGGCATAGAGGCTTGTGAGACTTGTGAGCCTTCTTGAGCATGGCCACCGTATTGTGGGTCCACGCCATGTCGTCAAAGATATGTAGTCTCAGGAACCGGCAGCAAATAAAGATTTCCACCGATGACACCACCCAGGCTGATGGGGGAGTGGGCGCCCAGGTGGCTCCTAAGGTCCACGATGAGCTCCTTAGTTTTGCTGACATTCAGTCAGCAAAGGCTGTTGTCCTCGCACAATCGCGTCAGCAGGGTCAAGGACTACCTCATCTCTGTACTCTCATCATCGTCGCTTATCAGGCTGCCGCTGACTGTGGTGTCGTCTGCAAACTACATTATCTGATTGTTGCTGTGTGTGACTGTACGCTCTGTACATGCATGACGTTTGTGCAATGTTTTGCAATAAAAGTCAGGAAATTAAGGGATTATGTCCATGAGTTTACATTAGGACAGTTTAAGAAATACTAAGTAATAAAAGCCTGCCTCCTTTGATTCCATTATAATTGTCTATGTACAACCCCCCACACCGGCCCTGCTCTTATGGTTGTCCCGCTCAGTGTGTCCGGGCGGTACTTACCGTGCTCCTACGTGGTGCTGCGGTTCTGGTGTGTTTTAAGCTTAATGTGCAGTGACTGGTGCTCCTCTGTGTCTTCTGTACCGCTATTACACTCATTTGAATTCTGCATGGCTACTTAATACAACGCTGTTTGCACTCTCTAATGGGGGTCTCTTTCTGTTTTCTCAGAGTGGTAGCGTTGAGTTTCACCCTGTGCTACATTCAACCCTCTGCACAAAGACACACTTCTTCAACCCTCTGCACAAAGACACAGCGGTTGGTTCCACAGCAACAGCCATAACTACCGGTAATTAACATTATTGATGTCACTGTCGGTTGTCGCTGTCGGTTGGCTTGAGTTAAAAAGCTTGCTTTATACTTACCACATCCATGATTACTGTTGTTTGACTGGTTCTCATTGTGCAGCTTGGATAGTTTATTGTTACTAAATACATCATTGGGTGAACCAAATAGTCGTTGTGCTCGTACTAACAGTCCTACATTTATAAGGAAATGGCCACATGGATATGCTACTGATTGTTAGAAATATTTTTTAGTCATTACGGTCATTTTTGTATTTGGAACTGTCACAGCGTTTCTCATTCGAAAGCCAAAGAGTCAGTATGTTTACTCCATTTATGATTTTACAATACTACAACTCCCATGATGCATCCCGATGTACAAGTCACTTTTTCTCCACACTTCCAAGATGAACCTGTGGCCCAGTAAGCTTCCCCCGGGCCCCTGGAGCACCAGGGGCTGAGGCTATTGAAAAGGCTATGTCAAGTTTACCTGGGGCTTTAGAGAGGTCGACATAAGATCGACGGTAAGTCTGGGAGGTTATATCTACATTCACATTTACATTTACCTTTACCGTTCTTTACCCATCTACCTTTATAATAAATATTATGACACGCACACATTCAAAGGTTATTATGCTATTTAACTTTACTTTTTTTATTCATCTGTGCACGGCTCACCTTTTTCTCTTGTTGAACTTTGCAATTCACTTACAAACATGGTTACCTTAATCTGCATTCTTAAACGCACACAGCGGTTGCACTTTAACCCTGCTTATACCATGATAGCACAGTTGACTGCTATATGAGCATGGCTCACCTTTCTCCCTTTCTCTTCCTATATGGAGGTTTTCTTTCTCTCTAGATGGCATTGCTCTCTTCCTCTCACTCTCCCTTCTCCTTGCTCTTTATCTTCTGCTCCTATCCTGTGGTCTTTGTCCATTTGCCTGTGCTGCCGTCTGCTATCCCTCTTTTGTAATCTTATGTACTAAAGATTAAGGAAGAACATGACACACACAAAATCTCAACGTTGATGTGATAGTATCTGGGACACCTAAGTTCTCATCAATGCCCATAATGTCCAAGGAAATGGAGGCCAATCGGCTGCCATGTGTTCTGGCTCTCAGCTTGCTGCTGCAGCAGCTCACCATGACCTGCATCACGACCATCACCTGCACCGACCGTGCTGTTTATGTAGATGTTAGAAAACTGCATTTTCTTTTGTATCCCTATATAGCCTAGGCTTTATGTATCCATCCATCCATCCATCCATCCACCCATCCATCCATCCATCCATCCATCCATCCATCCATCCATCCACCCATCCATTCATACATCCATTCATACATACAAACAAACAAACATACATACATACATACGTGTGTTTTGTTACCCAAGTGTGCTTTGTCAATATTGTTACTTATGGTCATGTCAATGAAGCAATTTGAACTTAATGAACTGAAAAAGAGAGAAACCACTTCAAACCGTCGTTGATCCACCCATTTTTGGGCTATTTCTTTTGGGTTGCTTTATAGTCATGTCAGTGAACGCTTGTGGGGGTAGGCTATAAACATGTTTAAATGTGTAGTTGCCAGTCTACCTTGAGTGTTCTTCTTGAAAAAGCCAAGAAGGGATTGGTTTCTCAAGCCAGAGCACTTCATCATCGTAGACAGTTCAGACATAGATAGCCGTTTGTCATACGCGCGTCTTATGCCACGGTCCAGACAAGTCGTAAGTCGAGAATTCACGACCTCCTACTAGAAAAAGTGTAATGGAATGCCACCTGAAGTCGAAGTTTCTTGCCGAAGGTATATTTACCTGTATTTAATTAAAATAGTATCACAGTAAAACCAGTTATGCACGTAAATCACGTAAATTGTCTAATCGCGAGCCAAAGAAACACCTTGACCTTGTCACGGTCAGCCATGCTTTCTGTTTGCGTTTGGCGTCATGCACCTGGAACGCTTTGAGGTCGTAACTCGAAAGTTTTAAGTCCGAAATATACGACTCACGAGTTGTCTGGATCGCGGCATTACAACTTTGAATGCACACTTGATTACTGTCCACTTATTTGGACGCTGCAAGTTAAGTTTCGCTTGATTACACAGTCTGTTGTTTTGCATGTGTAACAGTGAGTGTCCCGCACGGGTCTCGAACTCGCGAACCCCGGCATGAGAGGCGACGGTCTAACGTGAGAAGCTAAAACCAACGGGGCTCCAGCTTCATCGCTAGAATGTCTATTTAGGCGTCGGGGGGAGTGAGGTTCACTGCACTGCACAGCGCCACCTGTTGGCGTCCGTTACACATTAACACATAAACATCGGCATTTTTCAGGGCGAAAATACTCGGGGCTAGACTTGAAACACCCGAGTGATTGGACCCAACAACGCCACTGCCTCAGTGTAAGTTTGGTTTACATCAGACCATCACATTAATAGGGTTGTATTGTTCGTTTTCATGGGGTGCGTCCCCAACATACAAACGGCACCGGAAATATTTTTTTCCCCTCCATTTTGTTCAATGGTAAGGTGAAATAGGGTTGAGTAAATGCATGCAAACAACATGCGGTATACCAAGATACAATTCAGATTCAGATTCAGATTCAGATTACTTTATTAATCCCGAGGGAAATTAAGGTGCAACAGTTGACACAGGGGGAATAAATGCACACACAAAAAATACTAATACCTAAGCTAAAAAACAAAACAACTAACTAAATAAAAATTGTATAAACAAAAATATATTTAAATGAAATCTAAATGTATTGATAAATGAAGATAAATTTACAGTATTATTACAGTAATACGTAGGTATATACAATACACAACAATACGTATAGTGCAAATTGGCAGAATAATATATTAATAAATAACTCAACTGAAAAGTGACATGTGTAAAGTGAAAAGTGAATTTGAAGAGTGATTTACAGTGCCCCGCACTGGGCTCGAACTCACGACCTCCGGCATGAGAGGAGACGCTCTACCGTGAGAAGCTTAAAACAACAAGCCCTCTAGTTTCATCGCTAGGACGTCTTTAAGGTGTCAGGGAGGGAGGTTGACTTCACTGCACAGAACCACCCGTTACATAAACATATGTCAATGGGAGAACAGTTTGAGGTTATCTGCTATTGAACAATTCATATCACTTTGAAAGAAGGCATAAACTATTTAATTCCTTTTAACTCTGTCTCTGTCAATACATGCTCAGCATGATGGCAAAATTTGGTACCTACTTAACAATATGAATGAACAGGCATTTGAATAGCCTTTGAATCGATTTTCTGACCAATACATGCTAAATGCGGAGACAACTGAACGACTTGGAAAGCTGTATTATACTTAAACATAAATGTATAGCCCTACATTTACACATTTAAGATGTGCAATATCCAGCCACCAACCAAGAGGTCCACCACCATTTCCTACATGCATGTGTATGTAGGCCATGTGCTGACTAACACAACTAACACTTGAGCAATTATTCTGCATTATTAATGAAGAAATGACGACCTACAGTCATACTTTTATGCTAAGGTAACACATTTGCAATGTTAATAGAAAATATGGAAAGTATTTGTTGTATTATTCTGTCTGATACAGACGCGATGCAGCCGCAAGAAGGAGCTTGAGACACTGGAGGAGGAGGAGGTACACAACAACAACAACTAGTTAATACATCGTTTTATAGTTTATAGTTGGTGGTTGGTAGTTGTTAATCATTTCTATTGTTCTATAAATAAATATACATTTTAAATATTCATAGTTCAAAAAACATAGTGTTTCATTGTCTTGAACAATGTAAATGTATTGCTTTCGCACCAAGGCCATGACTTATAAAGCTATCCAAACCACCAAACACAACAACAAACAACTTCTACTGGGGACATTTGTACCACCATTGGTATGGGAGACTCATTGCATGACTCATTGTATGAACTATATGAAAACTAAGATGAATATACGCATATTTTGCAGTGTTTGTGGCAAAGGGCTTTGTTCACGTTGAACCAGCGCAATAGTTAGCCTTCAGGTAACTATTGATGCTAATTGCTAGTTGTTGATAGCCGAGCAAGCTCTAAAGCTCTGGCTCTGTATTCGATTATTGATCATTTAATTATATACTCTGGCACTGTATTTGTTTATTGATAATTTAATGATATACTCTGGCATTGTATTCGTTAAGTGATAATTTAAGGATATTATCAATAAACGTGAGCTGTATTAGTTTATTGATCATTTAATGATATACTATGGCACTGTATTAGTTTATTGATCATTTAATGATATTATCAATAAACATGAGCTGTATTAGTTTATTGATAATTTATTGATATACTATGGTGCTGTATTAGTTTATTGATAATTTCATTGTTTACTCTGGCGCTGTATTAGTTTATCGATAATTTATGATATACTATGGGGCTGTATTAGTTTATTGATCATTTAATGATATACTATGGTGCTGTATTAGTTCATTGATTACTTAATGATATACTGTAGTCGGTATAAGTTTATTGCAGACACTAATCCCTGGCATATTAATAAGGATATAAAAAAGATCATATGGTATTGTTATTATTTTCAGTTTATACAATTGGATAAAGGATATCTGTCTAAGAAGCTCATAATGTCTTGCCACAAAGAGCACTTACAGGTGTGGTTTTAGTTTTGATATAAAAACAAATATGACTTTTTATATATATCTTTTCAAAGCAACATGAGTCAACCAACAGTTCCAAAGAGGACAAATAGTCGCTACATTTGGTAAAAGTGATACATTTTGGTAAAAGTGTTAACAATTGCATAAATGGTTTTCAAAGTTAATTTCTTAACGACCATTTGTCACATGATCATCATTGTTCCTAATAGATTCAACGATGGACTTCTGAAGTCTGCAGCTTTTGACCAGACTGCAGCAGCGTTCCAGTGAGCTGGCCCCCATCATGTGACTCATGTTCAGACCAGACCTTCGTCCAGCAGCGTTCCAGTGTGCTGGCCCTCATCATGTGACTCATGTTCAGACCAGACCTTCGTCCAGCAGCGTTCCAGTGTGCTGGCCCCCCCATCATGTGACTCATGTTCAGACCAGACCTTCGTCCAGCAGGAAGCAACAGGTGGCGGGAAGAAGGCAAAACACTAGAATTTTGGGCAGATTATCTTCTCGATGGTGAAGGTTTGTCATGGAGTATGTATTGTAAGGTGTTTGTCAATATGTTTGAACCTTTATGATTTTTCACGCTGTGAAATAGGAGGCAAATGCTTAACTCAATGTATTTCTCAGATGATGCAGACACTGAAACAAGGCACCACAATGTTGACTGTTTTCTTCCTCTCAGAAATCGTGCCTGCTGTGTTCCTAGAGGATGTGTTGATGTTGGCCACAGGGGGCTAGCATCACCTCCACCTGCTGGAATGACACCACTGCTACGCATCGAGGTTTAAACCAGTTCACCGTTCCCAATGTCAAACACCTGTGCAAATACGCTAAAGCTAACACTGTTAAATTCGTACAATGTCTTTAGGACAAACATGGAGTTAAGGATGTAGAATTCAGGCTGCAGGCTTTGGATACCTTAACTTATTATGTTATGTTATATTTGTTGTGGCCTTGATCAGTGAACTTGGTGTGCGTGCTAAGTAAGGTTTACAACTGATTGTGTTGAAGTCTGATATTCAACTATTTCTGTAAGAAAGTCTGAGGTTGTGTAATGTTAAGTGTTTTCGGATGAACACTGAAGTGAATGACCCTCAATTGGACTGGAAAGAAAAAAAAAGATCTATATCCAAACCTGTACAATATTTTAGCTTTTTGTAGTACAACTAAAAACCTTTTTTTTAGGGCAGAAAGTACATTGACATACACAGACGTACCCAGAACTACAGCTACACACAACACATTTGACAACTTTGGGATAGGTGGGTCTCTACCAGGTCGATGCTGATTGGACGTATTTCGAGTGTGAAATCCCCGTCCCAATCAACCAATATAGAAATATAAATATTTTTGTATATCCTTATTAATGTCAGGCATTACTGTCCGCAATAAACTAATACAGCACCAGAGTATATCATTTAATGATCAATAAACTAATACAGCACCAGAGTATATCATTTAATGATCAATAAACTAATACAGCACCAGAGTATATCATTTAATGATCAATAAACTAATACAGCGCAAGAGTTTATCATTAAATGGTCAATAAACTACCAGGTGCAGCTGCCGGCTGCACCTGGTAGGTGGTAGGGAGGGAGAGAGAGAGAGAGAGAGAGAGAGAGAGAGAGAGAGAGAGAGAGAGAGAGAGAGAGAGAGAGAGAGAGAGAGAGAGAGAGAGAGAGAGAGAGAGAGAGCCAGAGAGCCAGAGAGAGAGAGAGAGAGAGAGTAGAGAGAGGCTGGCTGGCTTGCTAACACTGGCTGGCTGGCTGGCTGAGTGCTGTTGGCTCTTGAATGAAAATAAAGGAAGAAAAATAGACCTGCCGACTGCTGGGACCTCACACACACACACACACACACACACACACACACACACACACACACACACACACACACACACACACACACACACACACACACACACACACACACACACACACACACACACACACACACACACACACACACACACACACACACAGTGTAGATGCACACACACCACCCTTTGTAATTTTTCAACCTTAATGAGAATCAAAATTAAATTGTGGATTGATGCTGCGTTTGTTCACGCCAAGAAATATGACTAACTAACTAGAATATTACAAGGAGAGTGTGATAGCAGGACTTCAACCGACTTGACTGATCACAATTGATCTGTCAACAGCGCCACAGAGACAAATGTTCTGAGTTGGTCGGAGGTATTCATTGACAATACAATTAACAGGAAATGGTTATGTTTCTAAAATGACATTTCCGTGTACACACACACACACTCCACAAATTAAACCCATGGCTACAGAGCAGTTAACCAACAGCTCTGTGGAAGGCACCATCCAGGTCAATTATGAACTCAGGTGTGATCATAGCAGATGTCTCTGAATCAGGGACGTGCACAGACATGTTCGGGGGCAGGAGCTCAAGTGAGAAAAAGGGCACTACCCACAATCATTTATAAAGAAATGTTGTATAACAAAAAGTTAAGCCAAGCAATAGAATACTGAATTGCTTGAATACATTAATGATCCAATACATTATTATTATTACACTTACCGCACACTTAACATAAAATAACTGCTGTTGACAAGGACTTAGTTTCAGTGTAACTACAATTCCCTCCTTTCACATATGATATTATAACATGCTGTAACAAAGTTCAGTACGATGTATTTTAACGTGTTACCTGTCATAATGTGCTTATATTGTCATAGTACACCGGCCTTGACGAAACGGTTCCCCGGGGCCCAACTGTCCACCGGGGGTCCTGGCTGGGGGGACCCAGGCCCTGGAGCGTTCAACAAAGGCACGCCAGTAGAGGAGGGCCACTAAAAGGCGGGTGACTGCCCTGAAACGTCAAACAGACGAACTGAAGGAGGAGGTACATTGGCGCCAAGGAGAAAGTTGCCCTCCTTAACCTCAACCAGGAGGTGATTAATGACAGTGAGTGAAACACTGAGTGTCCCGCACTGGGCTCGAACTCACGACCTCCGGCATGAGAGGAGACGCTCTACCGTGAGAAGCTTAAAACAACAAGCCCTCTAGTTTCATCGCTAGAAGGTCTTTAAGGTGTCAGGGAGGGAGGTTGACTTCACTGCACAGAACCACCCGTTACATAAACATATGTCAATGGAAGAACAGTTTGAGGTTATCTGCTATTGAACAATTCATATCACTTTGAAAGAAGGCATAAACTATTTAATTCCTTTTAACTCTGTCTCTGTCAATACATGCTCAGCATGATGGCAAAATTTGGTACCTACTTAACAATATGAATGAACGGGCTTTTGAATAGCCTTTGAATCGATTTTCTGACCAATACATGCTAAATGCGGAGACAACTGAACGACTTGGAAAGCTGTATTATACTTAAACATAAATGTATAGCCCTACATTTACACATTTAAGATGTGCAATATCCAGCCACCAACCAAGAGGTCCACCACCATTTCCTACATGCATGTGTATGTGCTGACTAACACAACTAACACTTGAGCAATTATTCTGCATTATTAATGAAGAAATGACGACCTACAGTCATACTTTTATGCTAAGGTAACACATTTGCAATGTTAATAGAAAATATGGAAAGTATTTGTTGTATTATTCTGTCTGATACAGACGCGATGCAGCCGCAAGAAGGAGCTTGAGACACTGGAGGAGGAGGAGGTACACAACAACAACAACTAGTTAATACATCGTTTTATAGTTTATAGTTGGTGGTTGGTAGTTGTTAATCATTTCTATTGTTCTATAAATAAATATACATTTTAAATATTCATAGTTCAAAAAACATAGTGTTTCATTGTCTTGAACAATGTAAATGTATTGCTTTCGCACCAAGGCCATGACTTATAAAGCTATCCAAACCACCAAACACAACAACAAACAACTTCTACTGGGGACATTTGTACCACCATTGGTATGGGAGACTCATTGCATGACTCATTGTATGAACTATATGAAAACTAAGATGAATATACGCATATTTTGCAGTGTTTGTGGCAAAGGGCTTTGTTCACGTTGAACCAGCGCAATAGTTAGCCTTCAGGTAACTATTGATGCTAATTGCTAGTTGTTGATAGCCGAGCAAGCTCTAAAGCTCTGGCTCTGTATTCGATTATTGATCATTTAATTATATACTCTGGCACTGTATTTGTTTATTGATAATTTAATGATATACTCTGGCATTGTATTCGTTAAGTGATAATTTAAGGATATTATCAATAAACGTGAGCTGTATTAGTTTATTGATCATTTAATGATATACTATGGCACTGTATTAGTTTATTGATCATTTAATGATATTATCAATAAACATGAGCTGTATTAGTTTATTGATAATTTATTGATATACTATGGTGCTGTATTAGTTTATTGATCATTTCATTGTTTACTCTGGCGCTGTATTCGTTTATCGATAATTTATGATATACTATGGGGCTGTATTAGTTTATTGATCATTTAATGATATACTATGGTGCTGTATTAGTTCATTGATTACTTAATGATATACTGTAGTCGGTATAAGTTTATTGCAGACACTAATCCCTGGCATATTAATAAGGATATAAAAAAGATCATATGGTATTGTTATTATTTTCAGTTTATACAATTGGATAAAGGATATCTGTCTAAGAAGCTCATAATGTCTTGCCACAAAGACATTACAGGTGTGGTTTTAGTTTTGATATAAAAACAAATATGACTTTTTATATATATCTTTTCAAAGCAACATGAGTCAACCAACAGTTCCAAAGAGGACAAATAGTCGCTACATTTGGTAAAAGTGATACATTTTGGTAAAAGTGTTAACAATTGCATAAATGGTTTTCAAAGTTAATTTCTTAACGACCATTTGTCACATGATCATCATTGTTCCTAATAGATTCAACGATGGACTTCTGAAGTCTGCAGCTTTTGACCAGACTGCAGCAGCGTTCCAGTGAGCTGGCCCCCATCATGTGACTCATGTTCAGACCAGACCTTCGTCCAGCAGCGTTCCAGTGTGCTGGCCCTCATCATGTGACTCATGTTCAGACCAGACCTTCGTCCAGCAGCGTTCCAGTGTGCTGGCCCCCCCATCATGTGACTCATGTTCAGACCAGACCTTCATCCAGCAGGAAGCAACAGGTGGCGGGAAGAAGGCAAAACACTAGAATTGGGCAGATTATCTTCTCGATGGTGAAGGTTTGTCATGGAGTATGTATTGTAAGGTGTTTGTCAATATGTTTGAACCTTTATGATTTTTCACGCTGTGAAATAGGAGGCAAATGCTTAACTCAATGTATTTCTCAGATGATGCAGACACTGAAACAAGGCACCACAATGTTGACTGTTTTCTTCCTCTCAGAAATCGTGCCTGCTGTGTTCCTAGAGGCTGGGTTGATGTTGGCCACAGGGGGCTAGCATCACCTCCACCTGCTGGAATGACACCACTGCTACGCATCGAGGTTTAAACCAGTTCACCGTTCCCAATGTCAAACACCTGTGCAAATACGCTAAAGCTAACACTGTTAAATTCGTACAATGTCTTTAGGACAAACATGGAGTTAAGGATGTAGAATTCAGGCTGCAGGCTTTGGATACCTTAACTTATTATGTTATGTTATATTTGTTGTGGCCTTGATCAGTGAACTTGGTGTGCGTGCTAAGTAAGGTTTACAACTGATTGTGTTGAAGTCTGATATTCAACTATTTCTGTAAGAAAGTCTGAGGTTGTGTAATGTTAAGTGTTTTCGGATGAACACTGAAGTGAATGACCCTCAATTGGACTGGAAAGAAAAAAAAAGATCTATATCCAAACCTGTACAATATTTTAGCTTTTTGTAGTACAACTAAAAACCTTTTTTTTAGGGCAGAAAGTACATTGACATACACAGACGTACCCAGAACTACAGCTACACACAACACATTTGACAACTTTGGGATAGGTGGGTCTCTACCAGGTCGATGCTGATTGGACGTATTTCGAGTGTGAAATCCCCGTCCCAATCAACCAATATAGAAATATCAATATTTTTGTATATCCTTATTAATGTCAGGCATTACTGTCCGCAATAAACTAATACAGCACCAGAGTTTATAATTTAATGATCAATAAACTAATACAGCACCAGAGTATATCATTTAATGATCAATAAACTAATACAGCGCAAGAGTTTATCATTAAATGGTCAATAAACTACAAGGTGCAGCTGCCGGCTGCACCTAGTAGGTGGTAGAGAGGGAGGGAGGGAGGGAGGGAGAGAGAGAGAGAGAGAGAGAGAGAGAGAGAGAGAGAGAGAGAGAGAGAGGGAGAGAGAGAGAGAGCCAGAGAGAGAGAGAGAGAGCGAGCCAGAGAGAGAGAGAGAGTAGAGAGAGGCTGGCTGGCTTGCTAACACTGGCTGGCTGGCTGGCTGAGTGCTGTTGGCTCTTGAATGAAAATAAAGGAAGAAAAATAGACCTGCCGACTGCTGGGACCTCACACACACACACACACACACACACACACACACACACAGTGTAGATGCACACACACCACCCTTTGTAATTTTTCAACCTTAATGAGAATCAAAATTAAATTGTGGATTGATGCTGCGTTTGTTCACGCCAAGAAATATGACTAACTAACTAGAATATTACAAGGAGAGTGTGATAGCAGGACTTCAACCGACTTGACTGATCACAATTGATCTGTCAACAGCGCCACAGAGACCAGTGTTCTGAGTTGGTCGGAGTGTTCATTGACAATACAATTAACAGGAAATGGTTATGTTTCTAAAATGACATTTCCATGTACACACACACACTCCACAAATGAAACCCATGGCTACAGAGCAGTTAACCAACAGCTCTGTGGAAGGCACCATCCAGGTCAATTATGAACTCAGGTGTGATCATAGCAGATGTCTCTGAATCAGGGACGTGCACAGACATGTTCGGGGGCAGGAGCTCAAGTGAGAAAAAGGGCACTTCCCATAAACATTTATAAAGAAATGTTGTAAAACAAAAAGTTAAGCCAAGCAATAGAATACTGAATTGCTTGAATACATTAATGATCCAATACATTATTATTATTACACTTACCGCACACTTAACATAAAATAACTGCTGTTGACAAGGACTTAGTTTCAGTGTAACTACAATTCCCTCCTTTCACATATGAGGGTGGGTCGCTGTATCATGTAATGATTAAGATCTATCAGCAGACAACAAACTAGTCAAATTAATAGTTATTAAATGAGCAGCCAACAATCAAAATTATGAAGTTACTGTTTAAGGCAGGACATTACAGGCAAAAAGATCGTTTTTTCAAGTAATTGTAAATTGTGTTATTAGACAAGGGCAGGGCAAATTTTGTAGCAACCCCTAATTAACTCAGGGGGATTTAAGGTACCTGTGGCATCATGGCAGCCTTTGGTTCGTTTGCTGCCTGCCTGTTGCCACATGGCCACCTTAAGGGTAGGTCAATTGTCAGATACTGGATGTCATGTTTGATCAGCAACTTAATATTCCTCATGTGCATGTTATAGTAGCACTGAATGACATCCATTAGTATTAGCCTACTGTCAGCTTGTATCCTGGTCCACCTGGTGTTCCTTTGGCCAAGTGTGATGCCTGAAGTTCCTGTTAACCTGGAGGGATGTGTTTTGTTCCCCCCTGGCCCTGCTTAGTACTTTAATATTAATCATACTGAGTAGTGGTACGTTTATAATTACCTAAGTTAAAAGATTGAAATGTCTACTTTGGTATTATAATCGAATGTACAATGTGTTTTTCCTACTATGTGATATCAGCTGCTGTTTTGCTACAGTTAGGTTTTGCTTGAGTTTGGGTTTTTTTATTTAGTTTTGCCGTTTTATATTTTGGATTTTAGTGTATTTTACTGTTTGCTAGTTTGGACCAACTGGATAATTGTTTATTCTGCTTTATACTCATTAGTTGTTTCTTTGCCCCTTGTCGTGGAGTTGGAGCCAGCTAGTGGTGGAGGCACACTGTCTGATTCCCTCCACGGCTTGTAGTGGTAGGAGCACTGGGACACAGTTTGTAGTGAGGTTTGGTTTGCAGTGAGCACCGGTGGTGGGTAACACACAGCCCTGTTAGACTGCCTCCCCCTGGCTGGCATCTGCCCACTCCCCTTTCCCCCTCATTAATTTTAGTCATTTCCTATTTAAAGTGTTTTTACCAAGAATAAACAAATAAATGTGATTGACATGTTGAAATAAACTTTTTCATTATAATTTAACCACGTCTCAGTCACGAACTTGTGGAGCCTTCTTATTTGAGGTGTTAATTAAATATCACCTGGGGCGAAATTCCCCAGGTGGCGTTGTCAGGCATTTTGGTATGTGGTATGTGGCTCTGCCTTTAAAAACGACCACCCGCCACACTTCCATGTTTTCTTTTACTCTAATGGAAAGAAAACTTACAAAAAAAAAAATAGTATACTACCCTGTCTGAATTCATCTATAGATTTAAAGCTAATCTGCATATTTAAACATAACATTTCAGGGGAAAATACTGACTTGACGTAAGTAACTATCTGGGGAAGTTGTGAGGTGATGTTTTGTCTTTTCACCTGCAATGCCTTGGTAAATGCATGCAAATTAGCGAATTTTAATTAGGCCTAGTTAACGCCTAATTTGCATATCAATGTGGCGATTGTGATGACGTTATTAGATACAAATTTTACTGTATTCACCTGTAGTGTCTCCCCTTAAGTACAGTACATTAGCCTGTATGCCCATGATAAATTGCCTTAGCTAAACGTTGAGCTAACTTATCCATTACCTTAGTTAACTATATTGGTTTTTGTCTTTTGGCAAATTAGCTGTAAACTCGAGGCACTGGCAGCTTAGTCATTTGTTCATCACCACTCACCTTCAAAAAAGCCGGCATCACATGGGACTGTAAGGTGGGAGGTGCTGCTACCTGTCTGAAGGGACTGTAAGGTGGGAGGCGCTGCTACCTGTCTGAAGGGACTGTAAGGTGGGAGGTGCTGCTACCTGTCTGAAGGGACTGTAAGGTGGGAGGTGCTGCTACCTGTCTGAAGGGACTGTAAGGTGGGAGGTGCTGCTACCTGTCTGAAGGGACTGTAAGGTGGGAGGTGCTGCTACCTGTCTGAAGGGACTGTAAGGTGGGAGGTGCTGCTACCTGTCTGAAGGGACTGTAAGGTGGGAGGTGCTGCTACCTGTCTGAAGGGACGGCCGAGGACTGTCCGCACCGCTGTGACGTGGAGGGAGGGTAGAGAGGGAGGGAGGGAGGGAGAGAGGGAGGGGTAGAGAGAGCATCGGAACTTGACAGACTAATCTCCCGACCTGATATTTTAATCTTTGGAAAGGGAAACTGTGCGCAAACAGGAGTAGATATATATTCATTTATTTTAAATAAAATCAAATAAAAAAGCATCCCATAAAAAGGGCACTTTCTCTGGAGGAAGAAAAAGGGCAGGGGGTCAAGCCCCCTTGGATGTCTATGTGGGCACGTGCCTGGTCTGTGGTGGAGTGGAGAGGTCTCTGGTCTCTGATTAGCACAGGAGACCTGGGTTCAACTTCTGCTGAAACTTCCCTCCTTGGGCACCTAATGAAATCCTGACGTTTTGGAAATGATCAATGTCATGTGAATTGTAAGGTCAATAATAAACTCTGAGTGGTTCAGAGTTGGCGCAGTTGAGAGCGGCAACGCTTTCTGCTCTGGAGACCCCTGTTCGAGTCCTGGTGTAGTTGTGGCTTTGGCGTGAGTATGAATGGTGGCATGAGATTCAGTACGTATCAGTATGACTGTGGTGTCCCCGTTGTGTGGGGGTGAAGGCGTCCCCGTTGTGTGGGGGTGAAGGTGTCCCCGTTGTGTGGGGGTGATGGCGTCCCCGTTGTGTGGGGGTGAAGGCGTCCCCGTTGTGTGGGGGTGATGGCGTCCCCGTTGTGTGGGGGTGAAGGCGTCCCCGTTGTGTGGGGGTGATGGCGTCCCCGTAGTGTGGGGGTGATGGTGTCCCCGTAGTGTGGGGGTGTGGCTTCTCCATTGTGTTATTAGAATTAGTGGGTCTCCGGCATTTTATAACTTTAAATTGTTTTTTTTAAGAATATCCTAACCAAAAGCCCTTACCATATGCACACACAGTATACTATGTTCACACTCAACCTGACCCCCATACAAACCACATTGTCATACATAACTCATTGTCATACCTAACACACGTCATGGATCAAACATTATACTCCTACTTACCACACCACATCATCATTCACAACACCAACCTCAGTGGGAATGGAACACAGGTCTCCAGAACTGCTAACCAGCAGCTCTCACAACTCCGCCAACGAGACGCTGGCTAAGACATGCTCTGAGTTTATGACATTACAATTCACATGACTCCTTTGATTTGGTCTGTGGTATTAATGGAGGTTTGAGTTATGATTTACGATCACTGCCGCCCAACCCCTCGGCCCTGTGGTGGAAGCGGGGGGCGTCCATTTTTTTCTTAGCATGTAAGGTGGCAACCCGACTGAAGGTGGTCCGAAGGTGGTTCAACGTTAACTAAGCTCTTTAAGACCTCAACCACTGCAAAAGTTGCGCCGAATTTCTTCCCAAATGATTTCCGATATTTTTTCAAAAATTATTTTCGACATTTTTTCGAAAATTATTTTTTATACATATGTTGAATTGTGCAAAAAGCATTTTAAAGTGCCAGTAGTGCAGCAGCATCAAGAATTGAGTGCAGAACAGTGCAGTTACTGTAATGAGTCTCGAAAGACCAGCAAAAGTATGACAGTGTAATGTAATATGGATGATATGATAATGTACAATACATTTGATGATACATTACAAATCAACTGTGGTGGGTGCATTTGATGTTAAGAAACAAATCAATGTATTATTCGGACTCTTTGCCAATACATATCGTCTTCATCAGGAGGAAAAACCGTATAATATATACATTTTTTTCGGCAAGTTCGACGGTACATGCTAGCGCTCCTGCTGAGGGTGTGTGTGTGTGTGTGTGAGTGATGGCTGGTTTGACCTGATTACTTGCAATGCTCCGCAGGTGTGCAGCCCCGCCCGGCCCAAGAGTCAAGTCAGCCTGACTCGAGGCTGCCGAGGCTGATTAGACTCTGGGGCCGGCTCGGTGTGAGGCACACCTGCGGAGGCTCGGGTGGAGGCTCACACACTCTCTACACGCCAACTTCACCGCTTACTATAATCCCGGTTGTTACAACAACACTCAACAGAATTGTTCTTGATTTGTTCACACAAATAAAAATTATATTCTCACCAAATTGACCTTCGTTGACCGTTTCAAAGAGCAGCCCATTTTTCTTTGTAAAATAAACGAAACCGTTTCATGATGACTGATAACTACAGTACTATCATTCATGTAAACAAACCGTTGAACTACCAAAGTAGGTGAAGAACGGTTAATCGGGAGGCAGATGTAGGGCATGTCTGTCAAGAGTGTTTTTTGGGTCCGAATTGTTGGGCTTGTTTATTGTGAGCAAATGAAGAAGTTTGAAATCATTGTAAGAGTGCTGTCATAACAACTGAATAATCACAGATTTCTGTACTTTGCAACTCGTTGCCGCTTCTCGCCAAAACGGCTCTAAGTTACAGGCTATAACCTTTTCCTATGGAGTTAGATGGGACTTCGGAGATAGGCATCTCAATACCAGATGGGGCTAAAAATCTGTAACAAAAATCGGGTACAAAAATAAAAACATTACTGAAGAACATTGCGGTACTTGCGTCAATGACCACACCTGTGCAAGCAATGTGCTAAGCAAGCTACATTAGCTAAGCTACTAATGGATGAAGTTCTGTTTAGATATTTATTAAAAAAAACACACTAGTGTACGTTCAGGTTAAATACTGAACTTACTATACTGAATCTTTTCTTGTGTCACGACAGTGGTTCGCTTCTTATCGGAGTACAGGGTAACTTATGCTGAACGGCTAACCCGTTACGGAGCAGGTTATGTTCGAGACCATGGATCAAAACGTACAAAAACAGCAAAAACTGAGATGTACACGTCACGATTCAAGTGTTCAGTTCAACCAGACCCGACAAGCTCCAGCCTTTTTCTGTACACCACTGATTTCGACCATTGGGACATTCCTGTAGAATCAGTGCTCGTCGGCCGGTGCCTGATGCCTGTGCCTCTTCAGCTCTCGGACCCCCCCCGTCTCCACTAGCTTCAGGGGGGTGTCCATATCAGCTGGCCTTTGCATTCCTCCACAGGTTAACATGGTGCTGAGAACCCATCTGATGATACCCCCAAAGTGGTGTCACCACCCTTGCAATCACCCCGGGGCGCAGAGTGGGAAAAGGTAGGCTCTGTCATCACACCGCGCTGACACCGGGACAAGCTTGACCCACCATCAGAATCTCACTAGTTGGTCTATCACATCTGACAGTGACTGACTTTGTCCAGGACCACATCATCACACCCAACGTTCCGGGCCGGTGAGAAGAGAGAGAAAAAACGCTTACCAAAGTCTACACTCCATTCTTGAGTAGGGCTACATCCTACGGCTACATCCTACGGAATACGCAACAACTACCTGTTACCGTCAGTGGCCTGGCTAGGTGACGCAGCATTACTCTGGTCTACAAGGTTTTACTGCAATGGACTATATTTGGAGCCCAGATGATAGCGTCACGGAACTTTCCTCCATTGGTGATCCAATCGGATCCTCAACGGGACACCCATCGCTCTCAAGTGCAACCCCCTCGTGGCTTATTGTGCCGTTGCCACGGGAACACCGCAGGGTATTGGCCAAGAACGCAGTGGGAAGAAAATACAATCACATCCGAGTCCACAGAGTCCTGCAAATTTGTACTTTAATTGGTTGAATCATAAACACACAATTGCACAAAACGACCCGTTTTTTGTATGGTTCATAACATCACAGGCTTGAGGAGAACGGATTAAAGAGAAAACAGATCAGACATGTGCAAAACTATTGAATTAAAAAACGATTAGAAAAAAATGCAAGTGAACCACATGTTTCATGTAGATGCCTTCGGAAACAACAGTGGGATAGGGCTGGTCGATAAAATGATAACAATAATAATTATTACAATATAATTTCTACCTAATCTATAAGGAACATAAGGAGAATATGATTCAAGGTTCAGTATAATTATTTTCCAGTGTATACCTGGCCACAAATAGAATCCAAGTATATATATATATATATATATATATATATATAGAATTGTATTATACTTCATAAATGTCTGAATCCTATCACATTTGGCAGGTGGTTAATTACAAACAATTTTCTGTGACAGCAAAAAAAAAATCGAAAAAGGAAACAACAGATCTGTGGAGGGGCCCCGCCCTTCCTTCCCTTCCCGGGGGACGGGTTGAGGAATGTGGTTTAGGAAGAAGCACCTCAGCTGTGGAGCGCTCGGGCCCTCTGGATCAGACGACTGTTGAGCGGGGAGGAGAGCTTCTGAGCATCCCGTTCTACCAGCAGACATCTGGAGGTGGAGATGGAGAGAGAGCGAGAGCGAAAGTGAGAGCGAGAGCGAGAGAGAGCACAAAGAGAGAGAGAGAGAGAGAGAGAGAGCACAAAGAGCGAGAGAGGCATCAACATAGAGAGCCTGCCAGCAAGCGAGGACAGAAACACTTACAGAAGATTCAACCCATCAACATGTTTTTGTATTTTCCGTGTGCAACACGCATGGAATGGAACGCTTATGATCGCCCCATTCCCCTTCCGCAGTGGGAATGTTCTACAACAGTACTATTACTATGCAATACTAAACTATGCCATACTTAACTATACTATAAACAACACTAGATTAGATTACAATTTTTTGTCATTGCACAGCACAAGTACAGTACAGCAAAAATAATTGGCCATCTTACCAGAGTGCACATGTTGCAGTAAGGTGCATGGTAATATATATAATATAGTATAGTTGTTGAATAATATGTAAAAACAGTCTACTAGGAATACAAACAGGTATAAAATAACTTATAGAGTAGGGATGAGATATGTGCAGATACTATGCTATACTAAACTTTGCAATACTAAACTATACTATACAATACTAAACTATACTATAAACGACCTACTATACACTAAACAATGTACAACACTATACTATAACAATACTATACGCAATAAAAAGAACAACATAACAATCACTGATGGATAATACTAATAATAATAATCATCAGTACTTACCTATAATTCTGCAAATTTATTTTGCAGAATTTATTTTATAGTTATTTTATACCTGTTTTTATCTCTAGTATCTTATTTAACCACTGCACATTATACATTACCATACACTCTACTGTAACATTTGCATGCATTTTCACTGTACTGTACTTGCTGTGCTGTGCAATGACAATACATTTGAATCTAATCTAATCTAATGAAAAGAACAACATAACAATCAATGATGGATAATAATAATAATAATAATAATAATAATAATAATAATAATACAACAAAAATATAATCTTCTCGGATATGAGGTGAGATGCTAGTGATACGACGAGACGGATGGCATGCATCTGAGAGAGATAAGAGTGGCCTTGCCTATATCCTGCCAGTCGTTATCAACAAGCCGGTGTCTCTTGGTGTAAAACATTACCTGGCCAGTTTCTGGTGGTGCTCGCTGCTAGACTTCATGGCTGCCTGGATGAGCAGCAGGTTGAACACGTCTCGCTGCAACAGACGGCAAACACATCCGTTAGAAGATGTACAAAACAAGTGTCTCCTTCCTTCCTTTTAGCTGTACCACATGACGTGTATGTACACTTAGGGGAATACTCCCCCCCCCCCTCAACACACAATACCTGGAGTCCATCAGCAAGCATACAGATCCATAATGCATAGGTGGGTGGTGTGTGTGTGTGTGTGTGTGTGTGTGTGTGTGTGTGTATGGTGTACGGTGTGTGTGTTTGTGTGTGTGTATGCTGTATGTGCATGTGTGTGTGTGTGTGTGTACGGTGTGTGTGTGTGTGTGGTGTGTATGGTGTACGGTGTGTGTGTGTGTGTGTGTGTGTATGGTGTACGGTGTGTGTGTGTGGTGTGTGTGTGTCTACAGATGGAGCTTTACTTGTCATGACAGTGTATGCTTTCATTGATGCCCCCAACGACGTCTACACTGTCCCAGGTGAGAGACGCTCACCACAGCGGCAGTGGCGGCCGCGACAAAACATCGCTTGACATCAAGAATCTCAACACACACTAAAAAAAACCAACATACCATATGTTTGCACCAACCCCTCCCCCCCCCCCCCCTCCCCCCCGGCTCCTGCCCTCACCTGTGCATCACTGCCCCCTATCTGCATCATGCGGTAGCGCAGGGGCTGCAGCAGCTCCACGGTGCGGCTGTAGTTTCCCTCGTCGTACTCCACCATGGCCTCGCACAGCGGGACGCCAAGAGTCTGGGACAGCTGGTGTTGGTAGTTGTCCCCTGGGTCTCTGGGCAGGGGGGGTACAGCACCGTGGAATGAGGCTTAGGTTCACACGTGTTGTATCTCGTCTTTTCTTCTTGTATTTTCCTTTTTTTTATGTATATAACTATGTAAACGTACGGATGATAGGGTTTAGGTGGGAATTACATGGCAGAAATTGCAATGCTTTGCAAGTATAAGATAAACAAAGCTTTATACACATTTTATATCAACGGTCGATAATCCACGACCGCGGTCTGCCGGTATGTTTTCATCACGTTATAACATCACACCTATGGATTATGCCGCTTATACCACAGCCATCGGCAAATCGTTAAAATATAAGGGGGTGGATTCACATCGTTGGGTGATTCTGTCTGAGAGCGGCCAAAGGAAGACAATTAAACAATGAAAATCGACCATTCAATGAGGCGAGGTGGACTGTGAAATATCTCTTCAGTCACGTGGGACCAAAGCCCACATGTTTGATCTGCAACGAGGCTATCACAGTGACAAAGGAACCCAACCTGAGAAGGCACCGCATCACAGAACCACTCAAACTTCAATGGAACAAATCAGATTGGTTCAGATGCTCGTCCAATCAAAGTACCAGAGCCTCTCTGAATGACCGAGAGAAGAGAACCATCGCCTCCCTCCACGATGCATTGGGATTATTGGTAAAAACAAGCAACCCTTCACAGATTCTGAAACAGTGGAAAGACGTTGCTTTAGCTTTCCTTTCAGATGTAGCGACCGATGATGATGTGAACAGGAACAAAATTTAGTCTATACGGAACGTCCGACACAACACCGACCAGAAGAGCCGACCTAAGCTCTTGTCCCAGATGTATTGGAAACCCTTCAAACTAGCAGAGGTACGGGCCGCAGCTATGGGGCAGAGTTGTGCATGCATGAGTGAGTCTTTGATGGAGAGTGGGGTTTTTGTTTTGAGAAAATGTGCGAGGACTGTTGGATGTAAATAACATGATCGCTTGTTTCAAGATGTACGATTTCAATTGATGACGTGTCAAAAAGATTCAACGTCTTTTGATCTGCCCCCATTGAAGTGAAACCAGTTTTGAATACAATTCTTTGATTTTTAAAACATTTTCGAAACATGTGGGTATGCTTTTCACTACGGGAGCCTCAAAGCCAGACATATGGAACAGCCTTGAGAGCGAGAGAGCAAAGAGGGGCATCCGTGATGCATGGAACATTTAGGATTATCCCGATTTAAAGACACATCTTCCCCGAGGCTGCAATGGACGATATATATATCAAGTGAAATCATCTAATTTCATAATCCACATTAGCTAAATGAGGATTATGCAAATCGGGTTTCATCACACCGAATGCAACTACAGTCCAACATATATATATATACCATATATACCGGTGTCCATATATATATAATATATATATATGGACACCCAAATGCAACTACAGTCCAACATATATATATATATTATATATATATTATATATATATATATATATATATAATATATATATTATATATATATATATATATATATATATATATATATATATATATATATAATATATATATATATATAATATATATATTATATATATATATATATATATATATATATTATATATATATTATATATATTATATATATATATATATATATATATATAATATATATATTATATATATATATATATATATATTATATATATATATATATATATTATATATATATATATATATATATTATATATATATATATATATATATATATATGTTGGACTGTAGTTGCATTCGGTGTGATGAAACCCGATTTGCATAATCCTCATTTAGCTAATGTGGATATATATATATATATATATGTAAATATACATATACATATACCATAGAATACCATTCAATTATGTCTCCGGTCCATCTTCAGGGAAACCCCACATTACTGGACGACTCGCCCCCACGATGTCCTCCTCCCGGGAGCCACCCACGTTACACATCCCAAACAAGCTCTCCTCCTCTCTTAGAGAGCGGCGTCGCCGTGGGGAACCGAAGCAGACAGGCTGTGGTCAGAGTGTCAGAACACATTTGAAGCACCGAGACGCACACCCACATGGGCAGCGGCTGCGAGCACAACGGCTCGCCTGACAGACGAAGGGGGGAGGAGGGGGGGGGGGAGAGAGGGGGGAGGGAGGGGAGGGAGAGGGAAGGGAGGGGGGAGACAGAATGCAGCTCTTTTTTTTAATATCGTAATCTGAGAAAGCCTCCATCACACTCCCTGCACTCGTTCACTCGTCTTCTGTGCGGAAACGAGGCCAGTTATGTAAAGGGTTAGAGAGATGAGAGAGAGAGATATGACAGAGAGAGATATGAGATATGAGAGCGAGAGCGAGAGCGAGAGCGAGAGAGAGAGCGAGAGAGAGAGAGAGAGAGAGAGAGAGAGAGATGGACCATCATGGACCATGCTGCAGAACTTACTTGGCCACGTCGCGGAGCCCCTCCAGCAGCCGCTGGGAGACGTCGGCCTCCCGCGCTCCCAGGGACGCCATGAGGAAGTGGGCGTCGTTAAACAAGGTCACGTGGTCGTCGGTGTGAGGCTTGGTGATCTGGAGCAGCTCCCGCCACCGGTCCTTCACGCACACACCTGCAGGAGACACGACCAGTGACTGGGTTTAACGGGGTCATCCCGACAGAGAGTCAGAAAGGTAGTGGTGCGGCAGTATAGCTCAGGAGGCAGAGCGGTCGTCTCACAACCGGAAGGTTGCCGGTTCGACCCTAACCCTAACCGCTCCTGACGTGCTGGCTGTCTCCTTGCATGGCTGACTCCGCCGTTGGTGGTTGAATGAATGTGTGTGAATGTGAGGCTTGACTTATAAAGCGCTTTGGGTAAAAGCGCGATATAAATAAGCAGCCATTACCATTGCACACACACGATGTAAAGCACTTTGGGTGTCTTGAAAAGCGCTGTATAAATGCAATGTATTATTATTATTAACGACAGTCTTTTCACTAAACTGCCTTGGGGAGCCCCAGAGGAGAGACTCTGCCTCACCCTCCATTTGGAGCCTGTAGAGCAGAGAGCAGGAGTCCACCGTGTCCAGCATGCCTCCAGTGGACTTGCAGCTTCTGGACACCTTATGGAGCAACAACAACATGGGCATGTTAGAGCCTCCAACCACAGAAAAACACACCCCACATACCACACTTATGGACTGCCTCTGAAAAGGTCAAATCAAAGATTTGACCTTTTCAGAGTTGATGTCAAAGTTGATTGATGTCGACATGTGGAACATATTTGGGGCGCAGAGTGAGAATTTTTACTAAATATTAAGTAGAACGGACCTTGCTGTCATACAGGCTCAGTGCAGCTTCGTAGTCTCCCTTTGATGAAGAGAGAAAGAAGGGAACAAGGGATACATCAGAATTAGTGGGCCGTAAAATACATGGCACCTCCCTTTGTACTGTTTGACTGACTGATAATAATTATCAAGTACAGTACAGCGAAAGGAATTTCCCTGCATTTAACCCATCCTAGTGTTAGGAGCAGTGGGCAGCTATTTATACAGCTGCCCGGGGAGCAGTGTAGGGGGTCTGGTGCCTTGCTCAAGGGCAGTAACCTGGCGTTTCAGGGACTTGAACCGGCGACCTGGCGGCTCCCAAGCCAAGTCCTTAGCCACTGAGCTACTATAAAGGCCTTATATGTATTTACCTTCTCGATGAAGCACAGCGCCCAGTGCCAGTAGTTGTGACAGGCCAGCATGTCGCATCCCTGGACCAACAAGAGAATACATCACATCACAAATTAGATTAGATTAAATTAGATTAGATTCAAATGTATTGTCATTGCACAGCACAAGTACAGTACATCGAAAGGAATTTAGCATCTAACCAGAGTGCAAATGTTGCAGTAAAATGCATTGTAATATATAATGTACAGTTGTTGAATAATATGTAAAATATGTAAAAACACACAAAAAAAAAACGGGTATAAAACGACTTATAGAGTAGGTATGAGATATGTGCAGAATTAAAGGTATATATATATATATATATATATATATATATATATATATATACACAAGGTAAGTATACAAGTATAAACAGGCAGTGAGCAGTTGTAACACACCGTAAGAAGTTGTCAGGATGAACACACACACACACACACACACACACACACACACACACACACACACACACACACACACACACACACACACACACACACACACACACACACACACACACACACACACACACACACACACACACACACACACACACACACACACACACACACACACACACACAAAGAAGTTTTCAGAATGGATTTTGGTGCATTTTGCTGCCAAAATGTCCAAAAAAGGCGGGAAGGGGCCACACACCTGCCAGTCCTTCTCGGTGGTCTCCATGAACGCCAGCCCCTTGTCCACCTCGCCCTTCATCTCGTGAACATGGGCCACGGAGTGGACACACCACGCGTCGTCCCTCCTCATCGCCAGACCCTGGAGGGGGAGAGAGAGAGAGAGAGAGAGAGGGAGAGGGAGAGGGAGAGGGAGAGGGAGGGAGAGGGAGAGGAGAGGGAGAGGGAGAGGGAGAGAGAGAGAGAGAGAGAGAGAGAGAGAGAGAGAGGAGATAAAGCGTGTTTAGACGTAGAGTCGTTTAGCACCACACTCTTCTGGGGAACGTCCGTGAAAGCAAAGTTTTTCCACTCGAGTAATCAGAAGAAGTCGTTATTTCCCCTTTTTTTAGCGAATAGGGTAATGGAGGAGGGGGGGGTGAACCGGCGGCGGTCGGTCCTGTAGTACCAGGCGGAACGGTAGCCGGTTTAATGGATACATTTGATTTTGGGTTAGCCGGCTGCTACTTTCAACTTCAGAGTGCTTCGCTCGGTACCGCTCCTAATTGACTCAACTAAACTAAACGGAACTTCCCTAATGCTGATTGAGGGCAATGGCCACACCACAACGAGCTCTGTGATTTCATCCACGGATAGAGAAAGGAGTAAATGAAACTGAAACCGAATGTAAACTGATTACAGAATCCTGTAAGGAGAGTGGGGGGAGGGGGGGGGTTGTAACCAGGAGGTGGAGGACAGTAGATGGGTTTCTATCTCCAGTCAAAGATCATTTGAGGCTAACCTTTGAAAGTTCGCACAAAACAAAAGGAAGGAAATGCAAATTACTTGTTGTGTTTCCATCCACTAGTCGGAGCGAACTAACTATCGGCCGGTGACATAAGCCATGTTGTTTTGGGGGTCATAGGAAACACTTGAGAAGAAGCCGACAGCCTAAGTCACGTGAGTTCAAAGTTTGCTACGTCAGAATTTATTCAGCAAAGTGGTTTCCATCTCCGCTTTTGATAATTAACTTGAATGGAATCAGTCAAAAAACCACCTCAAACTAGACTTGACGTGGTTTTACACCAATCAGAGGAAGTTGATTTGAATTTGGCCGTTTCCATCAACATTTTCTAATATGAAAATGAAAAATGGAAACCTGACGGAAACCTGACGGGTGCTTACCTCTTTGGCGACTTTCTCTGCTTCGTCATAGAAATGAGTCTCCAACAAGCCGAAGGAGTACAGGCCCTTCAGGTAGCTGAGAACAAACACAGAGGAAGAAGAGGGACAATGGCGTGAGAGTTGGGACTCGATTGTCAATACCGTCAATACAACCTATACGTTCAATGCACCTCCCTATCGACAAGAAGTCATTACTCCACCCGCCTGTGGAATAGCCTTCCTCATCCTTTAAGGGCACCAGGGACCCAGACCCAGGCCTAAAAAACGTTTTTATTTAAGAAGGCCTTTTCATGTTAAAATTAGTGTTTAACTACTGTTAGTCATTTTACTTGTGCGTGTTTGTTTGCTTTGTAGCACTCACACTGTAGATTTTTGTTGGACAATGAATGCAATACAAATACAAATGCATTTATTTAGAAATACAATGCAAATTTGATTCAACGGATGACACGGTGACAGCTCACTCGGTGGTAATGAGAGGGAGTATCGATTTCTCGTTTTTCCACACAACATCGCCCCAAGGCAATATCGCCGATTGAGTAAGTAAGTAAGTAAGTAAGAGCGAACAAATGAATGAATAGAGGCCCGGGCTCTAGTTTCCAAACGAGTCAATACGATGATTACGTTCCAAAATGGACTGGCGTGTCACTGCCGACTGTCACGGCATCGTGCTGAGAAACCGTCTTCTGGGAGCGCTTTGGATTGGATGTCGTCAACGTCACGGATACTTCTACATCTGGACCCCTCGGCGGTACACACATACAGGGTTATCTTATCCTAGTCACAATGGCTTTTTTTAAATCAGCTTTTCAACCTGATCACCGTCTCGGCCGTATTTGGGGATACAATGTGAGAAAGAAGCCTGGCGCCGTTTCAAGATTCAAGAATTTGATTTGCCATTTGCAACAAGCACAATGGAATGCTTATTCCCCATTCCCTCCTGCAGTATGACATTCTAGAACACAATACTATAATAATACTATGCACACTACAATTTAAAATGAACATAAAAACAACAATAAAGTGATTGATGGGTGATATGTACATGTGTTTAATTGTGCAAAAAAACATTTAAAGCATTTTAAAGTGCCTTAAAGTGCCCTTTTAAAGTGCCTTATGAGCATGTGCATTATGACTACAGTGCAGTACACTGCAGTACAGTGCAGTACACTGCAGTACACTGCAGTACAGTGCAGTACACTGCAGTACAGTGCAGTACACTGCAGTACAGTGCAATACACTGCAGTACAGTGCAGTACACTGCAGTACAGTGCAGTACACTGCAGTACAGTGCAGTAACTGTAATGAGTCCAGAAGGTCCAGCAGTGTAATGTAAATGACAATGTTATGACAATGGCAGCACTCCTAGCGGCTCAGTAGGCATGCTGAACTGCCTGTGGATAAAAACTGTCCTTGAACCTGCTAGGACAGTTTTTATCCGAGGCTCTCTTACCGTTTTCACACTGGGCTAAAATACGGTATTCACGGCG
>CM051010.1:13873882-13878882 GCA_027704905.1 Muraenolepis orangiensis | reverse complement strand
ATTGGTTATACTTCAAGGTAACTTCACAAAAAAAAAATGCTATTCAGGTCATCTCAATGAGCATCGGTGCACTATAGAAGCCCTCTAGTCCAATCTAGAGGGTTTGTATAGTGCACTGATGCTCATTGAGATGACCTGAATGTGGACCTAAAGTCGACATTTTCTGTCTGGGCGTGTCAAATTGGGCATTGTAAAGAATCTGTTAAAGCTTACATTTCTTGACACCCTAATTCTCTAACCCCAGACACAAGATGGAAGTCTCGGTGTCTGGGGTAAAAAGGCCACCATGGCGGGGTGTCTCTGTACCCCCCCCCCCCCTCCCCCCCGGTTCTCACCCCATGGAGAAGAGCTTGACGGCCCGGGCGTGGAGCTTCTCTCGGGGCGTGATGTCCTGAGCGGAGGCCAGCTCCACCGTTGTCTTCACAGCGCTGGCCAGGCGTTGGTTCAGTCGGACGGAGCTGCCCGTTCCTACCAGCTCCAGACCCGTACTCATCACATGACCCATGACTGTCGGGGGGGGGGAAAGATCCATTGTCATAGTACACTAGAAGAGCCGCAGCCGCCGGCCAATGAACTGCATTCGACCAATGGGTCAATTGAACCCAATTGGTTGTAGTGACACCAAGAGGCCACTAGATGGTACACGGTACTGCACTGCCGCAAGAAGCTGCGGTCGACTCTAAAAAAGCTGGCATACAGAAAAATTATAAAAAGCCCAAGACGACCTGCCTTAACTGCCCATATCCTTGTCGTTTACAAGTATAATTAATGCAATAAGTAGCATACATTTGTCAGCAGAACGCGAAACAACAATATATCACAGTCAAGAATACCTACTCAAATAGAAGACGACTTGCGTTGTTCACATATATGTAGGCTATAAGTAAAGCTACTTAACACATTATTAGTGTAAAACATTTTATTGGGTTTATTATAGCGAGTAGAAACAAAACATGAATACTATGTGGACGTCAGAAGACGTCATGAATGTCATATGTGTCTCTTGCCAGTAGCCAAACACTATGAAGCTATGAGTCGCACCAGCAGTCAACATCAATTGAGTGTTTGTTTGGGATATTCAACATTGACCGTCATATATTGACTTTCTATCCTTTTTTTTTTACTTCTATCAAAAGTCTTGGCCGTTACACAGGCAAAGGCGTACGAAAGAGGTTCGTCAACGTTTTAGTAGCAGCGCTAATCAAGCCCCTCGCTTAATTAGCGCAAAGAACAAAAAGAGACACGTTCCACTCATAAAGCAGCCAGCACCTGTCTCCAGGTAAAGCAAAACCACATAGACATCAATTGTAATTAGAAGTATGTAGAAACATGTAGTCGTCATAGTCGAATAAACCCAATAAGTAACCAAACCTTTTTTCCAACCTTTAGGTTATAACATGACCTATGATGAATAACGTTTTATTCATAGCCTAACGTATATGTATGCGATTGATGGGACATTTAGGTGTTACAATTACGGAAAGGCTATTCAGTCAATGCATGTCAACCATTGTATGCTGTCTGTATAAAATAGGTTTAAACTGAAAGTTTACTGAAAGCTACTCTTGACGTCACCCAGAAGACGACGCCAGTTTCATGGCGGTAGCGGTCAGCTAAACGGTTGACAACTAGCTATGGGTGCTGGGAAGCGACATAGTTGTAAATGTACCACATAAGACCATTAAAATCAACTGTCATCACTGCTGCCCATAGTAATAACAATTGTAAAATGACAATGGACCAAACGGTCACTTTCTTGCATATAGTAAGTAAGTACGTGTTTTATTTTTGATTACCAATAAACCCAATAAAGAACAACCGTTTTTTTTATATAACAATAACAATGTGTAACGGTGCTTTATTCATAGCCTCCATTATATGTCATTTATGCTAATTAAGGTAGGCTACAAGGCAGTAGTCTAAATATGAAATATGTGACATACGTACACATATACATTTACGTATACTTTTTATGGTATTCTTTTGGAGATGTAAACTGCGGGAGGGAATGGGGAGTAAGCATTCCAATGTACAATGTACTACAAAGGGAGTCGGTATATGTGAAAGCCAGAAAGGCTCCATGCTGAAACCGGTTCTAGTGGTTAACAAACAGTCCACATGTCTGTACAGTACAGTATATACTGTATACTCCATACAGATATGAAATTCTTTCTTAAATTTCTTCAGTATTAGAGAGGGTTACTGAATCCCACCTGCCTCTGGGGCCAGTTAGGGTTAGGGTTAGGGTGTCTTGCTCAAGGAGGGTGTTTTTTTGCTAGGAGGAGGAGGAGCCAAGGGAATCGGGATCGAACCAGCAACCTTTTTTCCGGGTTGTGAAGCGACCGCTCTACCTCCTGACTGAGCCGTACGGCCGGTACCCAGTATGGATGAAAGGGTGAGGATTCAACAGAGAACGACACTGGGGAATTAAATGACCCTGTACTATGTGTTTTGTATACATCGGACAGACGTTGAAACCGTACTCCCACCATAGTCATACTTACCAAAACTGGGATCCGCTTCCTTGATTGCAGACATGCAGGCCGATATTCCACCCATGTTTTCATCATTACGCCAGGTCACATACTGGGTACAGGACAACATGGATTAGACTTTGTGTTTGTGTGTGTTAATGTGTGTGTGTGTGTGTGTGTGTGTGTTTAAGTGTCTGTGTCTGTCTGTGTGTTAATGTGTGTCTGTGTGTTAATGTGTGTGTGTGTGTGTTTATGTATGTGTGTGTGTTAATGTGTGTGTGTGTGTGTGTTTATGTGTCTGTGTGTGTCTGTGTGTTAATGTGTGTGTGTGTGTGTGTGTTAATGTGTGTGTGTGTGTTAATGTGTGTGTGTGTGTGTGTGTGTGTTTATGTGTGTATATATGTGTGTGTGTGTGTGTGTGTTTATGTGTGTGTGTGTCTGTGTGTTTATGTGTGTGTGTGTGTGTTTATGTATGTGTGTGTGTGTGTGTGTGTGTGTTTATGTGTGTGTGTGTGTGTCTGTGTGTGTGTGTGTGTTTATGTATGTGTGTGTGTGTGTGTGTGTGTGTGTGTTTATGTGTGTGTGTGTGTGTGTGTGTTTATGTGTGTGTATGTCTGTGTGTGTGTGTGTGTGTGTGTGTTAACGTTTGTTTGTGTGTGTGTGTTAATGTGTGTGTCTGTTAATGTGTGTGTCTGTTAATGTGTGTGTGTCTGTGTGTTAATGTGTGTGTGTGTGTGCGTGTGTGTGTGTCTGTGTGTTAATGTGCATGTGTGTCTGTTTATGTGTGTGTGTGTGTGTTTGTGTGTGTGTGTGTGTGTCTGTGTGTTTATGTGTGTGTGTGTCTGTGTGTGTGCGTGCGTGGCAGGAAGGAAACAGGATACCTGAGTGAGTATTGCGTCATACAGCTTGCAGGCCTCATTACTGCTGGTCGTCAGAGGAAGCCCCTCATCCTTCCACGCCTGTCCCGGCGGAGCAGATCAGAGGTCAGCATGACGGGTAACATGGTACAGGACTATGGCTATGGGTATGGACCGTGCCCCCATGTGTGTGTGTGTGCCAGTCACGTAAGCATGTTCGAGACACGTGTAACGGACGCCGGCAGGTGGCGCTGTGCAGTGAAGTAAACCTCACTCTCCTCGACGCCTAAAAATACGTTCTAGCGATGAAGCTAGAGCCCCGTGGGGTTTTTTAGGTTCTCACGTAAGACCGTGGCCTCTCATGCCGGAGGTCGTGAGTTCGAGCCCCGTGGGGCGGGACGCTCACTGCTACATACGCATGGATGTCCCACCTTTGTGCCAATGATTTGCACAACTTTTAAATTTCAAACCCACTTTGCTGCATATTTACAGACTGAAATGATTGGTGAATGATTCGGTCAACAGGACTGTACAGTAGGACTATAGGCTACATAACATGTAAATAACGTGTGCCCTGGATGGTTGGACTATGTTATTATATGCCCTTTACATGCTGATGCATCGTTTGTTTATGGATTTAACCACCACAACAAAACAAATAAGATTAGACATGACCATATCCAGGGGACAAGAGTAAAAAGAGTAGACCAGCTATGTTTGAAGTTAGATGTTGGGCAAGACATGACGTTTCATTTGACCCAGTGAACGAGATAAGGGCATCGGAGCGGACTGCGTGGGGATTCTGCTAAACCTGCTGGGTCACTAGAGATAACAGGGTAAAGGGTGATTACACCTGCACAGGTAAAGTGTCGTTATACATCCATGGGTAAAGTACACAACCGCTGTTGTTGTACACATACACCTGCGTGGAAATAGCTACCTTTAGGCGAGTAAATGCAGACATTACTGTGAATAAATCTAAACGAAAATAAACATGCAGTATTTCTATGCATAGATGGGATAACAAATCGGTGGCCAATGTGTATTTAGGTTCTTTGATATTTGTTTTATTTGACAAATAGTCATTTAGATTGGGTCTGATTTTAATAATGCAGTACGGTACACGGTACGCATAATTGCACAGCATGCAGTATTTCACAGTATGCAATATTAAACTGCATGCAGTATTATACAGTATGCAGTAACACGACATGCAGTATTACGCAAATGCAGTATTATACAGTATGCAGTATTACACAGTATGCAGTACTACACAACATGCAGTATTACACAGTATGCTGTATTACACAGTATGCAGTATTTAACACAGTTATGTGAGGATACTGGTAGTTCTGTATAGTTAGGGCTCGATCGTACTGAAGTTTTAAACACAGTCAAACTACGTAAAAAAAGTGTAGGGTTTCGTTTCCACACGACAGTTAAAGGAGTACATAGCCCACTACTGTTCTGGTGTTCTGGGTTTCACAACTTACCTGGCAGTCTCTAAAACTCGCAGCAATCATCTTTAGTAATAGTAGTGGTGAACTTCTGCAACTAGAAGGGTTTCATAACAAACGCAAGTCTTCCGCTACGGAGACTCCGTGGCGGGACGGGGGCGGGGGGCGGGGCGTGGGAGGGGGAGGAGTCGACCGGGCCTTAACCTCTCAAA
>CM051010.1:13856382-13868882 GCA_027704905.1 Muraenolepis orangiensis | reverse complement strand
TGTCATAACAAACTGCCACTGGCCGTGTTGTACTTCATCCAGAAGGTAATAAATATAATGAGTTTGCTCAGTCAAGCCAATAGACCAGCACTCAAAATGCGTTTCAGGCTGTTTTTGATTGGCCCCCTTGTCTCATTAGTCAGCTAGGCCTATAGCGTCCAACAGATTCAAACAACCTATTTTAAAAATGGATGTTGCCATACAATAATGATTTGTCAGTGTACAGCACAGCGAAAGGACATTCTCTGCATTTAAACCCATCCTAGCATAAGGAGCAGAGGTCAGCTATTTATACGGCGGGCAGGGGGGAGCAGTTAGCGTTAGGGTGTCTTGCACAAGGACACCTCGACAGTTTCTTGTTTTTCTTTGCTCGAGAGGAGCCAGGGGTATCGAACCGGCAACACTCCGGTTGTGAGGCGACCGCTCTTCCTCCTGAGTTATACTGCAGCCCTATATTCAGCTCGTTCCGATTTGATCTCTCTCGTCTTTTAACCCTATCTGTACGTATATAGGCGGTTCAATATATTTCCTTAGGAAGACTTTCATTAGAGAAAGGCTTCTCCGTGCATACGTATGTGGTACGGGGGTAAGAACGAGCCTCGCCTGAGGCCTGTCAAATGGGAGTATTTTTTTATTTTGTGGTCTAAAAATAGCGCCGTGGACAGAAGGAAACCATTGTTATGTCCTACCGACACAAATCCTTCAGGGACTTCATTATCTTATTTCATTATCTTCTGGCCCTCACACCACTGGTCGTGTCTCCTTCAGGTGTGTGTGCGTGTGTGTGCGTGTGTGTGTGTGTGTGTGTGTGTGTGAAGGACCGGTGGGGCGGGAGCTGGTCCAGGTCACGTTGCCTCACACCTGACGACCATGTGACCTTGTTTAACCACGCCCACCTCCTCATGGCGTCTCCGGGGAGTGCGGGAGGGCTGTGGTTCAATAGGTTTGTGCACCATCATCCTCTCTCTCTCTCTCTCTCTCTCTCTCTCTCTCTCTCTCTCTCTCTCTCTCTCTCTCTCTCTCTCCGCCGCCCACTTTACATAACTGGCCTCGTTTCAGCCTCCGCACTGAAGACGGGGACGAGCGCTGCTGGTGTGTGATGGAGCCTTCCTCAGATTAAGATGTTTAGAGCTGCATTCTGTCTCCCCCCTCCCTTCCCTTCCCTCTCCCTCCCTCCCCCCTCTCTCCCCCCCTCCTCCCTCCTTCGTCTGTCAGGCGAGCCGTTGTGCTCGCAGCCGCTGCCCATGTGGGTGTGCGTCTCGGTGCTTCAAATGTGTTCTGACACTCTGACCACAGCCTGTCTGGCCCAGCGGGTCCTGCTTCGGTTCCCCACGGCGACGCCGCTCTCTGAGAGAGAGGAGGAGAGCTTGTTTGGGATGTGTTATGTAATGTTCAAGAACTGGGGCCGCGGTAAGGGGAGCCTCCAGGGACAAACTTAAAAAAAACTAAATAAATAGAGTAGGACTATTTTCTTTTTTTTTTGTATCATCAGCCAAAAGGGGGAGGAGGGGTGGAGGGTGGAGGGGTGGAGGGTGGAGGGGGTGGGATGGAGTTTCCGGCTTGGGTGGAGGGGCTTTGCATTCATTGAATGCAAATCATATGCATATACCATACACTGTGTTTATGCCTTTACTTTAGTTGGGTGTTTGGAGTTACATAATCTCCACATTTTCTCCGCTTTACATATCTTTCACCGGCGGCCCGGGGGAGGCTTTGAATTGGGATAATCCTTAAATATTTAGCCCTAAAAGATACCAGGCAGCATCCTCCATCCAGGAGTCTCTCTCCTGCACTCTTACTGTACGTGGCTTTATTGCAAATGACTGGGTGTGATTCTCTTGCGGGCGGCAGTGTAGCTCAGGAGGTAGAGCGGTCGCCTAATCAACCAGAAGGTTGCTGGTTCGATCCCCGGCTCCACCTACTAAACCTACTAAACACCTAAACTGTTGAGGTGTCCTTGAGGAAGACACCCTAACCCTAACTGCTCCCCGGGCGCTGTAGCTGCCCCACTGCTCCTAATACTAGGATGGGTTAAATGCAGAGAACACATTTCACTGTATGTTTACATGGATGTGACCAATGAAGAGGATTCAATCCTCCAGATGTGTTGTTGTCCTTCACCGACCGAATTCACATTTGTAAAATGTGAGGTCATTGACCTCAGGAAGAATGTCTCATGTTGAGTCCTTACCGGTGGGCGTCGTCATCTTGAGTGGAAAAACATGATGTTCTAGATGATCCGATTTCCACACTGTAACATGACAAATGAAAGGGAAAAAGTTGGATTCCCTCATTCTGCTCGGATTTTTTTAATTGAGACTTTATATAACATTTAGTAAAACCCATTTGTTCAAACCACTCCACGGATTTTTTTCTTTTCTTTTTCCGACAGAGTGCTCTCTCAAATATGAATACTCAAATGAGTTTTGGTTATTGTGTCCACTACGTTTTTTTCTCTCAGTGAAATGAACGTTCTGCCCAAGTCTAAATGTGTATATATATGTATGCAATATTGAAAACTTTATTATCACGATAAATATGAGTCATTTTAAACAACATCGCTAAATATAATGATATGCTTAGGAATTGAAAACACATTTTCCAAAAGTCTAGCTGAGGGTCATTACATGGAAGTATACGCAAATTCCAAGTACGGTATCGGACTCACCATACTGGGGTTTCAGTACGGTGGGCTCAGGATTGAATCGCTGCTGTTTGCAGATGATGTGGTCCTGTTTGCGTCATCAGTGTGTGACCTTCAGCACTCACTGGATCGGTTTTGCGGCGGAGTGTGAAGCGGCTGGGATGAGGATCAGCACCTCCAAATCTGAGGC
This sequence comes from Muraenolepis orangiensis, assembly GCA_027704905.1. Classification (NCBI taxonomy): domain Eukaryota; kingdom Metazoa; phylum Chordata; class Actinopteri; order Gadiformes; family Muraenolepididae; genus Muraenolepis; species Muraenolepis orangiensis. The sequence goes on along the minus strand of CM051010.1, from coordinate 13,866,048 downwards.
CATGGTTCACAGCAGGAAACCGGTGGATTGCCTACTCCAAATAGGGAGGGAGTCCTTATCCCAAGTGAAGGAGTTCTCAGGGTCTTGTTCTCGAGTGAGGGGAGGATGGAGCGTGAGATTGACAGGAGAATAGATGCAGTAGGAGCGGTATTGGGTTCCCTTTGGCACACCGTTGTAACCAGAAGAGAGCTGAGCCAGAAGCCAAAGCTCTCGATCTACCGATCAGTCTTCGTTCCTACCCTCACCTATGGTCATGAACAATGGGTAATGACCGAAAGGACGAGATGGCGAATACAATCGGCCAAAATGAATTTCCTCAGGAGGGTGGCTGGTGTCTCCCTGAGGGATAGGGTGAGAAGCTCAGTCACTCGTGAGAGACTCGGAGTAGAGCCGCTGCTCCTTCGCGTAGAAAGGAGCCAGTTGAGGTGGTTCATCTAGTAAGGATGCTTCCTGGTCGCCTCCCGAGGGAGGTTTTCCAGGCACATCCAACTGGGAAGAGACCACGGGGCAGACCGAGGTACAGGTGGGGTGATTACATCTCCACACTGGCCTGGGAACGCCTCGGGATCCCCCAGTCAGAGCTAGTCCATGTTGCTCAGGGAGAGGGAAGTTTGGAGTCCCCTGTTGAAGCTGCTACCTCCGCGACCCGATTACGGATAAGCGGGAGAAGATGGATGGATGGTATCGGACTCAAACTAGTTTCCATTTTTCACCGACGTTTAAACAATCACATTTGATCATTTTAAGGGCATATCTCCTCATCTGAATGATGAATCTATACTATAAAAAACGGGGTATGACGATGAGTCACTATCTTCATTTCATGACCATGAATGTAGTACCATAATAACGATAATAAACAATAACATTGAGTCATCGCCCAGCCCTACGTTTCCATATTGCTGTATATATGCGTGAGCATAAACCAGGAAATACAACCGTTGGCGGAAAAGAGAGAGAGAGAGAGAGAGAGAGAGGGAGGGAGAGAGGGAGAGAGGGAGAGAGAGAGAGAGAGAGAGAGAGAGAGAGAGAGAGAGAGAGAGAGAGAGAGAGAGAGAGAGAGAGAGGGAGGGAGAGAGGGAGAGAGAGAGAGAGAGAGAGCTGTGTTTCAAACCCTGAACACAGTGGAGATTCGGCACCCCAAGGCTCAAAAGATTGTGCCAAGAAATGCTTTTTTTTGGTGTGTTTTGCGTGCGTTGAAATCCTTTATCCTTCGATGTTTTGCTGTGGTGGACTTTTATTATTATTATTATTATTATTATTATTATTATTATTAATAATTTATTTTTTTAAATGGCTGTCGGTAGGTGAGAGCCTGGATCTCATCTGGGACAGAATAGACATCAATGAATCAATGAGAAGGAGAGAAAAAAAGAGAGATACAGAGAGAGAGAGAGAGAGAGAGAGAGAGAGAGAGAGAGAGAGAGAAAGATACACAGAGAGACACACAAATATGGAGGAAAAAATAAGACACAGCCAGCCAGCGAGTGAGTGAGTGAGAGACAAAGATGGAGAGAAAAAGAGAGAGAGAGAGAGAGAGAGACACACACATTGTGTATGACGCATGTTGATACATAACTGTACTCCATGCTAAAAAGGTAATGGAGGTCTTTCAGTGTGATGCATTTCCTCTTATTCATTTGTTTGCTCATTCACATATAAGTCTATCTAAATCTAAACCTGGAGGATTGAATCCTCTTTATTGGTCACATACATACACAGTGAAATGCATTTCACCCATCCTAGTATTAGGCAGCTATTGTATATACAGCTGCCCGGGGAGCAGTGTAGGGGTCTGGTGCCTTGCCCAAGGTCACCCAAGGTCACCCAAGGTCAGTGCCCAGGTGTTCCGTGGAGTTGAACCGGCGACCTTCCGGTTCCCAAGCCAAGTCCCAACAGACTGAGCTATCCCGCCGCCTATTTTAGTACCATTAAGTACCATTTTAAAGTAAAGCAGTACTGTGGTATAGTAATGTACGTGACTGATAACGCCTCAATGTATATTTGAACAAATTATTTGGTATTTAAGCAGATTAAACATTGTCTGAAGCCAGAAGATTTGCTCCGTGTTACCTGCCACGCTGGACCCATGGCAATTTGCATATCTTCAAAACACGAATGCACGCAATTGCCATGGCCCTCCACACTGCCCTTTCCCACCTGGAGGGAAAGAACTGTTATTTGTGAATGCTGTTTGTGGACTACAGCTCAGCGTTCAACACAATAGTTCCTGCCAAGCTCGACACCAAGCTTAGAGGTCTAGGCGTGCCCCCATCCACGTGCAGCTGGATACTGGACCTCCTGTCGGACCGCCGCCAGGTGGTGAGGATGGGCAGCACCACCTCAGAGCCACTGACCCTCAATACGGGAGCCCCCCAGGGATGCGTGCTGAGCCCTCTCCTCTACTCCCACGACTGCATGGCTATGCACAGCTCCAACGTCATTGTCAAGTTTACTGACGACACGACAGTGATGGGCCTGATCGCTGACAACAACGACGAGAGAGCCTACAGGGAGGAGGTTGGATCGCTGGAGCAGTGGTGCCAGGAGAACAGCCTCGCCCTCAATGTCAAGAAGACCAAGGAGCTGATCGTGGACTACAGGAAGCAGAGAGGAGTGCACGGCCCTATCGCCATCGACGGTGTTGCAGTCGAGAGGGTCAGCAACTTCAAGTTCTTCGGCGCGTACATCTCCGAGGACCTCACATGGTCCACACCAGTGGTGAAGCGTCAGGGCCTTCAAGGTATTCAGAGAAGACCCTGGAACTCTCAGATGAAACCAAAGAATCGAATTAATTGTATTAATAAAATGTAATACAATTTAATAACATTTAATAAAATTTAAATAAAATGAATAAATGAGAATCGTATCTGTGTTATAATACAGTGTTACGTTGATTTGTTTGTCTTTCTCGGTCCATGCACGACGCATTTGAGTGGTTTTGTGTTGGAAAAACAATGCAACCAATCAGATATTTTTCTGGGTTGCTGGGAAGAATATCCAACGTAAATCAACCAAAGTATTCCCGCTGACATTGGCCCTTAGACGGAATGATAGCGTACGTTTGGATTGACAATTTGATCAACCAATCATATCGTGATTTGTAGCCAATGGGCGTATTCTTTCAGATTTCCCCGGCAGCTCAATATGGAGCTAGAGGGTGCAAGGTGGTGGCTGGCGCGAGAGTGGATCTAGCGTAGTGTTACGTTTTCTACGTTGTTTTTTTTACGCCAAAATGGCAACAGGTGAAGATGATGTCGTGGCGGAATTATTGTGTGAACCATTTTCAAGACGACCATTTAATGTTAAAATGGACATTATTAAAAGAGGCCGTCCAACACCTGACAATCTGGAGCTGACTCAAGTAGTCAAAGCAGGTTATGTTCGCCATTTTCAGTGTAGCAACTGGGAACGATCCCCGTGGCTAACGGGCTCTACTAGCCACCAGAGGCTCTACTGATGGGAGTGTTGCTATTTGGGACCGACAAGAGAGCAGGGAATTGGAACTTATTTTGGATCTGAAAAGCGATCATCTTTATGACCTGATGGTGGTCGAACCATTCATCCAGAAGGACAGGAGAATGGATTTGGTCTTTAAGTGAACATCATTGGTGAGTGAGACTCATTTGTCTTTGCTGGTTTTGTCTCAGTGTTGCGTCTCGTTGAGCTGGTTGTTGCGTTTTGTTTCCACACTTGTTGACTGATTAGTTAATGGCTGTCTTGGGTTTGTTAAGCATTGTTGTGCATTTGAATTGAGAGTTTGGACTTGATCTTTCTTTGCATCGCTTAACGTGAAAAGACTTAACGTAACTAAGAGTTACAAAACCACGATCAATAATCACCTAATTTGTATATGTTTTGTCATTAGCACTTTCACCTTTTCACTTTCATTTTGACAGGTGAAAGTGCTAATGACAAGACATATGCCAGAGACATTTGGTGATTATTGATCGCTATTTTGGAACTTAAAGTTCCAAAGTTACGTTAAGCCTTTTCACGTGAAGCGTGTTAGACCGTCCCTTTAACCGATAGCCTGTGTGTGGTGGTCTGTGGTGGTCTGTTACGTCACTACATGGACACTTGGGAATTGGCTGCGACAATCTGATCTCCCTAAATGATATAAGGCATAAAGTGACTCCTCCGTGACGTCCGTCTGACTAGAACAACTGAATTTTCGAATGGTGGTGGTGATGGTGTGGGTGGTGGTCTACAGCAGGGGTTCCCAAAGTGGGGGTCGCGGGACCCCGAGGGGGGGGGGGGGTGCGCGGGACCCCGAGGGGGGGGGGGGGGGGTGCGCGGGACCCCGGGGGGGGGGGTCGCGAGATGATTTCAGAATCCTCTTGATGTGACCATGAGGTTTTTATTGTTAATAATAACGTGTGCATAGATATTTTTATATATGTACGGGTGACGAAAAATGAATTTTGATTCCGACAGATTCACGACAGTATCATTTGGAGCTGAAAAAAAAGCCACACACAATTTTCAATATCACGATTCCGGGGGGAGGGGTCTGTTATGTTGGGGGTCGCGGGCTGAAAAGTTGTGGAACCCCTGGTCTACAGAAGGTCCAGTTGTGATAGACACGCTTCGCCACTGGTCCACACACACCACACATGTGGTGAAAAGGGCCCAACAACGCCTGTATTTCCTCAGGCGTAATTCAGCATGGGCCCCCGCATCCTGAGAACATTCTATACCGGCACCATCGAGAGTGTTCTTACAGGGTCACCGCCTGGTACGGGAACTGCACCGCACTCGAGCGCAGAGCGCTTCAAAGGGTGGTGCAGATGGCCCAGTATATCGTTGGAGGTGAGCTCCCCTCCCTCCTGGATATATACAACCAGCGGTGCGTGGCCAAGGCCAAACGCATCATAAAGACATTGCCCACCCCAGCCACGAACTGTACTCACTGTTACCGTCAGGCAGGCGATACCGCAGTATCAAGTGCCGTACAAATACTCAGAGATAGCTTCCACAGTCAGACCATCAGGCTGCTGAACAAGGACGTATAGCATAGAACAATGTATATTTTATTACATTGATTTATATATACATATTGCTCTTTTTCTGTGCTGATATATTGCATTTTAGAAATTGCATTTTTATTTTATATATTTAACTTTATACAGTTTTGTACTTTTTTTTACTTCTTTTATTCTATTCTGTTTTATTTTATCTTATTTTTATAACTGCTGTCTGTCATCGGGTATTGCACATACGATTTTCACTCACTGCTTTATACTTGTGTAAACCGTGAAGTGACAATAAACTTGACTTGAAGAGGAACAGGATAAATGATATATATACACAGTATATAATGACTCAAAATGACTGCATTGTTTTATTGCCATTTCAGCATACATCCAACAACACCCTATGTGGCTACATGAAGCATTTACAAGTCAAGTGTGAACATGGCATATTAAAAATTAAGGATTCCATTTTTTTTGTACATATAATAACATATAATACAGCCTCGCACACATTAATAAATATCAACACAAACAAAAAAAAAATCGGTCAAACGTAAATCACACCATTTTTAAAAAGCCTTGAAATTGTGTAACATTTCCTTCACAGCTCAAGTCATAAATAAAGCCTCTGGCCTAAGGTGTCGTCGCAAGGTGAGCAGTGAGCACCCGCTAGTGTGTGTGTGTGTGTGTGTGTGTGTGTGTGTGTGTGTGTGTGTGTGTGTGTGATGAGAAGAACGATTTGCGATCCCAACGCTGAAAGTAGTGAACTTAGCTGTATGTTCCCCATATGAGAACCGCAGGATGTCCATAGTTCATTGTTCACCACACGTTTCTCAGCTCCACGCTTTAAAAAAAACAAACCAACAAAAATGAACGGTTATGAAGTCCTGTCGTATAAAAGCAATTGACTTAGAAAACGACAACAAAAACCAAACCGAAAAAAATACCAAAACATAAAACCAACAACCGTGTGTATTTCCAGTGAGATGTGCAACAAAACACACGTGCGCCACAGCCTCTCAGAACGTAAACTCAACGTGAAGACACCCCCACGGGAAGCCTGTCCCCGATGACAACCAAATGAAAAAACAGGCCTTCTGTTCCCTGTGTTTTCCCGGTGGTGGTTCCGTTCCCTTCCGTTCGATGACGCGGCGGCTGAACCAACGAGACAGTCCGCTAGCATGTAAGCTAGCCCCCGAGCTAGCCCCCCGAGCTAGCCCGACGCAAACATAACCGCAGACAGAAGAAGAGTACGGAGAACGCCCAAGCGAGTAGTCCGATCTATTCTCACTCTACTAACGGCCGCTGTAGAGTAGGGATATGCTTTTTGTGTGTGTGTGTGTGCGTGTGTGTAGGCGCGTGCGTGCGTGCGTGATAATTGCACTGAGCTGAGCTTGCAGATTTAATGTCTTGTATATTTAGGGTGGCTCACAAATCAAGATGGCACCCCCCCAAAATACCAGGCCACGGGGCAGAAGATTGGCTTTTAGAAACTTTGTGAAACTCCTTAATTTCTCGCTGTGTGTGTGTGTGTGTGTGTGTGTGTGTGTGTGTGTGTATCGGTTTGCTAATCTATATTTTGTAAATCCGACAAACGCTATCAAGTCGAGATATGCAGACTTGCTTGGTGTGTGTGTGTGTGTGTGTGACCCCTCCTTGTGCTCAGGGCGTTCTTGACATGCAGTTAGCCTTATCAAGGTATGCGCGGCTATGCTATGCTAGCGTGGCTCAGGGTCCACGGAGGGTAAACCGGGGTAGCTGTATATCTGCCCGTAAGCAGCCGCACTCTTGAGTGCCGTGTGTGTGTGTGTGTGTGTGTGTGTGTGTGTGTGAAGCCCATGCGCCCACATTCAAATGGGGTTTTAAAAAGGAAGAAAACAGGGGAAAGCTGAATTTAAAAATGTAAAGTGTGTGTTGGCTCTGTGTGTGCAGGCCTGTGATTGGATTGAAAGGCAGCTTTAGAACCCAGAGAGAGAGAGTGTGTGTCGGCTCGTCAGCTCGTCAGGGTCGCCCATCACGACAGATACTCCCCCCTCTCCCCCTCCCTCCCCTCGCCCGGGGGGAGAGTGTGTGTGTGTGTGTGTGTGTGTGTGTGTGTGTGTGTGTGTGTGTGTGTGTGTGTGTGTGTGTGTGTGTGTGTGTGTGTGTGTGTGTGTGTGTGTGTGTGTGTGTGTGTGTGTGTGTGTGTGTGTGTGTGTGTGTGTGTGTGTGTGTGTGTGACGTCTTCCCGCAGTATCCGGAACAAGTCTCTTGAGCGGGTTCCCCGTCGCAATAAAGCACTAAAACGAGAAACTCTCGGCGGACCGTGAAATGTGATATAGTTTAACGGTGAGTCTCAACAACTCCTTTACATCAGCAGGACCCAACATATTGTCTTTTTTTTTAGCTTCTTCCCTTCTTAAGATGATAAAACAACTTTCATTTATTCTCTACCATTCTCCCAGAGTTCCTCTTATAAAGAGGAACCGTTCAAAGCGGAACTAAGTTGTTGATGTGGTTTTTTTTTTCCTTTTACATTTTTAACGTTAAAAACCAACGTAAACATTAGATTTTTTTTTAGCTAGCAGCCGGTTTCCAAACGCGAACGTTAAAAACAGAAATGTAGCAAGGAGAACGCTTTTCCACATTCACGGCTGTAGGTGTTGACGGTAGCACAGTCGCTAACGTCGTCAGTCTCTCGTCTCGAAGCACACACGCGCGCACACACGTGCGCACACACACACGTGCGCACACACACGCGTGTACACACACACGTACACACACACACGTGCACACACACACGTGCACACACACACACACACAACCCGATGAAACCGTCCTATGAGTCATAATGGAGATCCATCTCTTGTGTGTAAGCAGCAGCTAGTTTCCATAGCTGACCCCAGTCTCGGATTAGGCATTCCAGGTTGATTGGTCTGGGTGTGTGTGTGTGTGTGTGTGTCTGGGTGTGTCTGTGTGTGTGTGGGGGGGGGGGGGGCGATGGGGGGCCTTCACACCCAGTTGAGGTTGAAGCCTTTAGAGAGCATGACCCCCTCCAGGTCCTTGTCCTCCTCCTTCTCCCGGAGCCTCTGCTCCTCCAGCAGCGCCACCAGGGAGTCCCTCTGCTCCACCACCTCCAGCATCTCGTTGAGGATCTGCTTCTCCCGGGTCAGCTCCTTCTCCGTCTTCAGGTGGTCTGTGTGTGTGTGTGTGTGGGGGGGGGGGGGGGCAGACAGGGGGGGGGGGGGGGGCAGACGGATGGAAAGAAAATGGTCAAATGACATTTTCTACAAAAAAAAGGGCTAATTTGAGAGACAATGAAAGAAAGATTTAAAAAATAAAATAAAAAGAACAGGAGGAAGGAAGAAACAGAAAGAAAGAAGGAAAGAAAGAAAGGAAAATAAACGGTGAGAGAGAGAGAGAGAGAGAGAGAGAGAGAGGAGAGAGAGAGAGAGAGAGAGAGAGAGAAAGAGAGAGAGAGAGGGGTGAGGCTAAGCAAATTGAGAGAACGTGTCAAGGAGTTCGGGGCCTCAGAGACCAGACCAGACCAGGGCCCTCCCTCCCTTCCTCCCCCCCCCTCCCCCTCTCCTCTCCTCAGTGGTTACCTTCCACAGCCATCCTCTCCCTGAGGTCCTGCTGGAGCCGACTCTGCCTGTCCTCCAGCTCCAGTTCTCGGGCGCTTTGTGGAACGAAAAAAGGGGCAACAACAAAACAAGAAGGCATCAACACCACTAAATCACACACATTTTGTAGTCCTTACATGGCTTCCCTTACGTTCACATTCAGACACTTCGTTTGAGTTAGTTCTTGGACTGTACTAAATAATTGAAAGGCGATGGGGGGGGGGGGGGGACGACGACGACAATGTGCTGAGATAAAGCCTTAATAAATAAATCAAATAAAAAAAACCAGGACGGAGAGTACAGAACATTTAATTAGTCGGCGGCAAAGCCCTCGTGCCCCAGGAGGGACAGGATTAGGCTATGATGTTGAGCATGGTCGCCGTCTCCACCGTCACCGCCTAGAATACACGGGACGTTTGAGACGTCAGCAGCCTCGCTGAAGTGCTGCTATCACACACACACACACACACACACAGACAGACAGACAGACAGACAGACAGACAGACAGACAGACAGAGTGTCCTCGATGGGCCCAGCGTAGCCAAGAAGAAGAAGGACTACAAGCTTCCCCTTTCTTTTAGATCACATCCCTTTGATGCCGATTCAGAGGGAGACATGGCTCACTATTATTATTATTATCATAATTATTAGGATGATGATGGTGGTGGTGGTGGTAGTAGCAGCCAGCGTGACTCACATCCCATAATAACCTACACTTAAGGGCTGTTCTCGAGCAACACTAGACAGTGTGCTTTGTGAGTCAATCCCACTCGACTTAACTCATTATATATATATCTATAGATATAGATATATATATATATCGATATCTATAGATATAGATATATATATCTATATATATATATTAAACAAAAATTGTATATGGCAATTTTTTTTAGCCTAACTCATGGTATGTATATATAGAATTTGTATTGCAAATTTTTTACAGTACATTTTTGTTTCATAATTGAACATTTTCAATTGCGGTTTGTCAAGTGACCGTGCGGATTGCTGCACAATTTTGTTGTACTTGTACAAGGACAATAAAGGCTTATGATTCAGATTGTCTAACCATCGACAGTAGTGATGGA
>CM051010.1:13823882-13851382 GCA_027704905.1 Muraenolepis orangiensis | reverse complement strand
AGGAGGAGGAGGAGGAGGAGCAGGACATGAGGAAGAGGAGCAGGACATCCCATGTGTTTGTGTGTTTATGCGTTTGTCTATATATTTTCTTTTATTATAAGTTTGCCCTCACTTTTACGTAGTTATATTACGTATATTTAATTGTTTAGATATTATTATTTTTTATATTACTTTTCTATTCTATTCATTAGACCACTGTGTTATTTTAACAATCTCTAGATGGAGGCTTCAAATATTCTTGTTTTATTAAAATAATGTTCAAATAATCCTGCACCGTTTATTATTTTTTAATTGTGCAATATAAAACTATACTAAAGCCAGCCAGCAAACCAGTCAGTCAGTCAGTCAGTCAGTCAGTCAGTCAGTCAGTCAGTCAGTCAGACAGACACCCAGCCAACAGGAGGAGAGCAAGGGAGGGGATGGGGATTGGGATGGGGGTGAGGGGTGAGGGGGGTGAGGGGTGAGGGGGTGAGGGGTGAGGGGGGTGAGTCCGGTGGGGGTAGGAGGATGGGTAGTACAAAGCCTAAAGTAGTGCAAGGTGAGGGGTGACGGACGACAGGTGAGAGGGGAGTGTGGGGGGATGGGTGTTAGCTAATTGAGTTAGTGAGTTGGAAAAAGCGACAGACTTAGAAAATACATACCGCCCAGATGCAAGTCCAGGATTTCACTGTAATTAGAATCTCCCCAATAGTCTACAAGGACAGGGATATAGTGAAGAGTTATTCCAGACGGCGCTCACACGCGTAGCCGTCAGCAAAACAACATCATCATCATCATCATCATCATCATCATCAGCACGACATGCATGGCTTTCATCATACAGAGAGATGTGCACCACACACACGCACGCACACACACACACAAACAGCACACACACACACACACAAACAGCACACACACACACAACGTAAAGGACATTTGGGCCTACTATACATTGTGCAGTACATGGCATCTCCCACAATGATAGCACACTGCTGCATAGATTTGTACAGCCAAATGCTGGCCCAGTATATTGTATTGTACTGTATTGTGGCGTGATTAATAGAAACACATTTTCGGTTCATAGCAGCGTTGGAAGGAGAGCAGTGGAGAACTGATACTTTTTTTGTTGATTCATTTATATTCATTAAATAATATAACGTTTACAGAATACAATGAACTCAAATTCATTAAATAGTCAAATGAACAATCTTGAGCTTCGGGCTAAATGACGATCGCAAACACTCAATCGCTAGTGTGTGTGTGTGTGTGTGTGTGTGTGTGTAATTGCACTGTGTTAAAAATCAAAGATTGGTCACTGTTTCTAGATCAGTCTAGGAACAAGAGAAGATGGAAATAGACCGCATTAAATACTTTTTTCCATAAGTGTGTGTGTGAGAGAGAGTGTGGTGTGTGTGAAATTGCACTATGTTACGATGTTAAGAATCAAAGATTACACTATGTGTTTGTTTCTATATCAAAACAAAACAAACAAATCTGGAGGATTGAATCCTCTTTATTGGTCACACAGTGAAATGTGTTCTCTGCATTTAACCCATCCTAGTATTAGGAGCAGTGGGCAGTTAGGGTTAGTAGGGTGTCTTGCTCAAGGACACCTTGACAGGTTTTGCTAGGAGGAGCCGGGGATTGAACCAGCAACCTTCTGGTTGTGAGGCGACTGCTCTACCTCCTGAGCTACACTGACATCTCAGTCTAGGAACAAGAGGATGGAAATAGACAGCATTAAATACTTTTTCCATAAGAGAGAGTGTGTGCGTGTGTGTGTGTGTGAGTGAGAAATTGCATCATGTTAAGAATCAAAAATAGGTCAGTATGTATTCTCCATCAGTCTAGGAACAAGAGGATGGAAATAGACGTCTGCATGAAATACGTCTGCCATAAGTGCGTGTAGGTGTGTGTGTGAGACAAGAGAAATTGCAGGATGAAATTGCAGGATGAAGAGTGTGTGTGTGTCTGTGTGTGCGTCTGTGTGTGTGTGTGTGTGTGTGTCTGTCTCTCCAAATCCATTTCCAATAAGGCTAACGTTCGCATCGCCAAAAGTTGCGGAATATTAAAACCCAGAAGAAGGAGAAACCCAAATCTGGTCTCCCTTTAGAGAACAGCGTGGTCTCCTTATCGGGGAGGTTAATGAATCAACGCTATACAACCACAGCAACAACACAATAACCGGTCAATACACCCACATCCAGAATGAATGAACGCACGCACACACACACACACACAAATCTATGTGGGGACACACACACACACACACACATGTTCCCCCTTTTCCCGCGGGGGCATGCATCGTGGCAGGCAGTGGACGGACGCTGTGTTATGAAGGAGCGGAACAAGTCCACAATGTTGAATGACGGAGGGTGGAGGTGGTGGTGGTGGTGTCACCACAGACGACGGGGGGCTACGTCCACGGTGTTAAAAATGGCATTTAAAAAATAAATAATAATACTAATAATAATAATAATGAAAAAAAAATGAAAAAAGGGTGAACTGGGGAATAAAAGCTAATACCTGATCTTCGTTTGTGGTGTTTGGGTAAGGTACTAGTACCTTTATACAACCCTTTGGAAGAATACAGCAGTGGAGGGAAAAAGAGGGTTAAGATCCGGAAAACATTTCAAATGGCAATTCCAATTCCAATACGCAAAAACCAGCCCACGGATTTTAGTTCCTCGCCTCGCTGGTATTATAGACGAGGAAACACTTTGGTTGGACTATTTGGTTGATGAGTTCAAATGTCAGATGTGCATTTGAAAAATGTTTGCAGGCTGGAAAAGGACAGAGAAAGGAGGAGAAGATGATGAAACGTGGGAGTCGTGGAGAAAAAGCAGAACACCACCACACGGCAGCCCTCGCTCGATGAAAACAAACCGAAACACAAGCCAGGGAGCTGCATTGTCACGAGCCTCATCTCATGTGTTGGTACAGGGCAAACCATGTGCTACATAACATAACATAGTGATGCACTGTTCAGTATGCATCGTGTCTTGAGATAGCTGCTTGCCTCCACCCCACTCCACCCCCCCCCCCTATTTCTAGCCAGAAGAATGAATCCAGCAATTTAGCAGCAACTTAATAAAAACATCGTCCGCGGGGATCTTTGACTATTATTATCGGCTTTCGGGTTTCAGTCATCTCTAATTTAAGCCAAGCCGGGCCCTGAAAAAAATCCCTGAATGAGCTTATGTATATAATCATTTTATTATATTTCCAAGTGTATAGACTAGGATAAAAGGAACGCTTTTTTGTATAATCTCACTGTAACAGAATACATCTTGTGAGTGCAGGCTTCAGGGACAAGGGCCCTGGTGGTGGCCCTTCTACCATTGGGTGCCATTTGCTGAATCAGTAAGTTAGTTTTTGATGTCTGGACTGTCAGAAAGGAGAGATCGATCTCTCTCTCTCCCCCTCTCCCTCTCTGGACCAAGGGGCTACCATTAATCACAAGTCTGCCCATAACACCCCCATGAACCCTCACACAGGGTGACCAAGTGGACCACGGTAGAAAGAGTTTTACCTGCTTCCCCTCGCAAGGCCTTCTCTACGGCCACTCCCCTCTCCTCCAGCTGCCTCTGCTTCTCCTCCACCTGCTCCAGTTGTCTCTGAATGATCTGAGGGAGGTAGGGGAGGGGAGGTGAGGGGGGAGGGTGAGGGGGGAGGTTGAGGGGGGAGGTTGAGTCGTCGTCATTCGTCAGGGACCGGCTTAGCGCTTACAACCCAGAGCGGGGAAGGGAGGCTCCGGTACTTTTTTCCCGGCCCCGTCTCTCTTTATCTTTGACTCCGGTGACACCCAGGTAGACGATTAAGAGTTAATTACCGCTCTAATTACCGCTCTGATTACCGCTTCTCTTTCTGTCCGGCGAAAGATTAACACCGGCGGCACACTTCTTCGGAACAAGCCTTTTCGATCGGAAAACAACTCCTGCAGCAATCGATGTCGGTGCTTTTGAGGGGGTAAAGCGGTTGAACCCTCTCGACACGCAAATTAACACAGACGATGAGTGGCCACAACACACACACACACACACACACACACACACACACACACACACACACACACACACACACACACACACACACACACACACACACACACACACACACCACACACACACACACACACACACACACACACACACACACACACACACACACACACACACACACACACACACACACACACACACCGGGTGTTTACTTTCAATCGATTCCGCTGTGAGTTCTAGTGTAACTGGGCCCATCGGGTGTGTTTTAACCTCGGTCCAGGCAGAAAGTCTTCTTATGTGACAGCAGAACCTGGGCAGGAAACCAAGAACTGCCAGGGGGCGGAGTTATGCCTCGGTTTCCTGTTTTGTTTTCGGAGACTAAACGCATTCACACGAGTGGATGGAGCTTTCAGAAGGGATATTTTTTCGATTTTCATAAGTGTATCGTCTACAGTGGCCACTGTACGCGGTGTTGAATCCAAGCCGTTAGACCCACTGTTTTGCGTGAATGCGTCATCTCCCTGGTCTCCTCTTCCAGGCACGTCTGGAAGCTGGGAGGAGACCAGGGAGATGACGCATTCTCGCAAACAGTGTGTCTAACGGGTCAGACCAAGGTAAAAGGGAGGGGGTGACTACATCTCCACGCTGGCCTGGCAACGCCTCTGGAACCACCCCCCCCCCCCCCCAGTCAGAACCGAGGTCGAGGTTGCCAGAGAGAGGGAGGTTTAGAGTCCCCTGCTGGAGCTGCTATACCTCCACCATCCGATCCCCGATAAGCGGTAGACGATGGACGGACAGTCGCTGTTTCTCTCCCTAAGAACCGGTGTCACCGGGACCTGATGCTTTAGCTCGTGTTCTCGCCAAGAACACCAAGTGTACCGAGTGTTGTCGTCAGCTGATTACACGCACATGTACAGATTCCAGCCACGTTGATTTCGAGCACCGCCTGCCTGCTCCCACACACTTGAGATAATTCCATCCCAGAGTGGGGTGGTGGTGGTGATTATTACCTGGGCTCTGTGCAACCGCTTGAGCTCCTCCTGTTTGGCCTGTCGCCGTGCCGCTTTCTGGACCCTCCTGGTGAGCTTAGCGTTCAGCTCGTCCTCCGTGTAGGTTTTCTGTCAGCGACACAGAGAGAGTGGAGGATGAGGGGGTCCGGAGAGACAGAGAGAGAGACAGAGAGAGAGAGAGACACTTGCCCTCTAAGAGAACTCGTTCTGCACCACACGGCTACACAAGGACGCCGACGTTCTATAAGGTTTCTATAGAACTGCTATGAACACAATGCATATAACTAAGTTGAACACAAATCTATAGAATTGCTATGAAAACAAATCTTTATAACTGCTAAGAACACAAATCTATGCGACTGCTGCTCGGGAACACATCATCTACAGTGGAGATCTCGATACGATGGCATCTACCATATACAACCCCACTCCTTTACGCTTTAAAAAGTTCCTTTAGATAATACAATATGAGAGTACAGTCGACAGGAACCGAGTTCTACTCCCCTGGACAATTCATAGTCCTGACAAAAGCTGGAGCAGTACGAGGTGGGGAAAAAATGAAATAAGGAGAGCATAGAAGTACAGATAGCAGAGCACAGCAGGTCTGGAGTTCTTCTGTTTATTTATCACGGCTCTGCAGCCAGTGAGAAAACCCATATGGTTTGACAATAGGTTGGGTGAGTTTACAGCGGACGAGAGAGAGAGAGAGAGAGAGAGAGAGAGAGTGAGACAGACAAGAGAGAGAGACTGTGAGACAGAGAGTGAGACGGAGAAGAGAGAGAGACTGTGAGACACAGACACAGACAGAGAGTGACAGTCAGAGAGAGAGAGAGAGATAGAGAGAGAGAGAGAGAGAGAGAGAGAGAGAGAGAGAGAGAGAGAGAGAGAGAGAGAGTGAGACAGACAAGAGAGAGAGACTGTGAGACAGAGAGTGAGACGGAGAAGAGAGAGACTGTGAGACACAGACAGAGAGTGACAGTCAGAGAGAGAGAGAGAGAGAGATAGAGCCAGGAACAGAGATACAGGGAGAGAAAGAGGGAAAGAGAGAAAAGGGAAACAAACCGAGAGCGCAAGACAGAGAGATACAGCACGACGAGAGAGACAGATACAGCGAGAGAGAGAGACAGAGTACAGCGAGAGAGAGAGAGAGAGAGAGAGAGAGAGAGAGAGAGAGAGAGCGAGAGCGAGAGCAGAGAGCGAGAGCGAGAGCGAGAGAGCGAGAGAGAGAGAGCGAGAGAGAGAGAGAGAGAGAGAAAAAGAGCGAGAGATACAGCGAGAGAGAGAGAGAGATACAGCGAGAGAGAGAGAGAGAGAGAGAGAGAGAGCGAGCAAAAAAGAGCGAGAGATACAGCGAGAGAGAGATACAGCGAGAGAGAGATACAGCGAGAGAGAGAGAGAGAGAGAGAGAGAGAGAGATACAGCGAGAGAGAGAGAGAGAGAGAGAAATACAGCGAGAGAGAGAGAGAGAGAGAGAGAAACGAGACAGCCCTGTGATGGCGGTGAAAATTGCAGAGGCGTCACCGTGGTAACACGGTGAGGGTGAGTAGTGTAGCAGGTGACGAGGCGTTTTGGTTTTGGTTTGGTTTTGGTTGGTTGTTGTTTTTTTTAAACCTGGGCGCAGCGTCGGCGCGGTAAGACGGGGAGACGAGGCGGGGCATCCCGCTGACCCCCATGCATCCAAAAAGGGGGGACGGGGACTGTTAGTGAAGGGTTAACCCGTGTTAAAAACACACACACACACACACACACACACACACACACACACACACACACACACACACACACACACACACACACACACACACACACACACAACACACACACACACACACACACACACACACACACACACACACACACACCACACACAACGCGTGGAAAGACATGGAGACGTGGCGGTGGCGGTGGTTTCACCGGTACATGCCCAGGGGGTGGGAGAAGAGGGAGGTGGGGCAGGAGCAGGGCAAGGAGGAAGAGTGGCGAGGAGAGTGGCGAGGATGGAGACGTTGGACTGAGGACTCCAAAAAAACTCTACCTTGGTAGCGTACGATCTCTTGAAGGCCAGTGCATGGGGGACATAAACAGACTTGGGGAAGGAGGAGGAGGAGGAGACAAACATATGGAATTACAGATGGAATTAAAAACGGAATGGGGGTTAATGATTATGTTAAATTAAAACAAATAACAAATCAAAAAAACAATTTAATTAGAATAAATGCATTCACAATTACTGGTGGAAATCAAACAGGGGGGGGGGGGGGGGGGCTGTGTTAACGTCCCACACACACACCCCCCAAACACACACACACACACAATGTGCATTGGTTAGGGTTTTCGTATCACACACACAGCAATCCCAACACTACACAATTACAAAAGGCGTAGCGTTCGTTTCAAACAAGCTGCAAGTGTTTGGTAAGTGTTCTCCTTACACACAAGTGGTTCTCCGCACTAAAACTAAAATCACTAACATAACACACACACACACACACACACCAACACACACACAGGTGGTGAACGCTAGTCTAACGTACCCCTAGAGGACCACAACACAAAGACTAGACGAGGGTACTCCACTACTGAGATCTCTCAGGGCCAGGTAGGCATAAGTAAGTCAAGGCTTTAGAGGGGAGGCCAAATTAGGAAGCAGTAGAAACACATTATCGTTAAGAGTGCCTAGGACACACATTATGGTGCAGTGATAATCTCCCTGCAGTCCACTGCAGGAACATCCAGTCAGCTCTGATTTGTTCCATATTTAGCAGATAAATAAAATATAAATAGTGAGGGGAGGGAGGGGCAGAGATCTGTGGCGTGGGGGTGAGGGAGGGAGGGAGGGGGCAGGTTCCGTGGGTTGACTAACAACTGGCGAGCCTCTGGCCCTGATCCCAATGTATCTATTTACACGCATAAACACGGACCGAGCAGCAAGTACAGAGAGAATGCTTTTGAATTTCGTCCAATAAATTACAATAAATAAATCTGTATTGAGTCAAAAAACGACCAAATAATTTGGAGCAGGCACAGTATTCCTCTGCAAACAAACAAATCATCACCCATACATAAATACATATACCTTGGGGGTTTTTGCAACCCGACCGAGATATAAATATATCTTTTACTGCAGTGGACCCTTTCAGAATACTAAATGCACACACAGAGTGTACATAATAACCAGAATTCATGTGCAATCATCAAGGAAGGAGAAAGTCTCACCAGGACTAAACCCACGGCATTGCAAACTGTGTGCTGCCTTCGTTATCCCCTTTATCCATCGCCACGGTTTCCCATTTGAAATTCAAAACCATTTGTCTCCCATCGCCGCGACCAATACCTCGTCATCGTCTCCGCTCTCCCGTTCCCCGGCTGCCTCCCTTTCACACGCTCTCGCCTTTTTCCTTTCCTTTGCCCTCATCCTCTCCTTCAACACTCTCCTCCTCTCCTTCTCAAGCCTCTCCTCCCTCATAGCCTCCTGCTGAATGCCTGACACTAAGTCGAAGATGTCTGCGTGTCGCTGCCGGAGAGAGAGAGAGAGGTGTGGTGTGGGGCGTTTGGCAAAGTAAAAAGTGGGTCAGAACAAAAAGGAAAATACAATTACATAAACCAACAAATGCAAAACAAAAACAGAAAATGGATGATTGGATGTAAAATGATTGGATGTAAATGAAATATCGAGCAAAACAAAGTGGGAGCGGAAAAAGGTCAAGACATTTAACTACTTACGTCCGCCTTGGACTTCTGGGAGGATCTTTCCAGAACGTCGTCACAAGACAGGTCGGACTCCTCGGAGAAGCTGAGGTTACGGCGCGTCTTCAGCTCTGTAATAAAAACCACAAAAGGAAGGAGCGTGTGTTCAACGGCGGCGAGCCATTTCAACTTTCCCCCCCCGGGAAAAGGACTCCGACACGGACTTAACGAGACGCGGAACGGGAGCAATAAAAGAGTCAACGAGTCCGGAGAAGGGAGCAATCAAATAAATGATAAAAAAATAAAGGCTGCAAACAGGGGGGCCGTTTCATTTTACCTGACGACCTCTCGTCAGGCGATGTCGTCGGCGTCGTCTTCTTCTTCTTCTTCTTCCCCGTAGAGTCCTGCGTGGCTGGCGGCGGGCGTGGCGGCGGTGGAGCTGGACGACGGCGTGCTGGGACACGACTTGTCCTCGCTGCCGCTGCCGCTCTTCTTCTTCTTCTTGTCCTTCTTGTAGCCCGAGAACACGGCCTTCCACAGGGACCTGTGTTTGGGCGGCGTCTCGTCCGTGCCAGAGAGCCTGCCGCTGCCCCCCTCCCCCTTGGCCTTCTTCTCCTTCTTGCTCTTGCGTGGCGAGAACAGGGAGCTGCGCTTCTTGCTCTTGCCCCCGGAGGAGCCCTCGGACGAGGCCACCGAGCTGTCCAGGCTCTTGTTGTTGTTGCCGGTGAGGAAGCGCTCGGGCAGCGTCTCCGCCTTCTTCGTCTCCAGGGCCTTGACGGCCGACGTGTTCGGGGAGACCGCCGGCTTCTTGCTCTTCCCGCCGCCGCTGCCGCCACAACCGCCATTGTTGTTTTCACCTGCCACGCTCCACGGCACTTTAGCAGCCGCCGACGCGCTCCTGGCCGCGGCGTCGGACTCCTTCATCTTGCTGAGCTGCTTGCTCATGGCGTCCTTCAGGGCCTGGCTCTTGATGGACTTCTCCCTGGCCCTCATGCGCTCCTCGGCGATCTCCTTGGCTTCCGGGGAGAACTGGGTGGCCCTCCCAGGGATGTTGGGCTTCCCGTTGTCCATGGCGAGCGCCAGGTGCAGGGGAGGCCTCTCCCCGCCGGGCCTGCAGGTGGGAGGCGTGAAGAACTTGTTCGGGCCGGTCTCTCGGTCCGGCGTCCGCTCGTCAAAGCTGTCGTCCACGTCGTCGGCGAACGGGATCTCCTTCACCGTCTCCACAAACGACTTCCTGGCCTCCTCCCGCCGTGGCCTCCTCTTCTCCCTCATGACCACCACCACCAGCTCCGCCTCCTCCTTCTTGATGAGGTTGTTGTTGGTGGTGATGGTGGTGGTGGTGCCCTTGAGCGGCGAGGTGGGCGTTCTGGGTGCCGGCTTGGGCGCGGCCGCCACGGGGCTAGGCTGGGCGCGCGGCGCCGCCACCGGCGTTTTCACTCTGGGAGGCGAGACGGGCGTCTTCGGTTTGCCGACAGCCGGCTCCTCTTCGCCGTTGCTCCAGGCCACCCGGTGTCTCTGCTGGCGGAGCACGGCGGGAGACTGGTTGGCGGGCACCGGAGGCGGCGGGCTGGACGGAGGGGTCAGCATGGTGGAGTCGGACACGCCGAAGCTCCGGCTGTGCGGCACACGGCCAGCGGTGGCGGCGGCGTCCGAGCTCCCGTTGAGCTCCCTCGGCGCCCGCTTACCCGATCCGTTGCTCTGTAGCGCCGCGGTGGGCGGCACGACGGGGGTGATCACCTGACCCTCCAGGGTGATGTTGAGACGCCGGATGACCGCGCGCCCTGCGAAGGGTTGCTTCGGCTCCTTCGACAAGCCCGGAGGTTGGAGGGGCTTGGGGGTGGGCTTGGGGGTGAGGGTTGTGGAGGGAGAGGGGGCGGGGGCGAGGGCTGGGGCTGGGGGCGAGGGGGAGGGGGTGGAGGCGGAGTTGGAAGAGGAGGTGTCCGGCGTGGAGATGCTGGCGCTCTTCTCCAGGATCCGACTGCTGCGGTCCAGCGGAGTGAGGCCCAGGCTCTTCCGGATCTCGGCGCTCTTGAGCCAGAACTCCTCGATGATGTCGGCCTTCTTGGACGGCGTGTCCTCCGCGGACGAGCAGGAGGAGGAGTCGGAGGCGTCGGCCCTCGGGTCCCTTATGGCCATCGGCGTGGAGGTGACGGGCTGCGTCTTGACCGGGGAGTCCGAGGCCAGCGGCGAGGAGGGCTCTTGGCAGGGCAGCGACTGAGCGCAGATGGGAGAGAGGGGGTTCCCGGTGAGGGGGCAGATGGAGCGGTTGGGGTAGACCGGGGATATGGAGGCGGTGCACGACGCCGGCAGGGAGACGGGCTGAGAGCGGATGGGGGGCGTAGCTGGGAAGGCGAGGGGCGAGGGGACCGGGGAGCCGGTGGGTGAGGCCGGGGAAGGAGAGAGAGCGACCACGGGAGACGGGGAGGGAGCCGGCGAGGGACCCGGCGAGGGACCCAGGAAGGGACCCGGCGAGAGACCCAGGAAGGGACCCGGCGAGGGACCCGGCGAGGGACTCGGCGAGGGAGCCAGCGGGCTGCTGGGTCCAGGCGACGGGGCCGTCCTCTCAGGCAGGGCTTCCTCCGTTAAAAAAGGTGCCGGGTAAAGAGGCGAGCCGGGAGACTTCTCTAAGCAGCGAGGAGACAGTGGCTTAATCTGAAAGAGAGATGGGGGCCGGGGGGGGTGGGGGCGGGGGGGTGAGATGAGACCAGAATTTGTAACTCGACAAGCACTGCGTGGGCCTATGTTTAATATTTCATACCCGTGTCTCAGGCTCCGCAGATGGCTTGCCGGGGGATAAAATGATATCTTCTTTCTGGAAAGGCCCGACACTGGATGCCTCTGAAAAACACACCGCATAGTAGTAAGTCAACACATCAAGCATCTGTTTCGGGACGCACGATGAATACAAACAGACTCGCAAAACAATGCTGTGTGTTTCATCGCTCGAGACACTAACCCATGCTGCCGGAGGAAGCACTTCCCGGGATCCCCAACTTCCTGTCCTCGGCAGGAAGTGCTCGAACGTGCAGGCGGGCCTCCGCCTCGGCGTCTGAGGGGATGTCATCTGGAAGACAACATCGTGAAACGCTCGATTGCTTTTCGATCGAGGAGGGGGGGGGGGTCGTTGTCCGCGAGTGTAAAAGTTATTAAGTGCCCGCGATAAACCAACGCGGGCGGTGATGGGAGAGACAAAATTTAATTCTGGCCTTACCCTGATCCATCTCGCCGCTCTCTGGCTCTAAATCGGGAGCGTCCGCCTCCGCCTCGGGGTCCGGATCTTCTTCACAGGGGTCTGGTGTGATGACGGGAGAGATGAGAAGGAGTCAACGCTCGCTCGCCATTCACAATAACAAGGCAGGGGCGGGGGGGGGGGGGGGGGGGGGGCAGAGCTTTATTTCTTAGCCCTGACAACCTAACCTAATCTGAACCCTTTTGAGGTAGCCCGTTGCCAGGGGGGGGGGGGGGGGGGGGAAATAAAGGAGATAAGAACGACAAAGATCACGCAGTGGGCGGCGGGGGGGGGGAGAATATACCTTTGTTCAAATAATTCGGACTTGAATAACCGTGACGGACATTTAACTAAATCACATGCATGACAAACGGAATTGACCAATTTGACGTGATTTCTTGCTCATGGCATAAACACACTCTCACACTCTCTCACACACACACACACACACACACACACACACACACACACACACACACACACACACACACACACACACACACACACACACACACACACACACACACACACACACACACACCACACACACACACACACACACACACACACACACACACACACACACACACACACACACACACACACACACACACACACACACAGTCACAGTCAATCATGGTGTATTTTAAACACAGTGGGCATTAAAATATCATTCTCTGCATGACATGCGTGTCAACAACAAACACATAGGCTTTGAGCGTTGTTCTTTTAATATGACATTTTCCCTATTGACGATGTTTTTGATTGATCATTTAGTCATTGCGTGTGCCAGAGAAACACAACTACACGTTGGCATTAGAAACACACCGTCTTTACATCTACTAGCAATGCTATTGGAGCAGATAAAGCAATCTAGGTATAGGGTGATAGTGATTTTTTTCAAAAATGGGTAAGCAAAGTACAATAATAGCGATAAGAGATGTTGTTATTATTATTATTATTAGAGGCATGCAGCTTCAGTTTTCTGTAGGAAAGCGGAAATTTCAGCCAAGAGTGGAACGAAAAGTTAGTTGTTAACGTCGCTTCAGTGAACAAGCAGCTCAAAACAATCTTCTGAGAGATATTAAATACAAATGAGAAAAAAGGCCTCATGTGACTCTCTCTCTCTCTCTCTCTCTCTCTCTCTCTCTCTCTCTCTCTCTCTCTCTCTCTCTCTCTCTCTCTCTCTCTCTCTCTCTCTCTCTCTCTCTCTCTCTCTCTCTCTCTCTCTCTCTCTCTCTCTCTCTCTCTCTCTCTCTCTCTCTCTCTCTCTCTCTCTCTCTCTCTCTCTCGTCCTATTTTGTCATATGATTCAGGCACAACAATAACCATCCTTGTGGATGGTTGTCACCCATCCGTGGAGGAGGTGATCTGCACAAGGTGTACTACTGTTGTCCAAGACCAACCGTCAATAATCAAAGATTGAACTATCTAGTAGTAATATCATCTACATAGCTCATAATTACCAAATTATCACTTAATTATTATTAAGTGAAGAGACTGTCTAAAAATGTAATATGAATGAAGACCTCACACTGAGTAAACATTGTATGATTAACAAAATACACTAATATAACTAAAAAGGCGTATTGCTGAAATATAACTGTACACTGTCAAACGCTGTCAACGACAGGGACTGTTCAGTGCAACTACAACACTGTATTGCGTCGACACTACATGACCTAGTTACACGCTACGTCACAACTGCACCTTTTGTATGAATATACATTTCTAAAATCGCCCTACTGTGTATATAGGGCACCTGCAATATGTATATATATATATATATATGTATATATATATACACTGTATATACAATTTGATTACGGCAATCTTTGAAACCGGTTTATTTAGGAGGATTGCTCCACAATTTTGTTGACAAACAGAATGTACCAATGTCCAAAGACAATAAAGGATTTGTGGTTCTAAGAAAAAACCAAAGCATTATTTTAAGTTAATTCTAAAAAATGACCCGCTTTCAAGTCTTATTCCCAAGCCTGGACTGGCATGACATGGTTTCCTGTTCCAAGAGAGAGTGACTTAAGCGAAAAAGACACAGAGAGCAGCCGCTCTCTGGGGGGGGGGGGAGAAGGACAGACAAGGGGTCAAGTGGGGGGGGGGGGAGGGGGGGTGGGGGGGTGGGCGGGGCTTCTGAGCAGCTCATCCAACAACCGGAGTCATCTCAGTCAACTCCGGGCCAATCGGCCATGCATGCATTGTGTGGCTCCACTGGTGGACGCCAGCTTGCATGTGCTTTGTTTTGGTTTTGTGTGCATGCGCCGGGGGGAAAAGAGAAGAAATGAGAAAGAGAATGATCTTTTTGATGTAGAGATCTCTCTCTCTCTCTCTCTCCCGGTCTGTTATTTATCGTTTCTGCGGTAGGTCTGCGCTACCTCCCGAGATGCTCTCCACCCAGACTCTCACTGCCTCCTGACGGGCCGACGTCTGGACAGCGGCCGCTAGGGTTTTTTGGGTTTTCACGCCGGTTGGGGAGACACACACACACACACAGGGGGCGAACGGGAGGACGGAGAGAGAGAGAGAGAGAGAGAGAGAGAGAGAGAGAGAGAGAGAGAGAGAGAGAGGAGAGAGAGAGAGAGAGAGAGAGAGAGAGAGAGAGAGAGAGAGAGAGAGAGAGAGAGAGAGAGAGATCACGGAGGAGGAAAATGAACAAAAGAAAAACAACAAAAAACACAGTCAGACAGGTAAAGAAACACATGGGAAAGAAACAAGCAGAACAACAACACAACACAAAAGAAAGGGGAAAAACAAAAGCAGAAACACAATTCAAAAATAAATGAAAAAATAATTAACGGAAGAAATCCGAGAGATGTATGCGGTGTGCACTGGGACGAGGTGATGGGGAGGCCCGGAGGCCTTCGCCTGCAACACAACACAACAAAACACACAACAAGAAGCCTGGGCACAGAAATGGACAGGTGTGAGACGCAACGGAACAGGAGCAAGCAATGACAAAACCAAAACACAACGACGACAGTTGGTTAAATACACACGACGTGTACGTTTAGGGGTGGGCGGCTGCCACGGCGAGGACGAGGACCCACGACTAGGGGAGGGATCCTCCTGTCAGGGAAACCAGCTGCCTGATACTACGAAGCACGAAGTTTCAACACACCCACCATCTCTCTCTCTCTCTCTCTCTCTCTCTCCATAAGCGGCCTTCACTAACCCCAACAGTCATCCACTCGTTAAGTCAACCCCGCCCCTTTTCCACAAATGTAAAACAGACCCCGCCCCTTTTACATTAAAAAGGGGGCGGGGTTTGCACCTTATGACCAATCATGACCAAGCATGGACACGTCTACCGAAGCCGCACATAAGCGCCGTATATTACCCGTATTACATATTGTACCCAAGAAGGGCAAACAATGACATTAAACAAATACGCCAAATTAATAACTATAATCCCGGCTGGAAGCAACACGGTTACTGCTGCCAAAAGGCGGGAAAGGGAAGCTGGCAAACAAATAGCCGAATTGTGTAATTTAATTAAATTTGTGTAAAATAAATAGGCTTATCAATTTCAGCGCCCCGTCATTAGGGGCACGAGTAGATCCGGGGCTATAATTACTAACTGTGTATTCCATTCAATTACTGTTTGCTTGGATGTAGTAGTTAAGGCGTTTCAGAACATTTGAGCCTTTATTCTCCTGGCTGCAACCCCTGGCAGGGTTACACGGTGTTGGGAGCATATTGAGAACCAATATAAAAACCAAACTCAAAAACGGTTTAGTCATTCAACCTTCGGAAAGCTGACATACATGAGCCATTCCCTCCGCTGAGAATCGGCATCTTTCTTACAGATACTTTCATGTCAGGTTTTGTCGGTCTCTAAACACTCTTGTCTTCATAAGAGACCCTCTCACTGTATTCGTGTACAGAGATCCATGGGATCTTCGAGGAACGCCAGCGATGCCATTTTATTCAGAGAATTGATTGGTCAGTAGGCGGTGCTTTTATACGCCTTTAATCAGTTATTTCGAACATAACCAGGTGGGGAACCGGTTAGGTGTGCAGCATGAGTTACCATGTACCCCGGGGGGTAAGATGGGACCCACCGTGGTGACACAAGGTTAAACCTTAGGTTACCTCACTAACAACCAACATCCTGCTTCGTAGTATCGGCCTCAGTTCAGACAAATACAAAACAAAAGAACGATGACAACAACAGCAGCAACAAAAAAAAACATACAAACACAGACAAAGAACTAAAAGAAAAATCAAACCAGGGGGGCAGCCATGAGAGTGTGTGTGTGTGTTCAAGTGCCCCCAGTGTCTTCCTCCTAACCCTGAGTCTCTATGGAGAACACGGCCATGGGTTCGTTTGTGGAAACAAGCCCACCCTGCCCATCCCCCCCTCCCCTACTCCTGAGGGCTGGTCTGGTCTCCTCCAGGTGGGGGTTTTACCTGGAGAGGAGGGCTGGGGTTGCTCAGAGGGCTGCTGCTGCTGCTGCTGCTGCTGCTGCTGGGACAGCCGGGGGCCTTCACATATGTCTTGGCCCTCCCCCGACCGCACACGGGCTCCCCTCCTCCCCAGACCCCAGAGGGCCTGGGGGTCCACAGGATGCAACAACTGCTGGATCTGCAGGTTCCTCACTGAACAAGCGCGGTGTGTGTGTGTGTGTGTGTGTGTGTGTGTCGGTGGTCAAGTGTTGGAGAGATGGAGAACGAAAGATGGAGAGATTGAGAACGAGAGATGGAGCAGAGAGAGAGATGGAGAGAGGAGAGAGAGATGGAGAGAGAGAGATGGAGAGACGAGAGATGGAGAGAGAGAGATGGAGAGAGACGAGAGGAAACGAGAGATGGAGAACGAGATGGAGAGAGATGGAGAACGAGAGATGGAGAGAGAGACGAGAGATGGAGAGAGAGATGGAGAGAGAGAGATGGAGAGAGATGGAGAGAGAGATGGAGAACGAGAGATGGAGAAGAGAGAGATGGAGAACGAGAGATGGAGAGAGAGAGATGGAGAGAGATGGAGAACGAGAGATGGAGAGAGATGGAGAACGAGAGATGGAGAACGAGAGGAGATGGAGAACGAGAGATGGAGAACGAGATGGAGAGATGGAGAACGAGAGATGGAACGAGATGGAGAACGAGAGATGGAGAGAGATGGAGAACGAGAGATGGAGAACGAGAGATGGAGAGAGATGGAGAACGAGAGATGGAGAGAGATGGAGAACGAGAGATGGAGAGAGATGGAGAACGAGATGGAGAGAGATGGAGAACGAGAGATGGAGAACGAGAGATGGAGAGAGATGGAGAACGAGAGAGTGGGCGGCCACATGTTGGTGGTTGCGGTAGCGTTGGAGAGAGATGGGGGATGAAGAGCGACATAGACAAGTTGTACAGGGAAAGGGGAGGGGGGGGGGGGGGAGCACAGAGGGAGAGAGATGGAAGACATGAATGAAAAATAGGAGAAGATAGTAAATCGGCGATTAGATCAACAACAACCGTAGTGAGCAGTCCTCCGGGAGTGTGGGCCGCATGCAGGCACATCAAAAAAAACTAAAGTGGAACTATTAGAAAAGTAAAAAAATAAAAACAAAATCAACGGGATCCACCTTCTGCCAATCGCTACCAAGCCACAGCCAATTAGTCAATTGAAAACACCTGCAAATTGATGGAATCGTTAATTAGTTGATTAGTATTTGGCAAAAGTGTCACACAAAAAAAATAAGAAAATCACAAAAGCAGCAAACTGCGTTAACAAAGGACGTGAGGCTTTGAAAGCCACACACGGCGTTTTCTCATTAGCAACCAGAATCCTTTCACAGGCCAAACTGTCGCAAAACGCAAACAAGAGCCACACCTACAGTATATTGTTCACTAAAGGGCAACAGGCGTCACACGTATAGAACCAAAAACAAAAAACGGCGAAAGGGAAGTGAACTCAAACCAAAGTTACTGCAAAAAGGCATCCACAGGCAACAACTGCTACCTTTAAATGTACCAACATCGTCCTCGTCTGTGAGGTACTTCTCCAGCCAGAGCCCTGACTGGAGCTCCCTGTCCCAGGGGGAGTACTCCCCCTCTGCCAGTAGGGGGAGACAAAGCCCAACAATATCCAACACGCACACACAGTCACATTGACACACACAAAGACACATTGACGCACACACACACACACAAAGACAAACAGACACAAATGGGAGAAGGAAGAAGAGATCAAGGGTGAGGTCATCGGGAGAGGACGACGATAAAGAGGACAGAGATGGGGCCGACCACAACCCTGATGGGTCACATGACCACACACACACACACACACACACACACACACACACACACACACACACACACACACACACACACACACACACACACACACACACACACACACACACACACACACACACACACACACACACACACAGACAGACAGACAGACAGAGAGACAGAGAGACAGAGAGACAGAGAGACTATGGCTGTTTCCCAAATCATTTCCTACTCCCTACGTAGGGAATTCAATGTAGGGCACTTTAAAGTTATTTTAAAGTTACTTTTTATACAAAATATTTATATATTAATATAAATAATTATATATTTTCCATCTTATTTAACCACTGTGCATTGTATATTACCATGCACTTAAATGTAACATTTGCACACTTCTTTTTGCTGTACTTGTGCTGTGCAATGACAATCAATTTGAAACTAATCTAATCTAGTGAGCTCATCTGCAAAATAAAAAAATAAAAACACCTTCAGGCACTACTAGAGTCGCCGTTAATGAGGTCATTGCCCTCGCATGATTAAACGTGCAAGTTCTACATCGGTGGATGTCTCTTGTCCGATGACTGCACTTCCGAGGGTATAATTCTGTAATTCTCACTATACTCACTATATAGTGCACCGTGTATGGAGTAGGGAGTGAATTGGGACACAGCCTAAGGAATTTGGGTAACACGATCTTAATCTAACACATCAAATCTTTAGTGAAACAGCCGAAAACAAACCTACCCTCACTAGACTCTTCCTCGTCATCCTCCTCTTCCTCATTGTACTCCTCCTCTTCCTCCTCGTCCACTCCCTCCCCGTCTCCCTTCAGCTTGGCGTGGAGCTCCACCGCCTCCCTCCAAGGGACGCCTCCCAGGTCCGAGGGGCTGCCCAGGACCTGGGGCTCCACCTCTTCCTCCTCTTCCTCCTCCTCCTCCTCCTCCTCTTCCAACTCCTCCTCCACCAACACCTGCTCCTCCTCCACCTGCTCTGCTGCTGCTCCTTCTCCTCCTGCAGCTGCAGCACCTCCACCTCCACATCCTCCTCCTCTTCCTCCTCCTCCTCCTCTTCCAGTTCCTCGTCTTCATCATCCATGTCGGACTCTGAGCTGCTGCTGTGGAGAGCCGTACACTTGTAACTAGAGGGGACTAGTGACCATGATAGTGGGGATACCTACAATCATAGATCTCAAATATATCTTAAGATTTTACAAGCCGTTGTTTCCTCATAAACTTTTTTTTTTTTATATATAATGTAAAGTGTCTTTGAGTTTCTTGTAAAGTGCTCTATAAAATAAATATATTATTAATATTATCAATATTACCAATATTATCATTATTAATCTAAATATTATTATTAATATTTAGTATATAAGAATTATTATAATAATACTAATATTTTTTTATGTTATTGTTATTAATCATTTTAATATTATTAATTTTATTCATAATATAATTATTTCCTTTTACAACAGAACTGAACGCTAAGCTACAACGCTAAGCTACATCCACTTAAGCTACATCCGCTGCGTCCCCTCACCTGGAGCCCAGGTCGGCGTGGGCGGCCTTGTCCAGCACGCTGCTGCTGAGGTTGTGCTCCGCCAGCGTCTCCTCGGGCACCTCCTCCAGCTCCTCCTCCCGCTGCTGCCGGGAGTTCTCCAGCTCGATGCGCTCCGGCGTGCCGCGCAGACGCTTGCGGAGAATGGGCTCCGGCAGCCCGTTGGCCTCCGGGACTGTAGGGGGCGACACAGAGGCTGCGGTGAAAGGGTGATGCAGTAGTAGCACTGAAGTAGTACTAAGTAGTAGTACTAAGTCTAATAGCCATACTACTGCTACTGCGACTACGATGTGTTTGTTACCTCTGCCATTGAAGATGGGAGGAGGTTAAGTTTTTTTCATGTTTCCCGTTTGTCTGTTGTGCAAGATAACTCAAAACTTTATCTACGGAATTGGACAAAACCCGGTGGTTAGATTACTTATGGGCCGAGGAACAGTTGATTCGTTTTTTCGGTAGCAGATCTGGATCTGAATCCGGATCCAGGGGACATTTAGGTTTTAGGCGGAGGTATGCGCTCTAGAGTTAATTCTTTCTTCTGCGGATCAAAAGGGTCGTGTTCAACGTCCACAACAAAACCAAACACCACCAATCTACTCTCTGACGTGACCCAGTGACCTGGTCCTGACTCGAGGGTCGGTGAACGGACGGACAACAAACACCAACAACAACCACCAAAAAGAAAACAACGACACCAGAAGTTCGTACGACGAACCAAGGAATTTATTGCAGTCGGTCAATTACTTACAGCAACTGGAATCTTAATGCAGATCAATTTAAAGATGAATATATATCAACATTTTTCGAATAGTCACTTAATCTACCAGCGGGTGGGGGTGGGGGGTATGGGGGGGGGGGTGGGTTGGTGGTGCTTTGCCTTTTCTCCCGCCTTTTCATTATTAGCCTTATTTACAAGTTGGCCTTTAGAAGCCGAATCACGAGGGGAGCCTGGATTGCGCACTATGTTGATGGAGCACCACGGCGGGACTCGGTGCCATTGATTAGTACACCCCCCCCCCCCCCCCCTTATTATTATTTCGGGACACAGAAATGACTGAAGATGCTGTAAGCAATGACCTCATGCAGGCTTATTAAAAAATAACAAAAAGCACCAAGGGATGGGAGGTGGGGGCGAGCGCGTGATATGTTACCGTCCAACTCTACGCCCGCTTTAAATGTCAGCGGGAAAGAAAAAAAAATGAAAGAGCCGAAAGAGAGAGACGAGAACGGGAGAGGGAGCGGGATGAGAACACGGAACACGGAGGGGGGGTTCGAACAAGCAACACCACTTCAATCAGCCCCCCCCCCTAGAAAATAGATATGCTAATGCACTCATTAAGGGGGTAATCGGATGCTATTTGCGTCAGATATTGCTGTGGGTCTATTTTCATTTTTGGCGAAGAAACTGCGCTAGTTTACTTTGCACATGGCCTACACCTCGACTGACTTACTGACTGACTGACTGACTTACTTACCTTAATTCACAGATTTGGACTTCCACCGAGTTCTCTCTCTATATTTCCGTTAAATTATCTCTAAACGAGCCGGACGACAGCTTTAAAAGCACTAATGCGCTGTAGGAGGCGAGAGGAGTTAACGATGGGGGCTATTAATATTATCAGCGGTCCGCTATGAACATAACTGCATGGGCTGCGTCCCCGTGGGCATTCCATCATGATGTGTGAGATAATAATAATTGGGACGTGAACCCAGCGACACGCGGTGGCAAGACAAACAGAGGCGTAGCGGCTGGGGTGGGATGAGGTGGAGGAGGTGGTGGAGGAGGTGGTGGGTGTTGTGGTGGAGGAGGAGGTGGAGGTGGTGGTGGAGGTGGTGGTAGGGGTGGAGGAGGTGGTGGAGGAGGAGGTGGAGGTGGTGGTAGGGGTGGAGGAGGTAGGGGGGTGGTCGAGGTGGTGGAGGAGGAGGTGGTGGGTGTTGTGGTAGGGGTGGAGGAGGTTGAAGAGGTGGTGGTGGAGGTGGTGGGTGTTGTGGTGGAGGTGGTGGTGGTGGTGGAGGAGGTGGTGGGTGTGGTGGTGGAGGAGGAGGTGGAGGTGGTGGTGGGGGTGGAGGAGGTGGTGGGTATGGTGGTGGAGGAGGAGGTGGTGGTAGGGCTGGAGGAGGTAGGGAGGGTGGTGGATGTGGTGGTGGGGGTGGGTGTTGTGGTGGAGGAGGAGGTGGAGGTGGTGGTGGGGGTGGAGGAGGTGGCAGGGGGAGGTGGAGGTGGTAATTGTGGGGGTGGTGGTGGAGGAGGTGGAGTTGGAGGAGGTAGTGGTGGTGGTGTTGGTGGAAGAGGTAGTGGTGGAGAAGGAGGAGGAGGTGGAGGAGGTAGTTGTGGAGGAGGAGGAGGTGGTGGAGAGGAGGAGGAGGTGGAGAGGAGGAGGAGGAAGAGGTGGTGGAGAAGGAGGAGGAGGAGGAGGAGGAGGAGGAGGAGGAGGAGGAGGAGGAGGAGGAGGAGGTGGTGGTGGTGGATGAGGTAGTGGTGGCAGAGGAGGAGGTGGTGTTGGTGATGGAGGAGATGGTGGTGGTGGTGGAGGAGGTGGCGGTGGTGGTGGTCGTGGAGGAGGTGGAGGAGGTGGCGGCGGCGGTGGTGGTGGTGGAGGAGGTGGCGGTGGTAGGGGGGGGGGGGGGGGGGTGCATTCACATGGCAAGAGAACCGTCGATATCAGGCGTGTCAAATCAAGCGCTAAGAAGAAGAGCCAGAGCTTTAAAAGCTGGCTCTGATAGGAGAGAGGGAGAGGAGGGGGTCAAGGTAAAGCTCACAGAGGGAACCAATCACAACCCGGAGTTACAGGGACGTCATCACAGAGAGAGGAAGGCCATGTGCAAAAACAAAAGAAGGGGGAAAATCACAATAGAGAAGAGATAACAGAGAGAGAGAGAGAAAGAAAGAAAGAAAGAAAGTCGGGGACACATGCGGTTACAATCCACAAACCAGAACAAAAGAGTTTGGCCTTCCTTTAAGGGGCGACAGGCGGGGCAACAAAAAAACTGGCGCCCGAATGGAAATTGTAATTATTACTTTGTGTATTAGTTCACAACAAGACATTCTGGCATGTGGTCGCCATCGGCCCTGTGGACGAGAGAATTGGCTGCCGCCGCTCTCTCTCTCCTCTCTCTCTCTCTCTCTCTCTCTCTCTCTCCTCTCTCTCTCTCCCTCTCTCTCTCCCTCTCCCTCTCCCTCTCCCTCTCCCTCTCTCTGTGTGTGTTTACAAAACAAAACCAGACACTTTATTTCTGAAGCCGAGACGAAGAAGGGCAGAAGTGATTTAATTTCGCAACAGTAGTTTAGTTTTCAACCGAACTAAAAGAGCCGCGAGCTCGGCCGCCGATAATCAATTTGCCGATTCGTCCTTCGCCCTAAAGACTCATCGAGTGAACACTGTCAAGCTGGGATAAAACAAACAAAACTAAAACTAAAGAATCTTTAAAAAGAGAGAGAAATCACAGGATCTCACAATGACATCACCAAGGACAGCCGGCGAGCCCCATTAAGCTCCCAGAGTAGAACCCTAGAACGCTGAGCGGCTAAATCGATACGGCCCACTTGCATTTGTGCTAGAAGACGAAGGAAGGAAAATAAGGAGAGGGGGGGGGGAGAGAGAGAGAGAGAGAGAGAGAGAGAGAGAGAGAGAGAGAGAGAGAGAGAGAGAGAGAGAGAGAGAGAGAGAGAGAGAGAGGGGGGGGGGAGAGAGAGGAAGAGAGGAAGAGAGAGGGGAAGAGGAAGAGAGGAAGAGAGAGAGAGGGGAGAGAGAGAGGGAGAGAGAGAGAGGAGAGAGAGAGAGAGAGAGAGGAGAGGAAGAGAGGAAGAGAGAGAGGGGAGAGAGAGAGAGGAAGAGAGAGGGAGGGAGAAGGAGAGAGTCATGCTACAGCAGCTGGAGCAGGGTGTTGAGGGTGACGCAGCAGAGGAAGTAGAGGCAGTAGGCGGGCAGGAAGAAGAGGGAGTCTAGGGGCCGGTGCGCCACCTGGTGGCCGCCCCAGGCGAGGGCGCGGCGGAGCGTGCGGAGGAGTGTGCGGAGCGGCGCTCCCGGGCCCGCGGCAACGGGGGAGAACAGGGTACCTGAGGGCCGCCGCTGATCCTCGGAGGAGGAGGGGCCCGCGGGGGAGGGGCTAAGGGCCGGGGCGCCGGCAGCGCCCGCAGCCGCGCCCGGCGGGGCGTCCACGGTCGTCGGGTCGGACCGGGTCGTCAACGACGCCGTCGGCGCCGCCATCGTGGTCATCTCCTGGCACACAAACATCCCCACCATGTGTTACTTGAAGGCCCATTGAACGCTCCCTTGCATGTACGATGTATTCACTGTCTAAAAAAGGTGCTGCAGGTACAATTTAAGAAGTGTAAAGAGAACCGAGAGAGCGAGGAAAAGAGCAAGATTTTGATATTTAACAACCAAACAAAAGCCTCTGTACCTCCCCCCTCCATCCCACTCTCTCTCCCCCCTCCATCCATCCCTCTCTCTCTCTCTCCCCCCCCTCCCTTCGTTTCTCCATCGTTAGGAAGAGGCCAGACAGAACCAATCAGGGACGTTCATGCCCCTGATTGGTCAGAAATGAGCCGGGGAGAAGAAAAGAGTCTAATTTCTGAATTGAATGCTCACTCAGCAGTTCACTCATTATCTAACGAATGACCCTCAACACAATAGCTCTGGAGTCTTACCTAGCCTTACTCACGCCTTAAATAATGAATAAAAACGAATAACCTTTAAAAAGACAAGCAAAATGAATAATACATGACTGATAGACACACGAAGAGAATCCTTAAGCCCACCTTGGGTCGGGCTGCGATGGGGGACGGCGCGGGCCTCTTCCTCTGACCTTGGCCCGACGAACGGTAGCAATAGTGGGGCTTGCAGTAAAACTTACCTGCAAAAAATAAATTAATAAAGATAAAAATAAAAAAGGAAAAAGAGTAGTCAAGAAAACAAAGCAAAGCAAAGTGGGGAAGTAACACGTTTTGCAGGTTTTCTACAGAGGAACACGGGATGCGTTTTGTGACACATGGTCCCACCCATGTGATTGTCCGTCTGTTACACCCAGGGGGCCAGGGGGGGCCGGGGTGAGCCAGGCCCCTGGCAGGCCTGGGAGGAAGCTTAACACTCTGCTCCCCCTCCGTCCCTCGACACAACACTACAACAACAACCTGTGTTGAGACTGTGTGAGGGCCTCTGCAATGGACTCCATGCACACCACAACAAATAATCATAATAACAATAATGAATAAATAAATAATAAGAGCAGAGCGGACATAAAACGAGACGAGGTGTGGGTCTCTGCAGGATCAGAGGCCGGAGACCCGTAACCAGGTCTCACACACACACACACACACACACACACACACACACACACACACACACACACACACACACACACACACACACACACACACACACACACACACACACACACACACACACACACACACACACACACACACACACACACACACACACACACACACACCCACCACGCCGCCAACTACAGATGCTGTAAAATGCATCTCTTATACATTTTTCATGGCATATGAATGAACCTAGGAGATCTACATACAGTATATCTCGATAACCACCTCTTCAGAGGACATCTAACGAGCGGTTTGTTGCTGTGTTCTCCTCTTACACCGACTTTAGAGAATAGGCTTTGGAGAGAAACGCCAACTTATTGGCAACTTATTGTACTTTTACCCCCCGAGCACTGCACTGCACTGCACTGCACTGCACTGCACTGCACTGCACTGCACTGCACTGCACTGCACTGCTGGCTCAGTTCTTGGAGACTTGTTAGGAATGAAATGCACTTTTGACTTAAAAAAGTTGTTCTCTTACAATAGTGCGTTCAACAAAGGAAGGTAAGTCGCTTTGGAACCAAAGTGTCTGCTAAGTGACTTTAATGTAAGGGGGGGTGGGGTGGGGGGGGGGGGCAGGCGGAAAGGGCGTACAGTCATGTGTGTATACACGCTGTCCCTTTAAGAAACAGGTTGTTTTTTAACTTCCGGCTACCTCGCCCTATTAGGGCGGCGTCACACCTGCGACAAGCCGGGTCGACGTTGAACAAAGGCACGAGATGTACCTTTGTTAAACGTTTGTATGAAGTTGTACAGTACGCTACAAATCTCTACAAATAAAAGACGGGCGAGCAGAAAACCTCCGCGGGATCATTTCACATGGCGCCGCCCCACGTACCGTCCTCCACGTCGAAGGCGTAGGAGGACAGGCGCAGCGTGGTGCCGCAGTGGTCGCACTTGAAGCAGCAGCGGTGGAAGAAGCGTCCCTCGGCGCTCAGCCGCTCCATCACGTAGACGCGCTTGTGGCAGAAGAAGCACACGTCGCTGCCGCCCACGCTCACCGGGAACTCCTTCCTCAGGGAGCCCTGCACAGGGGGGAGAAGGGGGAGGAGGGGGAGGAGGGGGAGGAGGGGGAGGAGGGGGAGGAGGTAGTCAATCAGAGAGGAGGACGACGACGACGACGTTATGGATGAAACGTAGGATGTTGGAGAGAGAGGTGTTGAATGGGATTTCCCCCAGCATTTGATTGTCAGACACACACACACACACACACACACACACACACATCTCCCCCCCCCCCCCACACACACACACACAGCTGTGAAACATCACACACACAGAAACCACCCCCGGTGTCTGTAAAGACAACACTGTTATTCTTTTACGAGCGCATACCCACACACAGAGATAAAAAAACTAAAATAACGATTGGTGTGTGTGTGTGTGTGTGTGTGTGTGTGTGTGGGCTCAGGCCACAAGGGGGACATGTAACTGTGGGTACTGGGTAAGGAGGGAGGAGGAGAGAGGGGGGGGGGGATTGAACAAGGTTACTCCTCTCACCCAAACAGCACACTAGTGAGACATTAAAAGCTACACAACCACCACATGCCTTCCTCCATCCTTATGACAGACACAGACACCGGCTCTTACCGCTTCCCTCCTGTCAAGCAGGGGCTTGGCTTCCTCGTGAGACTGAAGCTGCTCAGCCAATGAGCTAACGCCCCCCGTGTACATCTTTACATAGCGCTACACAGGCCACCGGGAGACGTGGAGAACACAGAGAGACAGAATGTGAGACAAAGAAGGCAAGCAATGGTGAAATAGAGACGGCAACAGGAGTGGACAACAGGAGTGCACTTCTATGCACTCAAGACACTCAGGAGGACAGGGAGGTCACGGTGGTTTGGTTTGACACACATGTTCAGACACACGGGGGGGGGGGGGTCGTCTGGCCCGACGACCCACACCCCTTCGGAGCACCTTGGAGCCCATCCACCATTGAAGACATGCTCTAATGCAGTGGTTCCCAAACTGTGGGGCGCAGCCCCTAGGGGGGGGGGCGGAGTTATGATGGGGGAGGGGTCTAAATGGCAAATCTAAATAAGAATAACTCACCTTCTTACGATGAGGGCGACTTGTTCCTTTTTTTCGATTTGCCGTTCTGTTTTAGTAACAGACCATGTTTTAAATACATTCTATCGACGTGTGCAAAAGCAAAGTATGTGTCTGAGAGCGTCTTTATGGTGGTGCATGTGGTAGTGGGGGGGGGTTAAATAGATCAGTTTCTATCTACAAAAAGAGGACGGGGCCCTGCAGAAAAACTTTGGGAACCACTGGTCTCTATTGCCACAACAACACACAAGTGCATTTAGAATCATCACAACACCACTGCCGATTCAGGAT
Source organism: Muraenolepis orangiensis (assembly GCA_027704905.1). Lineage (NCBI taxonomy): Eukaryota > Metazoa > Chordata > Actinopteri > Gadiformes > Muraenolepididae > Muraenolepis > Muraenolepis orangiensis. Next base: position 13,824,007 of record CM051010.1, on the reverse strand, counting down.
GTATGGGATCAAGGTTTAGGATACTGTAGGGGGGGGGGGGGGGGGGAGGAGATCACACAACTACTAGGAAACATGAACTGAGGCGCCACTTTGTCGGCGATACTAAATAACGTATTAGGGTGACC
>CM051010.1:13783882-13818882 GCA_027704905.1 Muraenolepis orangiensis | reverse complement strand
ACGCACACACACGTACGCACACACACGCCTAATGAATAACATAACCTAACCGCCTAGTAATTATCGGACTAAATTGTTGCACCCAAGAAAGCGCTGGAAGCATCCAAAACTAGCAGTGCTCTTAAAAAGAATCACGGCGGTCCCCATTGGTTTATAAATAATGCACAGCTCCTAAAGCTAAAAGGGGATTTAACGCGGATAATGGTCAACTTTTAAGTGGCCAACAAGTAAGCTCAACTGCTCACTACCTGCATTGACCCAAAACACGCTCATGAAATATGAATGAAACCCATTTTGGGTTCATGGTAAGCAACAGAAAACAACAGAAAACGGAATAAAACAAAGTGTAACTAGCTGAGCTAAGTGCTAACCTGGGACCAAACACGGCATTACACTGGGCAGGTCACTTAGCGCACCGGCTAGCCATCGGCTACTTGGGAACAGACAGGACGACTACTACAGGGCAGCACAGCAACGACAGGGGGAACAACACCCAAGGCTAACGGCGGTACCTGCTCCCCTCTGCTGGGCAGAGGCTGGCACTTCACCATCGCTTTGTAGCGGATGCTGAGCTGCTCCTGCTGCTGAGTTCTCCCCTGGGAAAACCAGGAGGAGGAGACGGGAGAAACCATGACGACGGATGCACGACGTTACACACATCATCGTCATCTTACATCCACACCGCACCTTTGTATTTATGTATATATTTTTTTCAAATTTGCACTACTGTACAAAGGGCCAGTTTAACATCAATCTGACTCATATTTGGCAATTTAAAATTGAGTTTATTAGGAATATTTTGTTTGTTAAATAAGTAAAGTATTTAAATAATTAATATTTGTGTTTAATTGCCGTTGTGAGTAAAGAGGCAAACGACAATAAAGGCATTCCGATTACTACCACTGTGACTACCCACACACACACACACACACACGGGGTTAATAGCCGTTCGATTTTAGGTTTATATTAGCAACGTTACTCTGGATGAGTTGGACTACACACACACACACACACACACACACACACACACACACACACACACACACACACACACACACACACACACACACACACACACACACACACACACACACACACACACACACACACACACACACACACACACACACACACACACACACACACACACACACACACACACACACACACACACACACACACACACACACACACACGTTCTCATCCTACAACACGCTAGTCCTTAGGGAGTCTACGGGTTGGGGGTTGGCAAACAAGCAGCGGTAGCAGTCTAGTAGCCCACCATCAAACACAGGCGGTTAGACTGTCCACGGGGGGGGGGTTAGAGATGTTATCTCGTGGGAGGGTTTCACTCTCTCTCTCTCTCTCTCTCTTTACCTTTCTCCACGCCGGCACAGAGGCCAAGCGTGGGGCCTCCTTCTGAGGAGCCGCAGGGGGGCAACAAGGGGTCAGAATGCGGTCCAGGTTGGGAAGAGAGGCCGCCTTGGTGGTCAAATCAACACACCGGGGAGGAGGGGACGCCGTGTTTATAAGGGGGGGGGGGGGGGGGGGTCAAGGGGGGAGGAAGGGGGGGTCAAACCACCGTGTCAAGAATGTTCCAGTCATCCAGTAGCGGAGACCGCGAGGAGGAGGAGGAGGAGGAGGAGGAGGAGGAGGAGGAGGAGGAGGAGGAGAGATACAGACAGAAACAAAAAAATGAGTCATGAATGAGTGAATGAGTCATGAGGAGGATGTGACCTGGTCTGAAAGACCAGAAGGAACATCCTGATGCTGGCAGGAGAGGACCACGCTGTATGACACACTTTGGAGAAATGCAAACCTGGAACAGTACGAAACAGAAAGAAAGAAAGAAAGAAATAGCAAAACAAAGACAGCCCTGCTGCTTGAGAGGGTCATTTAGCATAAATAAACCATAACAACCACCGCTTATGTTTAGGAAATACTCTTTTGCAACAGCCTGACGTTGTGTTGCACAGAAAGCTAGTGCTAAAGCGCTTTGGTTTGAGTCAGATGAGGACCAACCGTCGACAGATAATATTCTTTTGTCACCTTGCATTAATAAATTGCTTTATTTTCAACAGCACCCTTTCAGAAAACCCTTTTTTTACAAAGTGCTTATAGTATTGATGAAACGAAGGGAAAAGGCACCGTGTCTAGATTCTTATGATTCGTAAAGTGTAACAGCGTTCAACCTTGCGTGTTCTAAATAATACACAGACACACAAACGCGCTCATTCATCAATTTTAAACGGACAAAAGTATTTTCAGTTTCTAAACTAAACTAAAAAACAGGGCGTTTTGCCTCATGTAATACCGGGTGTCAGAAAACACGCCATAATAACAGAAGAGAATCGCAAACAAACTACGGCCAAGAGAATTAATTACGCATGGCGAGAGTTCATAGACGCGAGTTGTCCCTTTTGTTTTTACATATGGACAATAGGGAGTCCAGTGTTCTTTCTTTCCCAGCCCACTCTTCCCCTCCCACCGGGGCCTCTTGGTTCTGCTGGACCCGGGTGGCCCCTAGCCCAGCGCTCTTTGGACCCCATTCAGCAACTGGGCTGCGGGCCACAGTCGGTTCCATGAGGCCACCTACTGTGTGTCCCCCCCCCCCCCTTCCCCACAGAACAATACTGCACCAGCATCAGCGCAGCCTCGCCAATATTAGCATTCTGGTCACGTCAGCTTATTTCGTAATGAACCGGCCCACCACGTTCTCTCTCTCTTTCGGGCTTTGTCAAAACACTGCGACAAGCTAGGTGGTTGTTCAATCTGAATATGTATTAAAAAGACCAATTGGACAAATATGGCCCTTTATAGAAAACACGGAGAAGCTATTGTTTTCCTTTGAGCGGATCTCAAGTCTACAGCATAATTGCAACACAAATGCGTCTGGAAGTTTAACCCGATCTAGGGATGAAGACGTGGCAGAGCACGCACGCACGCACACACACACACACACACACACACACACACACACACACACACACACACACACACACACACACACGACACACACACACACACACACACACACACACACACACACACACACACACACACACACACACACACACACACACACACACACCTGTCTTTTGAGGCCTGTGCTCTGAGCTGGGGCGTTCTCCTCGAACTTGGCCAGAAGCTGGGTGGCCATCACCTTGACCTTGTTGTCCCGGTTCCCCCCCACGGCGGCAGAGTCCATCTTCCTCTCCGAGAGCGCGGCGGAGGGCGACGGCCTCCCCGGGTCCTCCTGCGGAACAACAAAGTAAACAGTCGGATTCGTCCAGTTTTGGCGTCAACTCACACACACACACACACTTTAGTCCACTTTTACAACTACAACAAAAAACAGGAAAACGAAAAAGCTTGAGTGTCCACTGACGTCTTCAGAATGCCCCGACTGGCTGGTTTTCCGCCTCTTCCCCAAACCGTCGGTTTCCTTCTCCTTTTTGTCCTGTGGATGACATGTGAGGGGATATATTTAGCGCGTCGGGGGTTAAAACGGGATCCAAAGAGAGGGGATGATTCAGTGTGTTCGTGGGATAGTGGAGCCGGGTGGCGTGGACTCTTGACCTTAGGGTAGCGTTTCCGGGAGATGGCGATGCTCTGGCCCAGCTTGCTGAGGAAGGAGATGGGAGACTTGGTGCTGGCGATCAACGCCGCCTTGTCCTCGGGACTCAGGTTGTGGTTGTCTGAAACGGTTTTAAATTCAAGAACTTTATTTCCCAGCTCCAAGGAGAGTTACAATGGAATGCTTACTCCCCATTTCCCTTCCAAAGTATGAATTTCCTACAATGTAACACTTTATACTATACTATGTACTATACTTACACTATACAACACTATACTATTTCAATAAAAAAACAATAAAAATAACAATAAAGTGACTGATGGGTATATATACATGTGTTGACTTGTGCAAAAAGCACATTTTAAAGTGCCAGTAGTGCAGCAGCCTCATGAATACAGTGCAACAGTGCAGTGTTTAACAATATAAACCAAAAGTTGTTTTGATGATGGAAACACAGGGATTCCAAATATATGTACAGTATAACTTTAAGAAGGAGAATGATACAATATACAAAACAAAACATTGACATCACATTACACAAAGTGTAATTTATTTTGAAAAATGTTTATCTGTACGATGGTTCTCTCTTTATGCTATCGTTTCTTAACGCTGGGGTTTCTGTCCCTCTCCGGCACTTGTATGCGCGTTTTATAATATTTTGTTAATATAGTTAAATATTTCATATTTTAGTGTATTCTTTCATTGCGCAAATACATAATACAAAATAAACAATAAACCATTCCCCTTGCTGCACTACCCAGTACCTACCTCCGGGTGGCACTGTGTCCTTGAACATCTCGTAGAACTGACTGAGGTACATGACCATGGAGAGCTTGTCGGGCTCCAGCACAGAGGACATCTCCTTGCCCGTCATGCAGGGGGACACGCCGAACTCCCGCTCTGCCACGTCGAACGCCAGCTGGCTGTTCCTCTCCTGGTCCCGCTCATCCAACGAGTCAAAGTCCCTGAGGCCCAGGAGAGAGGAAACCAATACCAGGAACGAAGGAAGAAAAACAATCGTTTGAGGGACCGGATTCTCCAGGCAACAATGTAAACAAACGTATGATAACACGTTTAACATGGTCGTATAAAAGTTCATCGCCTGGGAACCAAATATGTGGCGTGTAAACAATATCCAGCCTGAAAACAGTGTGTGGTTGGCATTGTCCAGACACCACCCCCACACACACTTTAGATTATACTGTACCGTTTATAGTGTCCGATTTCTTATATTCCTCAATTATGAAAAATATGTGCAATTGTGTATTGTCTGATATTTCTGTATTTCTATAAATGTTGTAATTTGTCACTTTGTACATTTCACTGAACATTGTACCTTATAAATAATATAAATTATTTTATTATTAAAATATAAATATGAATAAACCAATATCAAATCTACCAAATCTGAACACACACACACACACACACACACACAAACACACACACACACACCCCCCCCCTCTCTCCCTCTCTCTCTCTGACCACTTAGCAGACGCGGGGGGGATGCTGAGCTTGCACAACCAAAAAAAAAAAAAACCCGGCATCACAACCCAGCCACACCACAAATAAGACAGTTTACAAACGGTTTACATTCAGAATGCATTAGTGTTCCGCATTACACCACCCTCACAGGAATACTCCCTACTTAACACTAATAACTAAGATCAGTACGCCCTCCAAGATAGTGTAGAGTGTGGACCAGCAGTCAGTGTTCCCAACGGAGGCCTGGCACTGCTGGAGGCCCCCATCAGTTAGAAACTATGAAAGCCAGCTAACCAGCTAACTCCCTCATAAACACAGCACGGGTTTTAAAAAAGGTCAAAGAAGACATGAACATGATTCGATCATAAAACGGTAATCACTATGTTGACCCAGTAACAGCAATAACACCGAAGGTTACACGGACACATGGAGGATGTGGTACGGCCACGGCATGACGCGACAGGCCACAAAACCAGCCAGCCAGCCAGCGGCGGTAGCGGTAGTAGTAGTCACGCCGTACTACACGGCTCACAAACATTTCAAGCCGCGTAGTAACCCGATAATATGTGTGTCTCCTGAGTGTTTAAAGGCACGTGGTTTGAAGATCGTCATCCACTACGATCCCAGTGTTACATTACAGTAAAGTTATTGAGCAGACGCTTTTGTCCAAAGCAACAATATATTATTATAACTATATAAACAATAGTGTGTTTCAACAAAGGTAGGTCAGAGAACAACTCGTCACCAGAAGTCAAAAGTGCATTTTATGAACTGAACCAGTGCCCAGGTAGCTGAAGTACAATAAGTTGGCAACAAAAAAAAACAATATCGAACTAACTAACAAGCAAGGAAACATTCGACTTAGTAAGACGCTAGTACACTAGTCAAGCTAGTAAAAAGTGATAGGAGGACGCGCCAGGAGGAAGGATCCAGGTAGTGGTGAGTTCCCAGCCTGCGGTAGAAGACGGGCAAGGACTCCGCAGTCCTGACAACCGCGGGGAGTTCATTCCACCACTTTGTGGTGGAAACACACACACACACACACACACACACACACACACACACACACACACACACACACACACACACACACACACACACACACACACACACACACACACACACACACACACACACACACACACACACACACACACACACACACACACACACGATTGAGTGTGTTTTCCTATGTACTCACATGAGATCCGGTCTGTACCGGTGGATGAGGGCGCACAGGGCCAGCCCGCTCTTCCAGGACATGGTGAGGTCTGTGACCTTGACGTTCTTGTAGCCCTCCGTCTGCCTCTGGCACCAGTTGAGAAGCTTACTGGACCGGGCCACGGATTCTACGTACCGGAAACGCACAAATGGCAATTTGCTTTAAAAAAATTAATAAAAAGACTAGATATAGAACGATCAGCAGGGGGGAAAATCACAAATGCATCATGGAAATGAGACTGGAGGGAGGGAGGAAAGTGTGTGTGTGTGTGTGTGTGTGTGTGTGTGTGTGTGTGTGTGTGTGTGTGTGTGTGTGTGTGTGTGTGTGTGTGTGTGTGTGTGTGTCTGTGTGTGTCTGTGTATACACATATAGCTGTAACTGCGCCCGCTCTAACTGCTACTCAAACCATCGTTTGAAAACGACAAAAAAAAGAAAAAAATTACACTAATACGTCGTATAAAACGACGTAAATAGTCTAAACTGAGGCTTTCCTTTAAAAGATGAGACCAAAGTCTTGAACTGAGACAAATGTATGCCTATTGGGCTAATATCAGGCTATTATGTTATTAGTGGAGATGACAGAGCAAGTTCAGGCCTTAGCTTTTTCGTGTCGCTGCATCTAGCGCGCTGCTGAAAGCTACCACTTTAGACCTTGTAATTAATCATTTCGTTTCATATGAAGGAGATTTGCAGACAAACCCTAATTTTGGTGGGAGAATTTGTCGTAACTTGTCGCCAACCTTTGTTCAGCATGCACGCACGCAGGCAGGCAGAGCACCAAACAACTCTTTAACTCAAAGTCAATGTTTGTCTTCATAGCATTATATGCTTTCTGGGTTTAGGCTTAATGTTATGGAACAGAAAACGTGCTTATTATGAATCCAGATAAAAGCAGCAAAACCGCCTAAATACGCTGTTACAGCCAGGTCACACAGGGCCAATTCCTCAATCCGTGTATCACTAGTTTATACAGATTCATGGGGTAGACCAGTGGTTTGGAGGTTTGGTAAGGTGACTTGTTGTTCCTACAATGTTTTAAATCAATTCTACAGGAGTGTGCAAGCAAAGGATGTTTCTGAGATTGTCTTTATGTGGGTGGATGTTGGTGGTGGGGGGACATTTCTTTATCTACAACAGGGGGCGGGCCCTGCAGAGAAAGTTTGTGAACCACTGCGGGGGGGGGGTAGCACATCAGTAGCAGTGAGATGTCGTTGGCAAGGCGTGAGGCCTTGATGTTAAGATGTTGTCGTCGTACTGAGCCCACACAAACGAGGACGAGCGGAATGAAACCGTGACAAAACATGAGTCAGAGACAAAAGAGTCAACCCTTTGCTCCAGATCAAACAAGAACGCCACACGACAAGTTAGCGCATGTCCGTGCAAAAACAATTAGACCTTAGACTCCGACCCACTCCCACTCTCACACAGACAAACGACGACACGCTCCTTCCACACACTCTTCCGTTTACACTCAAGAGGACACAGCAGACGGGACTGGGACTTAAACTCGAGGTTAGAGGAGACACACCGGACGAACCACACCATGCGTTTGTGCGTCATGTTACCTCGCAACCGCTTTTCAAGCAGGTAACGTTCTAAAAAAAAAAAATCGGAAAAAGACAATAGTTCATCGTCACATTTCGGAATTGGCATGATCAAAATGGTGTGTTTTTCATTGACTTGCAAAAAACGTGATTCAAGATTCACACACACACCGTTGAACCAGCTGACGTGTTGTTATTATGATGTATCATAATTATTATCCTCAACTTTTTTTGCATAAAAATGATGATAATAGTGACGAACCGTTCCTGGTCAGTTTGGACGACGCTGAGTTGATCACGTTCTCCAGCTCTACGCGCATCTCTTTGCCCTCCCCGGTGTCTATGAGGTGCCGAACCTGCAGAGGTCACACACACACACACACACACACACTCTTACAGAGGCTGGTCTCTTCCATTTCCGCAATGACATACTGTACACAGATTGTTGGTTTAAAGCGGGAAATAAAAAGAAGATACAGGCAGGCGTCACACACATTCTCTCTCTCTCTGTGTGTGTGTGTGTGTGTGTGTGTGTGTGTGTGTGTGTGTGTGTGTGTGTGTGTGTGTGTGTGTGTGTGTGTGTGTGTGTGTGTGTGTGTGTGTGTGTGTGTGTGTGTGTGTGTGTGTGTGTGTGTGTGTGTGTGTGTGTGTGTGTGTGTGTGTGTGTGTGTGTGTCTACCTGGCTGGGCCTGAGGAAGTTGAGGCTGATGTTGGGGTAGCGTGTGGTGGGATCCACACTGTAATGGCTGAAGTTCTTACTGATGTTCTCCGGCGTGGTCTGGGGCAGCAGGCGGTAAATACTCTCCCTGTAGTAAAAGTAAATAATGTAAACAGCTGTATTAATCCACCTACAACTGTATTTCCCCCCCCCCCCCCTCCCAGAGATGAAAAACTACAAATATGGAGGAGGAGCAGGAGGTAACCGAGAGGTTGAGACTCATAGTAAATTGATTAGACAGCATTGGGGGGAGGGGGGGGGGGGTGGGTGGGGAGGAGTAGAGTGTACCATGAGATGCACTTAAGAGAGCATCTCATCCCATTAGCTGAGAAGAGGAGACCAACCGACGGCAAAGACCTGATACAAACATGCTTCCTCCTAAAGTACTCAAGAGTGTAGTGGAGGGTGAGCGGGTGAGTGAGTGAGTGAGTGAGTGAGACTCTCTCGTTATAAGATAGAAGGAACTGGAGGAGGAAGAGGAGGAAGAAGAGGAGGAGGAAGAACAGGAGGATGAGGAAGAGGAGGAAGAAGAGGAGGAACAGGAGGAGGAGGAAGAAGAGGAGGAACAGGAGGAGGAGGAAGAACAGGAGGATGAGGAGGGAGAGGAGGAACAGGAGGAGGAGGAAGAGGAGGAGAAAGAGGAGGAACAGGAGGAAGAAGAGGAGGAAGGAGGAGGAGGATGACGAGGAGGAAGAAGAACAGGAGGATGAGGAGGGAGAGGAGGAACAGGAGGAGGAGGAAGAGGAGGAGAAAGAGGTGGAACAGGAGGAAGAAGAGGAGGAACAGGAGGAGGAAGGAGGAGGAGGATGACGAGGAGGAACAGGAGGAAGATGAGGAGGAACAGGAGGAGGAGGAAGAGGCTGACGAGGAGGAACAGGAGGGGGGAGGAGGAGGAGGATCAGGAGGGAGAGTCAAGTCTAGTCAAGTCAATGTTATTTGTGGAAGGATGGAGGAGGAGAAACGGGAGGAGGAGAAACGGGAGGAGGAGGAGGAAGAGGCCTCAGGGTTTGCATTAGGAGTGTTTCCGCTCTGGGCTCACCTCTCGGCCAACACCTCCAGAGGGCTGTTTCCCTGAGCCCAGCTGCGCACCATCCAGGCTGAGTCTATGCCAGCTAAGAAGCCCCGGGCGATGCCCGTCCCCATTGGCCAGAAAGGCTGAAGGGAAAACAAAAGAAAACAAACAATTCACTCAATTTCATTCTTTTCAGCTCGCAATACAGTCACCCAACCGGTCCAAATAAGTGGGGCGGTTTTACCCGCTTCTCTTCAATTATTAATAACCTCCTCCGATCGGAGGAGATGGGAGGAGGTTATGTTGTCGCCCCTGTCTGTTTGTCTGTCTGTCTGTCCGTCTGTCTGTTCGCAAGATAACTCAAAAAGTTATGGACAGAATTGGACAAAACTTGGTGGCTAGATTACTTATGGGCCAAGGAATATGTTTTAAGGATTCTTTAGAGTTCAGCCTTAGAGATAATTGGGTCAAGGGTAACTTTTTGATGTGCCGGAGGTATGCGCTACTACCGAGTGCCCTCTAGTAGTTGTCGTCAACTATTCACGCAAATGTAGCCTTGCAGCAGTTTATCCAAAGCGACTTGACAGATGACACAGCATTTTACTTGCGTATGTACAGGGCTCAACAATAACAACTATCGCCCTATTTCCCCGGGGCAAATATATCTAACAACGCACCTGCACGATTGGGGCCAGTAGTAAAAAAGAAAAAAACATTTATACCATTTTTGATGTACGAGACTATTAACTTAAAAATAAAGATGAAATATGACAGTGAGCTTTAGCCTTTGTGTTTTTTTGATAACCACTCTGTAGCAGTTGACGCTGCCACAAAGCCATTAGAAATGGCTGCTTGAGGGCTCCACCCGAAGACAAGCACACAGGGTGATGAGGAATCCGGTTTATTGCAAGAGTTTGAATCATTGTGAACAGAGCAGATGGAACACGCTAGAGCTCTCCTCCTCGAGTGTGTGTGTGGTGGAGGTTGCTTTAACCTGTGGGCCTTGATTATCAACGACCCACAACAGGTGTGCAGCCATAGAGCAATCAGTCTGACTCAGGCCAGATGAGGCTGCTTAAAACCAGCCACCAACCACTGCACACACACACTTATAAATACAACTATTTGGGTTGGGGCGAGTAAAAATTGTACAGGCAACGGGCTAGTACATTTGTGTCCCGGCAAGTGAAAAAGAACCTTAACATAAGGCCCCCGGATGTGGCATTTAAAAACAGTCGATTCACAGCAGGTTTCGCCGTGGCCATGGTCTCTCTCACCTCCAGCAGGCTGTCTCCGACCAGCGCCACCAGCAGCTTGTGGTCGCCGCGCTGCCTCACCAGGGCGGCGTTCTCCGAGGCGTACATGCAGGTGAAGTCGAACATGGCCACGTCGGGCAGGCCATAGTGGTTGATGGCGAAGTCCAGGGCGGGCAGCTGGCGGTTGGTGGAGAAGTCGGCGGCCTCGCAGGCGTAGGAGAGCAGGGCGGCCTGGTCCACGTTGGCCCGCGACAGCAGCATCTCCGTGTCTGCGTAGTCCTGGAGGGACGACGAGAGATTCAAGAGTTTTTTTTATTTGACGTTTGCAATGGAAGTACAATGGAATTCCTAACTGCTCCACCATTACCTCCCACAGTATGAAATTCTAGAACACAATACTATAAAAATACTGTACACAACAGAAAATGAACATAAAAAGAACAATAAAGTGACCGATAATAATAATAATAATAAATTTCATTTGTATTGCACTTTACATTTTAAACAAATCTCAAAGTGCTACAGTACATAATAAAACATAAAAAATAAAAAGATAAAGAAAACCATTTGCAGGAATCACAGGTTAAAAAACAAGTTTAAAAAACACGTTTAAAAAAAAAAAAAGGAGAGGCAGGGTTATTAAAACCGGCTTAAAAAGCTAACCAAATGCTTTGTTAAAATGGTAGGTTTTTAGTGCTCTCTTAAAAGTGTTCAGGGGTTGAGGAGCTCTGAGATGGTCTGGGAGTGAGTTCCACAGCCGGGGGGCAGCTGCACAGAATGCTCGATCTCCCATAGTGCGGAGGTTGGTGCGCCGTTCCTTGAGCCTGTTGGTATTTCCCGAGCGGAGGCTGCGGGTGGCGGTTTGTGGTTCGATCAATTCCTTGAGGTAGGGGGGTGCATTTCCGTGGATACACTGGTGTGTTAACAGGGTGATTTTGAATTCTGTCCGGGAGGAGATGGGAAGCCAGTGCAGTGATTTGAGAATGGGGGTGATGTGCTCGTATTTGCGCACTCTCGTCAGGATCCTAGCAGCGCTGTTCTGTACGTATTGGAGCTTTTGAAGGCTCTTGCTAGGGATCCCGACGAGAAGTGCGTTACAGTAGTCCAACCTGGAGGAGACAAAGGCGTGGACCAACTTTTCGGCGTCAGGAAGAGTGAGGGTGGGGCGGAGTTTAGCTATATTTCTAAGGTGGAAGAAGGATGTTTTGCAGAGGTGTTTGATGTGGGTCTCATAGTTGAGGCAGGGGTCCATTTTGACGCCCAGGTTGGTGACAACTGATGAGAGGGGAAGGTCCTGGTCGGAGAAGGTGATGCTTGTTATGGGGGATGATTTAACTTGGTGTGGGGTGCCGATGAGAATGGCCTCGGTTTTGGAGCTGTTGAGTTGTAGAAAGTTTTGTTTCATCCACGCCTTTATCTCCTCCAGGCAGATGGTGATTGTGGATGAAGGTGATGGTGACGGAGATGACAGTGGGACTGCAGAGCGGGGGGGACAGGGGGGGTCCATTTTTATGTAGAGCTGTGTGTCATCAGCATAGCAATGGAATGATAGTCCATGCCTGCTGATGACACGGCCGAGGGGGAGCATATACAGGGTGAATAGGGTGGGGCCAAGCACGGATCCTTGGGGTACACCACAAGTGACGGGTTGGGTGGGGGAATGAGCACCTCCCATGGAGACACACTCAGTCCTTCCGGTCAGGTAGGACCGGAACCAGTCCAGGGAGGTGTCACAGAGTCCGATGGTGGAGTGGAGACGATTGAGGAGGATGGTGTGATCAACAGTGTCAAAAGCTGCAGTGAGGTCCAGGAGGATGAGGAGGGAGGGGGAGCCATTGTCAGAAGCAGTGAGGATGTCGTTGGTGACCCGATGAATGATATGTACATGTGTTGAATTGTGCAAAAAGCAATATATATATATACCAATTTATGATTAAACTAAAAAGATGTACCGCCAGGGAAAAATGGTGCTTTGTTCTCGGGGAACAAGAGGGCACGCCTCTTGGTTGTTTAGTATTTACGATTATTTTAGTTTTTAGTTGAATAGTTGAAGTTTTCTCTGAAACCTTGAAACTATTAAGTGAATGTGTAGTTAACGCCATAGATTTTGGATAAACATGCCGTTCTTTATTGGCCATTTGCAAACAAGTGCAATGGAATGCTTCCTCCCCATTCCCTCCCTCAGAAGGGAATTTCCTACAAGTTAACACTATATACTTTGCTATGCACTATACTTATACTATACAACGCTATACTATAACATTTCAGATAACATTTCTATAAAACAGAACTTTTTTTTCCATAGTTTAAAACGTTACATTCTTTCAAAAAGCCCATTATTAAACTGCGCTTATGAAAAATTGCTGCATGGTTCTTTTAAAACATCCCCGTCAGTCCCTAGGGATGTGGGAATGGGGAGAGGGGGGAGAGAGGGAGGGAGGTGGGGGGGGGGCTTGTTGATGGAGGACCTCTCAATGAATACTGACACCGCCTGAGGGGACTGTGCCATCCAAGTACCAATATGTGGTAACCCCCCCCACCCCCCCCCCCGCGACTCATTCCGACGGAAAAGATGACACTGTAATAACTGGTGTTTAAAAAAGAAAAAATAATCTGCTTAAGGTTAACCTCCTGAAAGGATGAATTATAATAATAAATGATGATTATAATATAACAAAAGTCATCTAAGAAATTGGTTAGCGCACAGTAGGCAAAAAAAAAAACCTGCTTGAGAAAAACATGTCACTTCAAAAGCCACAGAAGTGAACCCTGTGACCTTTACAACTGAAACCAAAGCCAAACGATTTAAGAGCACCGACAGAAAACCCGGAAAAAGCCCTAATTTCCCGTCTAAAGTGGCCAGACGAAGGACATGAGCGCTGACTGAGTGAGTGAGCTCCACTTGGCAGTGGGGCTCCTGCTTAGAGAAATAACAAATAAAGACTCTTAACAGATTAACACAGAGAGAGAGAGAGAGAGAGAGAGAGAGAGAGAGAGAGAGAGAGGAGAGAGAGAGAGAGAGAGAGAGAGAGAGAGAGAGAGAGAGAGAGAGAGAGAGAGAGAGAGAGAGAGAGAGAGAGAGAGAGGAGAGAGAGAGAGAGAGAGAGAGAGAGAGAGAGAGAGAGAGAGTGAGAGACAGAAAGAGACAGACAGAGAGAGACAGACAGAGACAGAGACAGAGACAAAGACAGAGAGAGACACACACACACACACAGAGCAAGAGACACAGAGACAGAGAGTGAAAGACAGAGAGAGAGACAGAGACAGACAGACAGAGAGAGAGTGAGAGACACAGACACAGACAAAGAAAGAGGGACACAGAGACACAGAGAGACACAGACACAGACAGAGAGAGCGACAGAGCGAGAGAGATAAAGACAGAGAGAGAGAGAGACGGAGAGACAGAGAAAGACAGACAGAGAGAAAAACTAATGATAGGTCTGGGCCTATGAAAAGCCCGTCCCGATCACCCACATGGAGGATGACTCCTTTCTCCAGTAGACTCTGCTTCTTGGCCGTCATCACAAAGTAGTGCGTGTCGTCCTTGTAGTAGACGATGTTTTCCAGGTCAACTCCTTCAAGGAGGAGGAGGAGGAGGAGGAGGAGGAGTGGGAAGAGGAACCAAAAAGAGAGAGAAAGAGGGGGAGAGAATTAAGCGCTGTTCCGATCATGCTCAACAACAAACAATTCATCCTCTTTCCCCATTGGCTCCGGCAAAACCGCCCTGCCCTGCCAACTGTAAATGCCATCATTAGATGACCAACAGAGGCAATGACACGCACCACCGCTCACACACCAAAGGCCTGGGGACGCCTTCACCGTCAGCAGTGAACCAGGATGAGGAGAGCTGCCATCAAACTGTATCAAACCGCATTTAATTGGACATTATTTTTGTTTCTTCTTCTTCTTCTACGGCTAAAAGCGGTGGTTCCTATCACTGGTGGGAATGCAAACATGAATAACGGGGGGGGGGGGGGGATCTGTTGTGGCATCTGTACAGTTGTACTAAGGGGAGTGGTATGTGTGTGTGTGTGCCATCAAACTGTATCAAACCGCATTTAACTTCTTCTTCTACGGCTAAAAGCGGTGGTTCATGTGTGGTTCAAGTGTGTGTGTGTGTGTGTGTGTGTGTGTGTGTGTGTGTGTGTGTGTGTGTGTGTGTGTGTGTGTGTGTGTGTGTGTGTGTGTGTGTGTGTGTGTGTGTGTGTGTGTGTGTGTGTGTGTGTGTGTGTGGGAGGCGCCGGGGCGGCCAAACCTGTGGCTTCTCGGAGGTCCTGGAAGAACTTCTGGTTGAAGATGAACGCCACCCCGCTGATCTCCTCCACCTTGGCCTCGGCCGACGTGTTTCTGTTGATGAAGTTGGCCGTGATGGCGATGGCCAGCTTGCCCCGGAACTCCTTGCGCTGGAATCCTGGGAGGGGAAGCAGGGAGGAAGGAAGGAAGGAAAGAAAGAAGCAGAGAAGATGACTTTAACGTCAGGGGGTCACAGGAAGAGAAGGTTATGCAACAAAATACATTTAACTTTTTTCTATTTTTCATTGGATTTTGCACAATTTCTGTTTCTTTCATTACACTGCTCAACAAAATACAAGACACAAGATATTTGATTGGCCAATTGGCAATAAAATATATTGTATCTTGTATCTTGTTGTGTATGTGACGCAAGTACAGTTCTTGGATCTTGAACTACTGAACCTGTGACGGCAGAGTTCGGAGAATTTCGAAATTTGCGTTTGGAAGAACATTTGCGATGCAAAGTGTTCACATGTTTTCGTTTGATGAATGGAGCTCTTTTATGGAACACTCACCACGGCATGAATACATCACACACACACACACACACACACACACACACACACACACACACACACATATACACACACACACCCACACCCACTTGCCTGCCAGGGTGTTTCTCCTTCCATCCGCCCCGATGATGACGTCAAACTCCAGCTCATTGACGGGGTGTGTCCTGGGGTTAACCTCAGCCCGCCAGCCTATCTCTGAGGACACAGCAGGCCACGTGTCATCACCATCACCATCACACACAAGCAGGGTCAACCATGTGTCAGAATTGGCAACCGTCCATATTCCATATCATCATCATCCATATTACATTACAGTATCATACACTATCATACTTTAGCTAGACTTTCTAGGCTACTTTCTGGATTCATGATGCTGCTGCACTACTGGCACTTTGAAATGCTTTAAATGCTTTTTTCACAATTCCACAAATGTACATATCATCCATCAGTCACTTTATTGTTATTTTTATTGTGTACAGTTTTGTTTTAGTATAGTGTTGTATCTTAAGTATAGTGCATAGTATAGTACATAGTGTTCAACTGTAGGTCATTCACACTGTGGGAGGGAATGGGGAGTAAGCATTCTATTCATTGTACTTTGATTGCAAATCAAAACATCTTGAATCTTGACTCTATTGGACTCCTAACCATTCCTGGAGGGAGGAATCCTTCCTCTTCCGTGATTCTTAAAACTTAAAAACAAGTTGTACTTTGATGTTTGTAATTTAAGGCCCATCTATGAAGCAATAAAATAAGCCATCATGAATCAATCATCATTCCAGATACGGACCTCGGTTGACGCTTATTTTCCTGTAGTGCTTTCTGATATCAGGTTATACATATTTGGGCGGGGATTTTTAAAAGAGGAATTTGCCGACGGCAGCAGACTCTCAACAGAGTCGGTTCACGGCTTTCTGGACGAACCGCCGACCGACCAATCAGATGAAAAAAAACAGGCTTCTTCCCTTGAGCTTGTTTTAGTTTGTTTTGTGTTGTGGCTTTTTGCCTTTAGGCTTATAGGGAGTGCCGTCAAGTGTGCAAAGTTTGTAAATCCCTGGAAAACCGTGACTGTGATTAAAGAAGAAGTAGAGGAGCCACACACACACACACACACACACACACACACACACACACACACACACACACACACACACACACACACACACACACACACACACACACACACACACACACACACACACACACACACACACACACACACACACACACACACACACACACACACACACACACACACACACACACACACACACACACACACCATCGTTGCTGAGGGAGGAGTGGCTTACTTTCGCTCTCCTGGTCCTCGGGGGGTTCGATCAGACCCTTGAACTCCACGTTGACGTGGATCTCGATGCCCACGAGCAGAGCCACCTTCAGCAGCATGAGCTGCAGCTGACGGATACCTGGAGGACACCCAGAGGAGTCACATACGTCAGTCACAAAAACAACAACAGCAACAACAACAGCAACGACCGTGAGACGGATGATTAGCCCCCACCCACCCCAATCATCGCAATCCACTACAAACAGAAGGACTCTGTTTGTTGGCGTGGTCTTCTAACAGGCAACGATATTGCATTACACTGTTTTTCCAAATATTTTTACAGCAGAGGCACAAATTGTATATAGTCTGGTGGTTAGGGTTTTCCAGAAGAAAAAAGGTTGTGGGTATGAACCCCCCGCTGTCTCCACAGTCTGCCTGTAATGTAACGGCACCTCTGTCAATTGCCTTGGCCTCGGCTTCAGAGAGAGAGACAGACGGAGACAGACAGACAGACAGACAGACAGAGGACAGAGAGACAGACAGAGACGGCGGAGACGCACAGAGACAAAGAGACAGATAGAGACAGAGACAGAGAGACACAGACAGACAGAAACAGAGACAGACAAAGAGAAAGAGAGAGACCGAGAGAAAGACAGAGACGGACAAAGACAGAGGGACAGACAGAGAGAGTCAAACAGAGAGAGACAGAGACAAAGACGGAGAGAGACAGAAAGACACAGAGAGAGACAGAGACAGAGAGAGACAGAGACAGATAGAGAACGACAGACAGAAAGACAGACAGAGAGAGAGAGAGAGAGAGGTCCAACTCACTGATGTGATCGATGGCGCCGGCGCAGAACTTCCCGTAGAACTTCTTGGCCCCCAGGCCCCGCAGGTCCTGGATGGTGAAGGGCCAGAGGTGGAGCACGTTGTTCCTGGAGAAGGCATCCCTCTTCTCCAGGAGCACCACCTTGGCGCCCAGGAAGCCCAGCTCGATGGCCGTCCGCAGGCCGCACGGCCCCGCGCCGATGATCAGACACTAGGAGGAGGAGGAGGAGGAGGAGGAGGATGATGATGATGATGATGATGATGATGATGATGAAGAGAAAAGTACATTTTAGATTGGAGATTTGTTTGTAGGATTTAAGACGACATGATTTGAGTTGTGTTCATTGTCTCGGTTCTCGGTTACCGTTTCGGCGTTCGAATTTCGCAAAGTCACAGAACATCAAGTCTAATTTGTTGAGTTTGTTTTGTTTAGTTTTTAAAACCACACCCCAAATGACTTACAAAAAGCCAAGAAAACCAAAACGGAAATAATAAACGTCACTGACAACATTTTTTTCCTTTTGTGACAACACAAAAACGACAAGCCTACATTCCCGAGACTATTCCCGCCTCTCCTTCCTCACATCAACCGGACGGAGGGAGGGAGGGAGGG
Organism: Muraenolepis orangiensis; assembly: GCA_027704905.1. Lineage (NCBI taxonomy): Eukaryota > Metazoa > Chordata > Actinopteri > Gadiformes > Muraenolepididae > Muraenolepis > Muraenolepis orangiensis. The sequence continues at coordinate 13,800,531 of CM051010.1, read as the reverse complement.
AGGGGGGGAGGGAGGGAGGCCTTACCTTGGAGTTGACGCACGCTTTGCCCTTCTTGTACTCCTTGTGGCCGGCCCTCTTGTCCAGCTTGGCCCACAGCGCCTTGGCCTTCCAGTAGTTGAGCTTGGACTTGAGCCTGTGGTAGAAGATGCGGCTGTCTGTGGGCTGGAGCTCCAGGTGGTCGCACAGCTCCTGGAAGGCCTTCAGCGTGCCCTTGCACGTGCTGGCCTTGACAAAGTTGTCAAACAGCGTGTGGGAGCGGTTCACCTTGACCGCCCCCGGCGGCGGTGCCGTCCCCAGCCCCGCCCCCAGCCCCGCCCCCAGCCTCACCCCCAGGCCCGCCCCCAGGCCCACTCCCAGGCCCGCCCCCAGGCCCACTCCCACGTCCCCCATGGTCGGGACTCACGCTGCGGGGTAGTGAAGGCCCCGCAACCCCCTGGCAGGGGCCTCTGGTTCCAGCGCGCGGGCCCTGACACGGGCCCCCACACCGCCTCTCTGACGATGGGGGAGGGTTGTCTAACTGCCAGCCTCAAGCAGCTTCCACCTGGAAGAGGGAGAGGCAGAGGGAGGAAAGATTGGTGTTAAAAGAGCGTCCATGTACATGTACAAATACATGGGGGAAAAAAAGACTCGAAATTCAAGTTTAGCCATGTTTTCTTAAATCCATACTGGTAGTCGTCGTCGTCGTGACATGAGCCAACATGTTGAGTCAAAGCCACGACGGAAACCCGAAACAGGGACACCACTAGAACACTGAGAGCAACCAAACCGTGCGGGTGGAATGGAAAACACTTCTTAGCATGAAGCACTTCACAAAAAAAAAAAAAGTTTATTTGAGCAGACGGAAGACCACAACCTAAATGGTGTCATTCAACACCACCACCACCACCACCACCAGATCTATCCCCGTCTCCACAAAAAAGATCTGGTAAAGCAAAGACAGAAGGATTACATGATAGAAGACAAGTCGTTCAGGGTCTGTTATCTCGCAGTGCTCATTACGGGGCTTCCTCTGGGGTCGCATGAAACCTTTGCGACTCCTTATCTGTCTAGGAATGGATGGTGCTGCCGCTCGACTCAGGAATTGCCAGGATTAAGCAGGGCTCAATACAGGAAGTACCCCAAATACCAGTGACCACATGAAACAACTATATAGGAGAGAGAGACAGAGAGACAGAGAGACAGAGAGAGAGAGAGAGAGAGAGAGAGAGAGAGAGAGAGACAGAGAGAGAGAGAGAGAGAGAGAGAGAGAGAGCATATAGGCGTTCTACAACTAGGGGTGTATGCAATTGTGGGGTTGGGGGAAATATAAGCAAATAAACTAACTTTTATCAGTCTCATTTAAAACAATTTGTGATTGTATAGGCGCCCTGTGTTGTCATCACTGCTGTATTGTAGAATTGGTTGACTTTTCGTCTATAACAGAAGCTAAATTATAAATTATGTTTTTATCCCTGAAATATGGCATATGGTTTTGATGAAAAGCAATGTAGCTCACAAGAAAGTAGCATTTGATATTTTTGGGGAAAAAATAAGGGTTTATCCAAGTGGGTTAAATGACTGCTCCAACAACATGATAGCATCTAGCCAACTGTCTCCGGTAGGTCTACGTCTCCATTAGCCTAGAGAAAAGGACCACTTCCAGTAAGGGCTCTGGAAGATTCTCCACTACAACTGTACACATCCAGTCCTTACACAAGTGGTCCTTTGCTCAAATGATACAAAAGTAATAAAAGAAACCTTTCTACTTTTACCTGACTTGTAAAAGTAAAAGTTAATGTAAGTCAGGATACATAATTAATAATATAATGTGGTGCCAAGTATGACTACTACCAAATGACTACTAATTAAGTCTTGACATTGTTCTCCTCTTCTTTTGGATGCTTGTCAACATGTAATTAAGTTGGCGTGACAGCTTTAAAAGGGTACCAACATATGTACAAATCACTTTGAAGTATGTGATGTGATTTCTTAGCTGTGCCAGGTCATGTTGGGCACCCCACATCTCACCTCAGAAGACCACACACACACACACACACACACACACACACACACACACACACACACACACACACACACACACACACACACACACACACACACACACACACACACACACACACACACACACACACACACACACACACACACACACACACACACACACACACACACACACACACACACACACACACACACACTTGTTTTTTTTTGTGGATGGTTGTTCATCTGTCCTCCGTGAATACACTTTGTTTTCCTTTTTTTTTTTAATTGCATGTTTTGCTTGTAGTTTTTAAATTACACAATACTTTATCAGACCTTTTCACGCCCGGACAAATACCCCACAGACTCAACCAAAATCTCAACTCAACCTTTTGCATTCCGCTAAAAGTAAACTGAAATTGAAAACATCTACATCAATCGAAATCCAAAACAATACATATAAAGGCCAAACTAAAAAGCCAACCTTGGTACAGAGGTCGAACTGCATCTTTGGTTCACATCCTGCCTTCCGCACTGCTGTGGAAACACCAGGCTAAGAGTTTGGCTCAGTCAACGCTAGGCCCGATGATGACTGAGGGAACTCCAGACCACAACACAATGTGCAGTGGAAGAGTGTGACCTAGCCCGGCTAGGAACTGGATTGAGTCACAAAAGAAACAAAGGCTCCACAAGATAAGGTCTCAGATCTCCAGCTTTTAACTATCTCACACAAATCCATACATTCCATAGCATGATGATCAGGGCTGATACAATGAAGTTTGTTAATCCAATTCAAATTATCTGCAAATTACGGCCAACAAAGTGAAACGTTGCACGTTAGCTAATTAAAATAAGGGTCAATTATTTGAGTAGCAAGCATCTTAGTAGTTCACACAATTCTAAAAACAAATAAATAAAGAGGATATTTATCAATAATCCCACACACACAAAATCTAGCCAAATGCTAATCCCTATAATAGGATGTAATCCTAAAGATTTGAGTAAAGCTTTGCCATTCAACTTGACGGCATCGGAAAAGCTATTGGATTTTACCCACAAAAAAAAGTGTGCAGTCACATAGACCCCCCCCATCTAGTCTCAGTCACATAGATCCCCCCCATCTAGTCTCAGTCACATAGATCCCCCCCATCTAGTCTCAGTCACATAGATCCCCCCCATCTAGTCTCAGTCACATAGATCCCCCCCTCTAGTCTCAGTCACATAGATCCCCCCCATCTAGTCTCAGTCACATAGATCCCCCCCATCTAGTCTCAGTCACATAGATCCCCCCCATCTAGTCTCAGTCACATAGATCCCCCCCATCTAGTCTCAGTCACATAGATCCCCCCCATCTAGTCTCAGTCACATAGATCCCCCCCCATCTAGTCTCAGTCACATAGATCCCCCCCATCTAGTCTCAGTCACATAGATCCCCCCCATCTAGTCTCAGTCACATAGATCCCCCCCATCTAGTCTCAGTCACATAGATCCCCCCCATCTAGTCTCCACACACACACGCACACACGCACGCACACACGCACACACAATATCCGCATGTGTTGTTTTGTATTAAAACTATTGCCTTGCCGTCTGAAAACAACCACTGACATCAGTGTCTCCCCTAGGATTATATCCATCAGTGTTGAGGAGGTGTGTGTGTGTGTGAGGTAACGTTAATGGACTGCCTTTTATACATTACAAGTCATGCCTCACATGCACACATTCATCCACCGACGGCGGAGACAGCCATGCAAGGAGACCGCCAGGAGGAGGGCGCCGTTAGGGTGTCTTGCTCAAGGACACCGACAGTTTTTGCAAGGAGGAGCCGGGGGATCGAACCAGCAACCTTTTTTTTAGAGAAGACCCCTCTACCTCCTGAGTTACTGCCACCCCATAGCGTGGTGCACTGTTTAAGGCCCCGATGGTCACGGAAGCCAGCCGGTACAGTGCTGTACAGTGAGGTAACCCTCACTCCCCTAAGACACCTAAAAGACATTCTAGCGACAAAGCCGTGGGCTTTAAGCTTCCCTTGTTATAGCTTCTGCCTCTTATAACGGGGGAGGGGTCGTGAGTTCGAAGCCCAGTGCGGGACACTCCCCGTTACATCGGGTTTTCCGGCCAATTGAGCATGTTGAACATATATACATCGAACGTGTTCATATATAGCCATGATGTTTCACGGAGTCGGAACCCGAACCCGTGGGCGCGGGAGAGGGAGATCACCGATTGGCTGTTGTTCAGCTTAAGTGAATCAGTGATTGCACCAGGGAGTGGGGCAACCCGGAAGTGGGGCAAAGCGGCAAGCGGGTAGACGGAGGTACGAAAAAGGGGTTCTCATTCCTCCACTTCATCTCATCTGATCATTCCAATAGATAACCTTGACAACCCGGACGGACATCTGGAATGACGCAACTGAAGACCGACGGATGATTGAGGAGAGGCCGGCTCTGTACGACATTACGGAGAAACGTTATGCCAACACACAGAGAGAGAGGTGAAAACAGAACTCTGGCGTGAGATCTGAAACAAAAACCCCTAATATGGCGCAAGACTTTCTATTTCTTTCTTTTTCATCGTGGTGTTATTGTTGGTGGTGTTGTTGTTGTTGTTGCGGTGGTGCTAACCAGCCACCTGCTGGAGTCATTTCCCTCTCACTCAGGCGCAGAACGTAAGACGTGCCGGTTGTAGTCTTTGCGGTAACATCAGATGAGAGGGAGAGGGGGTACAACAGAGCAGAAGGTTTAATGTCTGAGAGGGCACAGGTGTGTGGGTACAGGACCTTAAATAGTTAATAACAGGTTCTTGTCTTCATATGTAACATCAGATGAGAGGTACACAGCAAGAGGTTCAATGTCTGAGGGGGGGGGGGGGTACATGACCTTAAAAAGTTTGGGAACCACTGCTGTAGGGGAAACACTGGACACGATATAAGGTTTATCAAGCCAGGAAGCTGTGGATACAGGTTGCCTTCTCGTTTTGTCTAATTTGAACCGAGATAAGATTACAATAAATCAAATGACAATGCATAATATGTCCAATATTTTATTAGCTAGAATCAACACAGGATGCTGAAAATAGCCAGGGTAAAGTTAGCAGGTTATCCGTCAAAAGTTTGGGCTGTTTATTGTTCCCCTCTCACACAGTACACGGAGGCTAACTCCGTTCATTTCATTTGTAAAGTAAATTAGTTCTTTCAAGATGGGCTCGTGTTGTTATTGTTGTTGTGGTCCTAACCAGCCACCTGCTGGAGTAATCTCCTTCTGACGCGGGCGCAGGATGTACAGACTTGCTGGTTGTCTGTTGGCTGTCGTGTCTTTGCGGTGTGTTCAACTGAAACCTTTTTGGCGGAGACTCAAAACACACACACACACACACACAACATCCGGCCTCCTTCACCGCGAGTCCTTTGATGCAGGTTGGGCATGTCAGTATTGGGATATATTTTTATATTCTCACACACACACACACACACACACACACACACACACACACACACACACACACACACACACACACACACACACACACACACACACACCACACACACACACACACACACACACACACACACACACACACACACACACACACACACACACACACACACACACACACACACACACACACACACACACACACACACACACACACACACACACACACACACGATTTGAATGGGAACAGAAATGTATTCAAAAGTGTTGCATTCAATTTGCTTATTGAACACAAATTAACATATGTAATAATATTAGAGCACTCACACCCAGCCCTGGCATACGTACTATACGCTATAACTTCCAGCACTGCTCAAGACCTTGGTGCCCATTGCAGTGCCTAAAGGAATCTTACGACAGGATTCCACCGCGAGCTGCTGGTAGGCCGGCTTTTTCCCCAAAGTGGGGTACGTGTACCCCCAGTGGTACGCAGAGTTAGGTCTTATGTTATGTATGTATGCCAACAAAAAATGTGTTGTCTCTCTGTGTCAAAGATAAACCGACTTGTAAGCAACAACAACAACAACAACAACAACACACACCCGCCACCTACTCCGCTTCAATTGGTCACTTATTTGGTTTTTGCAAGAACAGAATACGACGTTGCTTCTTAGGACTTAAATGTTTTTTTATATTTTATTAGAACTTTTTCCAGAGAAGTCATTCGTATTGTATTTGTACCTCGCAAACATGATGTGCATATCACTTCACAAATATGAGAGGGCTTTATACGAGGCTGAATAAAGAGGAACATAGTTAATAACGCCGTCGTGTCTTCATATGTAACGTCAGGTGAGAGGTAGGGGGGGGGGGGTACAACACAGCGTCAACGTCTGAGGGGGTACAGGACCTTAAATAGTTAATAACACTGTCTTGTCTTCATATGTAACATCACATAAGAGGTAGAGGTGATACAACACAGCAGAAGGTTGAATGTCTGAAGGGTACAGGACCTTAAATAGTTTAGGAACCACCGGACACAATATAAGGTTTATCAAGCCGGGACGCCGTGGAAACAGGGTGCCTTCTCGTTTTGCATAATTGAGCCGAGATAAGATCACAATAAATCAAATGACAATGCATAACACGTCCAATAATGTGTTTGCTAGAATCAACACAGGATGCTGAAAATAGCCAGAGTAAAGTTAGCAGGTTATCCATCAACAGTTTGGGCTGTTTATTGTTCCCCTTCTCTCACAGTACACGGAGGCTAACTCTCGTATATTCCCAGCCATAAACATAGTAGGCAGCCTATATATATATATATATATATATACACACACACACACACACACACACACACATTGTCTGTCTTGGTACAATGGTGGCATTGACTTTGCATATGACAGTTGACCCCTGAAGCCCTAAAGCTACGGCAGACATGCTTGTAGTCTTTAAGGTACTCTACACCGGCAGCACTCGTGTATAGCAGTGGTTTCACTGTAGAGCGAGGACTACAAACGTTGAACTTGTTACATTAAAGAGTTCTTAAATAAGTTGCCAGTTAGTAACATTACCATTCAAATTGACCAACATTTCAGAAATATTATTACTATATTAAATCCAAATGACCACTACTATTTTAGATTTGTAATTTCATATAAATAAATGTGACCACTACTATTAAATATGTCTGCGTGTAAATTGTAATTAGAAATTATTAATTAAATAATGCCACTACTATTTTTGCGGGTAAATTGTAATTAGAAATGATTCAATAAATATGGCCACTAAAATTTTATATATGCATTGAAATTGTAATTTGCAATACTGAAATACTCATGGCCACTAGTATTTTATATGTGCGTGTGTGGGTTGAAAACAATTATTTCTTTGCATTTTCCAAAGGGAAGGGTTGCACAGTAAGCCAATGTGCACCTCCGAGTAAAAATAGACCTGTGATTTGAAAATAAAGAATGTACTGTAGGAGAACATGGCACTACAGGGGGCTTTGGGTCCAGTGGGGCTTCTCCTATTTACCAACATGTAAGTGGACACTCCCAGAGGCTTGCTACCTCTTGTGTACAAGCAGGACACCATGTTAACCCTGAATGTTAACCCTGAATGATAACCCTGAATGTTAACCCTGAATGTTAACCCTGAATGTTAACCCTGAACGATAACCCTGAACGATAACCCTGAACGTTAACCCTGAATGCTAACCCTGAATGTTAACCCTGAATGCTAACCCTGAATGCTAACCCTGAATGCTAACCCTGAATGAAAACCCTAATATTTCCATCACAGCCAATCATAGTGGCTTTAATCCAGATTCTAAGTGAGAAAGTAACAGTATTGTTTGTAGTATATTGTAGTATTGCATAGTATTGTTGTTAACATGTTGTAAACATAGTAATGTTTCGTATAGTACTGTTGTAGGAAATTCATACTGCAGGAGGGAATGGGGAGTAAGCATTCCATTGTACTTGTTACAAATGGCAATAAACATCATTTTGAATTGTCATAATTTAGGCCCAAGACAGAAGGAGTGAGCTCCTCTTCAATATTAGGCTGTATCACTGGAAAAAGATATAAAATAATATTGATACTGTCATCTTCACTGGGTTTCTTCCTCTTAAAAGAAAAGAGGACCAAATGAATGAACAAAACTCAAGTTTGACAAAAGTGCTGAATTGTCCAGTTCCAACTCTAGTGACAGCCTTCCATCCTTTTCTTGTTTATTACCAATTCTGATAGGATCAAAGCCTATAATCAACTACAGCGATCCCAGTCTGTGGACGGCCAAGTCTGACGTGACCGCTTAATAAGACAATAAGGTAACCCGAGAAGAAGCCTTGAACTTCTTATGTTATGTCATCTTTGAAAAAAAAGCAGGGCTAAGCTGTAGATCTTCCACAGTTCCCGAGGTTTGATTAAGTGCAGCCATACTTCTGCTTAGTAGTCCTGCCAATAATAAAGTGTGCTTGGACTCAAACTGCACTGAGCGCTCTTTAGATCCAATAGGAGGACCGCGGAATTCTGGAATTTCAATGGGATCATTGTGACCAAAAAGCATTTTGGCTGATCAATTTGGCCAATATTTTACACAAACACATTGTAAAACATGGTCGATGACAATGGAAAACAAAAGAAATTTCATTTTTTCAAACATTCAAACGCTGAAACCTTTTCTCCCCCGCGCTCTGTTCGGCACGTACGTGACAGCGTTCAAAACTCTCTGAAGGGGACATCGGATGAGGCTACAGCGGAGTGACGAAAGGTGGTTCAAAACTAGGAAGAGGCTCATTAATGGAATTACTTTTTAACACTGTCCACGTTTTTTTTATACAGGAGGGGCCAGGCCCATCTATGCCTTTCTCCCCATGTGTTCACACAACGTGGGAAATGTACTGCCTTTTTATATAGCGCTTTTATCCAAAGCGCTTTACAAGTCATGCCTCACATTCACCCAGTCATACACACATTCATTCATCCACCGACGGCGGAGTCAGCCATACATGCAAGGAGACAGCCAACATGTCAGGAGGTTAGGGTGTCTTGCTCAAGGACACCTTAACAGACAGCAACCTTCCGGCTGTGAGGCGACCGCTCTACCTCCTGAGCTACAATATACAATACAATACAACACATGATTGGCAGTATGTGACAGATAATGAATACATGGTTAGATTCACAGCAATATGGAAAGATGATGTTATCCAAAGTAGACCTGTGCAGACGGACCACTGACCTGGCTACAACAGGGGACTTTGTTCACTTGCCCTCTCACTCGTATCACACTAGAATCCTCCAGACCAACGTTACGTGCGTTGTGCCAACACCACAGTTGTTTGCTCAGGCTAGGCGAGGCGAGGCTAAGCTAAGCGGCTACTGGTAGTAGCCTCGCTGGTTGTAACCTTTGCAGGAACTGCGAGTGCAATCCGAGATCAATGTCTGCAGTGCACACACAGAGCCAACGCAGTTAGCATGACAGTCGTGGGGGTATGAAAGCACATGGGAAAACAAGGGGGGGGGTGGGGGGGGGGAGCAGGAACCCAGCCTGACCGGGTGGCATAGGAGCACTGTTTGAATATGCAACACAATGAAGACATCTGGTTTTATGTTAAAAAATAATAAATAAAGAGCAGCACTTCCTTCAACGACCTCCCAACATCGCCTTCAGGTGATGACGGATTCACATATTTTTCCAGGACGTTAGGATTCATGTTAGAGCAGATCCTTTTACTTTTGGAGACACATGATGGACAGAATATAAAAACAGGCAAGCCAAAAATGTACAATAACTATAGCTCAATGCATACTGGGACACACACACACACACACACACACACACACACACACACACACACACACACACACCACACACACACACACACACACACACACACACACACACACACACACACACACACACACACACACACACACACACACACACACACACACACACACACACACACACACACACACACACACACACACACACACACACACACACTTTTGGCATGGGATGTAGGCTTCATCTTATTCTTGGCAGCGATGGAGAACACTACAGTAAGACAAAGTTTCTGCAATCCTCTACTACCTAGCTGGGCTATATTAATAACAAAAACACATTTTTAGGGCTTTCGCAAGCAACTTGAGTTCTTGGATTCCCCGACGGGGAAGCTAAATCAGTATAGATAAAAGTTCCTGCTGCTCAAGAACAGTTCACGAACAGTTCAAGAACAAGGTGAAGTAAGTCTGATTGTGGGAGTAGTAAAGAGACAGAGCAGAAAAGAGCAGAAGAGATTTAATTCAAAATAACAAACCCCAAAAAACTCACGCACCTGTAGTGTGTGTGTGTGTGTAAGTGTGGGCAAGGGCAAGATGGATTCCCTGAACCAATCAGGGAAGAGATGCCCTGATTGGTCAGCAATTAGCCAAGAGCTGTATAAAATGGAAATTGTCTCATAACGATCCCAATATAACCCAAACAATCTGATATTCTCAAAAAGCATTCACTTGCTAATATCTGAGGGACGGCTGTGGCATTTACGACCAATTACAAATGTATTTAATCCAACATCACAGCAGCTAAGTTAAGGAACAGAAAATTATATGGAAAAACGAATAATGTGTAATGCCAATGACACAATAATCCCAATAATTACTTGTAATACTTCTGTTTTGTTGCAATTGAGATGTGTTCTGTTGTGCTGCTGGCATTGAAACCATCACAAATGAGGCTATAGACGAGTATTTTTGCAAGAACCGAACACGCAACAGTTAGTGCAGTGCAGCGCTATAATCCGGTGGGACAAATGCACACTTTCACTAATCCTGGGTTGCGTGGGCGGGCTGGGAACGGCTCGGAGGGGTAAACAAGGGCTGGACATTCAGACACACCGGGCCATCAGGAGAACACCAGGAATAAAAGGCCTTTCAGAAAGAAGGCCTTTCAGAAAGAAGGCCTTTAGAGGGGCTGAGCTCGTCACTCTGTACGGAGCAGAAGAGCCAGACAGAGGTGGATATCGGTCGGGCAATAATAATAATAATAATCAACCCATATATTTGGGTTCCAGAGTTTTATCGGTATCGGTGGAAATACAACCGATAAAAGGGCCGATAGTCTCCTTGAATAGCACATGAGAGAGGACGTAACTGGCAGGGTCAATATACCACCAGATGATCTGAAAAGGTATCAGGGTTCTCCCCAAAACAATAGAGTTGGGCCACCATGCTCCTTTATAGGACATTTAGTAGACTTTGTTAAGTACATTTCACTTTAAATTGATTCACTTGAACACTTCTAAAAGCAAAGTCCCCACACAGGACAAACCACTACAGCACCGCTTCAATGTAAAGCAGGGGGGGCCCCCACACCGGATAAACCACAGAGTGAGTCAGCGTTGGGGGTGGTAGAAAGGAGAAGAGAGCGAGAGAGACCAACTTAAAGCGAGGCCTGTGGCGTGGTGTGATAAGCAGCCTCATGTGGTTTCAAGTCGCCAGAGAGGCACGTCACCGAGGGAGAGGGGGGGGGGGGGGTTTACAGGGGAGCACGACGGCCAGCGCTCTTCTTAGTCAGTCGGAGTAGAAAGTCCACTCAACGCCCCGATCGCACTTCTCCGCCGAGCGCCTATATAACAAGATGCTGGTCGCGTCCAGGAGACAACGCAAGGCTCCCCCGATGACGTGCGATGAATGCTCCCAGAGCCTAGCAACGCTTCATGGGGGGGGGGGGCAATCACTGACTGTTTTTGCGTAGTGTATTGTTTTTGTTTTTTGTTGTTTCCGACACAAGACTAGGATGAACACACCGGTGGAAATCAAATGTCGGTGGCCTTGCATCGACCGGATTTTGTTCAGCAGTACATTTGAATGACGAGTTGTTCTCTTACCTTCCTTTGTACCTTCCTTACCACTACTGTAAGTCGCTTTGGACAAAAGCTTCTGCCAAATGACCATAATGTTATGTAATGTAATGACTTCAAAAACACAGGCATCTCTGACCAAGATCAGCAGCGCGGGTCCAAAGTCCAGATGATGATCTTCACGAACGTCGGGGAATGGGGAAGTATGACTTCAGCAGCTTGAGACCAGACCAGCTCCACTCCACCTCACTATTATGACACTCTGGCCCTCCAGAGCAGTACTCGTAGCACCTAGACGAGAACTCCAGTTCCCTTGAACCTTCTGAAGGACCGTAAAACTAGACCCACACAACGTCTGACCCGTGTCTGACATCAGGCCGACTGAAGTGAAACGGCTGCAGCAACCAAACTATCATGGAATTGTAAAGAAATTATGTGAGGAAAATGTGGACTCGCTGGTCTTACATTTCAGAATACATTCATTCATTCATTCACTTTATAGCCCATCTGCAAGGGGTCTAATTTCAGCTGATTAATGTGGCTTTTAGCGTTTTAGCCGGCCAAGCAGACGGATAGATAGATAAGATAGACGTGGCATGGCACTACCCACTCCACTGCACCATTCTCCCAGGGCTGACAGCCTATTAGCCGGCTAGTTCTTTCAGGAAACAAAGTATTCCCCAGCTGAGAGAACATGGCCCTAAGGTGTTGTAAAATGATACCAGGAGTGAATGTTAAATATTTCCTCTCAGCGGAAGAAGAAGAAGAAGAAGAAGAAGAAGAAGAAGAAGAAGCCGTCTGAATGGGAAGCGACTTGAGGTACAGTCGATCACGGCATTAACCCGTGATGAGGTGTGTCATTTATAGCCGTCTGGTTAAAAGCAGCTCCGGGTTAATGCCGCTTAGGACACATTAAGTGCATGCAATAAAAAAAGCCAAATAGGCCTGCCTGAAATGTCATAAAAATGCCATAAATCAATTATGTCATCCATTCAATTCACAAAACCATACAGATGGTGTTGCATTCACCAGACTATTTAAGCAAAGTTAGGTCTGCATGGCCCGTTTGTTAGTGCTGGCCTCATCTATAAATATGATCCTTCTGTCTTTTGCCATGGAAGTGGGAATTAGCATCATGTCTTAAAAACGCCAGCTTATTACGTACAGTAAAATGCTGTGGTATGGTTTCAGTTGTGGCATTATTTTACACACATCTCCAAAATAGAAGACCTTGGATTGTTTGTTTGTCAAGTGCCTACATTGAACTAGAGCACTGGACACCACCCCTCAAAAAAGATGTAGTTTGTTCAGCTACTGGCAGGTTAAGTATTATGTACTATGATCTATCTAACTATCACCATCACTACCACCGCTACTACTACTACTACTACTACTACTACTACTACTACTACCACTACTACCACTACTACCACTACTACCACTACTACTACTACTACTACTACTACTACTACTACTACAGCCCCGGCAGACGGCAAGAGAAAAAGGATATTATACAGTGAAAGCACACTCGTATTACCATCGGTTGTTGTCACCATCATATCGATAACATGATGAATATAAAAATACAATATGCATATAATGAAAAATGATGCTGTTCCAAAGCATGGTTTTGCGTGTGATTCCTCCAGGGAGAGGCGAGGCACGGCTATGGAGGCAGACTTGCTTCCACTGTGAATCTACCGTTCAAAGGTCAGCTGACCGGCTCAATGTAAACAGACCCATTTGACTTGGACTGAGGAATGCAGTTGTCACAGTGACCCACTGGGGACACCCATGAGGTAAAATTACAAGAGCAGCCATCAAGCCGCCAAGATCAGCAAGACCTTGACTGGGAGAAGGCAAGAGGTCTGTTCAACGGCACGGTACAAAAAGGTACAACTAAGGACATTTATGTGCGTTTCACTCATATTCATTACAGTAACTGCACTGTACTGCACTTGTTGACTGGCACTTTAAAACGCTTTTTGCACAATATAACACATATTATACACATATCATCATCAATCACTTGACTGTCATTTTTATTTTATTCTTATAGTATTGTGTTCTAGAATTCTATTCTGCGGGAGGGAATGGGGAGTAAGCATTCCATTGTACTTTTTGTACAATGGAATGTACAATGGTTTTTTTTGCATTCCATTGTACAATTCTTGAATCTTATCACTTACATGTTCAACCATTGTAATGCAGTGAACCACTGCTTTCCATTCACAAGTGCAATTCTCATAAGCAATATGCCTGGTGTGGTCACTGCAAAGGATAGTCTTTTTTTGGCATAGAAACTTTTTTTCACTTTTTCCACAAACATAGCTAAATATCTTTGTAAGCATGGATGTTCTTGAGAGGCAAACGATGCCTGACCATCCCGAGAGGCCCCGTCTCGTGAGGTCATCTGGACATACCGAAGGGGAGTCAGTTGGCTCCATAAAGTCAATTCCTTGCGGTGGTGGTGGACTGTTGCAGTATAAACCTTGAATGGGTAACAGCACACCATAACAATCCAATTACAGACATGTGTCCTTTTTAGGCCATAGAGCACCCTCTGGACCGTGTCTACTACAATGGAACTTGTTACGGTGAAATAACCTCTGATGATTCAATAGCTGCGATAGGCTTGTGATAGTTCATAGAATTTAGTGATTTAACTTGTGATGATGGCACAGCAGGGGCAGATTTCCAATAATTGTCCTCCCTTACATCCTTTGATTTCATTTCAGTGACCAAACATAAGAGAACTAACTTGCCATGGATGTGGGAAAAGGGACGTTAACCATTAACCATTTACCGACAATATGATTTTGAGCAGTTAACACCATCAGTTAAACAGTAAAAGAAAATCCTGAAGTTCTGTTGTTTTCTGTCATTACACATCTAAAGATAAAAGGGCTAAATCCAAATATTTGAATAACCGAATGACCTAATTTGTATCTACTTCAGTAGTAGTGGTGTATTTGAGCATTATAACATTAATCTAAGACGTTTGTTTAGTACACTCTGCTCTGTCATATCCACAACGATAACTATCAAAATGTCTGTGTTTGTCTAAATCTAAATCTAGAGGATTGAATTCTCTAGTGAAATGTGTTTCTCTGCATTTAACCCATCCTAGTATTAGGAGCAGTGGGCAGCTATTGTATATACAGCTGCCCGGGGAGCAGTGTTAGGGGTCTGGTGCCTTGCTCAAGGGCACATTGGCAGTGCCCAGGAGGCAAACTGGCTCCCTTTTCCCAAGTACCAGTTCTCATCTCCGTACTTGGTTCATTTCGGGGACTTGAACCAGCAACCCTCCGGTTCCCAAGCCTAGTTAGTACCAACAGACTGAACTACTGCAGCCCCTTGTACAGTTCAGATTGAAAAGAAAACGAAATCATACTATAATCATACTGCATCAATGCCATTGTCAACCATATCAGGGTTCAACAATAAGAGGTAATCTTACAGTGTGTGCCATTTTGCACACGCACAAGCGGCGTAGTACTGTGACGGCA
Source organism: Muraenolepis orangiensis (assembly GCA_027704905.1). NCBI lineage: Eukaryota > Metazoa > Chordata > Actinopteri > Gadiformes > Muraenolepididae > Muraenolepis > Muraenolepis orangiensis. Next base: position 13,785,233 of record CM051010.1, on the reverse strand, counting down.
GGTAAACAAAAACACAAGTCACAAATGATTTGGTTCTATGGATTCACTTGGGTTAGGAATGTTGTGAAGAACTTTGAGTGAGGAAACACACTGGCCCTAGAGCCAGTATGCTTCAAACCCTGCATATGGCCAACTGTTTATACCAGCAAATATCCTCCAACTTCCTCTTCGATTCACCCTAGGAGAGACCAGGAGTACAGGTAGGACAGAGTGCACCAGCGTCATTATAGTCGTCAGTCTGAATCATATCCATGTATTCGTCGTGTCAGCCAACAACAAGGAAACTTCCTATTCCACATCCTCTCCATAACCTGCTCTCTCTCTCTCTCTCTCTTGGGACAGAAACCGAGAGTTACGATAACAGAGGGAGCCACAAAGGGCTTTAGCACATCCCCATCTAGCATCCGTCTAACGACCGTCTGACAAAAGCATCAGTCATTGACCTTCTAAAGAGACGAGCAGCACAGAATGGATGTTCAGAGATGCCGATTCACAAGGTTCCACCTGACTGTAGCAAACCATGTGATTCATGAAACAACACAATATATAACATATATAAAAAGCCCTCATGCAGATACTAAAGGAACATACTTTGGACCACAGTACCCATAAAGTAAAAAACGGTATTGTTTCTTTTGACCCAAGGGGGTCTTGTTGCCAAGTATTTGGTCCAATGTGGGTCACCCCTACAGTCAAAGGGCATTGTAGTGCTGAGCATGTTCCTATGGCAACACAAGAGACACAAGCATCTATTGAAGACACCCATGTCTAAAAGTGTCTCTTGTAGAAAGAAACAAAGTAAGAAAAAGGTGTGATCAAGCAGAGTAACCAACAAGGTATGTCTCTAGACGCGTTAATCAATCATGTTCAATCATTCTCAATGTGAGCTGTTGATAGACAGCAGCACAGTTCTCACGCTCCTTAGCCATCCATTTACTTGACATCTTGGGACTATGTTCAGTGAAATTTTATATACAAGAGAACTACAGTGAAAGTCTGCATAACTATAGCAAAATCCACCATGACCAGAAGACAGAAGACACTCAAAACTCTGGTTAGTCCACATTCAAAACACCACACCATTGCAACACAGCATCGACATAGTAAACCGAATATCAGTTTCAAAGAAAGATCCCCTTCTCTTTGCCTGCAACGAGATAGGTTAATAAAATACTTGAAACTTAATGCAACACTATGTCAAAAAATGAGGTATAGAAATATGAAGACATAGATAAGGAATAAGGGTCCGTCCAGGACAACATCTTACAGGGTTTTGCAACATGGGGATAGTCTAATTGTTTCCCAGGAAGACTATAATATAATCTAATATAGCACCGTGTGCACATCTGGG
>CM051010.1:13773882-13778882 GCA_027704905.1 Muraenolepis orangiensis | reverse complement strand
GAGAGAGAGAGAGAGAGAGAGAGAGGGAGAGGGAGAGACAGAGACAGAGCCTGAGAGAGAGAGAGAGAGAGAGAGAGAGAGAGAGAGAGAGAGAGAGAGAGAGAGAGAGAGAGAGAGAGAGACAGAGACAGAGACTGAGAGAGAGAGAGAGAGAGAGAGAGAGAGAGGGAGAGAGAGAGAGAGAGAGAGAGAGAGAGAGAGAGAGAGAGAGAGAAAAACAAATAGAGAGCGAGAGCGAGAGAGAGAGAGAGGGAGAGAGAGAGAGAGAGAGAGAGAGAGAGAGAGAGAGAGAGAGAGAGAGAGAGAGAGAGAGAGAGAGAGAGAGAGAGAGAAGAGAGAGAGAGAACAAATGGCCTGCCTGCTATCTGCTAAGAAGCCAATTTGTTAAAAAGCCAACAATAGCATTAGTAAAAGCAAAGCTCACAATCCGCCCGTGTCGTGTCTGAAGTGCTCCAGCTCTGCGGAGCGGTGTGTGACGTGCCTACGACCCCGGTCCAGTTTGTTTCCCGGGGGTCGTCATAGCAACAGACACCGAGGGATGGAGAATAATCGTGTTGTAAGCCACTCCGTGCCAAACATGGGCGTGGAGCCTACGGTTTTGTGTGTGTCTCTCTGCCGGGACGTGTGTATCAGACATTTATCTTAGCAGTGTTTCCACAGTGTTTTTAAGTGGGCTCCAGAGACACAAAAAGAAAACAAAAAAGGAATTTAGTGGAGAGTCCGCTGACCTCCACAGCGCTTCCCGTCAGATCTGTAAAAACACCCATTTTTCTTGACAGTCATTTTAAACAAAGCGGTGACTGACTCCTGGTGCCACGCCGTTAGCAGGCGGAGGAGGGCTAAACCATGTGAGATAATGAGGCTCATTATTAGGGTTCATTATTTTTAGAATGCGTCCATTAGAAAGCATCAGTTATCATGCATTCCTGTTTTTTGGGTACTTCATTTTTTTCATACAAACTGTATGGTTTCATATTTATATTATATTATATTATATTATATTATATTATATTATATTATATTATATTATATTATACTGAAATGCTAGGAGAGCTGCCATTATCATAACATTGTCATCCATATTACATTACACTGTCAAACTTTTGCTGGACTTTCTGGACTCATCGCAGCACTACTGGCACTTTAAAATGCTTTTTAAATGCTTTTTAGAAAAATTCAACATATGTACATATCATCCATCAGTCACTTTATTGTTATTTGTATTGGGTACAGTATTGTTATAGTGAAGTGTTGTATAGTAGAGAGTATAGCATATCGTGTTGAATTGTAGGAAATTCCTACTGCAGAAGGGAATAGGGAGTAAGCATTCTATTGTGCTATTATACAAGGCAAATAAAAAATCGTGAATCTTGAATCTATTGACATTTTTAAAGGAATAATTTAGGAAACGCATAGTACAACCAGTCCTTTCATTTGTAGTAGAATACTAAATTCATTCCAAAGTACAAAACCATTGAGGATCAGGTTATAGTTCAGACGCACCGCCCAGGCCACTCAGGGCTGATGTAGAATACCATTATTGCGCTTCCTTTAATGCCATAAGTGGGCGTAGTGGGAGAGTGATAGACGTTAATAAAACATCGCATCGCATTGGAAACTTGCAACATACACAGTTTATTGTATAGGGCATCATTCATATTCAATGTGAGATAATAGCAGTCGTTCACTTACTAATGTCAGGGCGAAATGACTTGGATACGAGGTATGCCGTGGGCCTTGGGCAGAAGCCAATATCATTGGCTGCTGCCCAAGTCCATCACAGCTCATTTGCATAATATCCGCCCCGCCCGCCCCGCCCTCATCACGGCATCATCACATGCCATCAGCCACCTTTAAGGCATTGAGAACAAACCACTGAGAGATGCAGAGAGAGAGAGAGAGAGAGAGAGAGAGAGAGGAGAGAGAGAGAGAGAGAGAGAGAGAGAGAGAGAGAGGAGAGAGAGAGAGAGAGAGAGAGAGAGAGAGAGAGAGAGAGAGAGAGAGAGAATAGAACAGCACACTCATTATGTCTCGGGCCCTTATTAACATCATAGGAACATAATGACTGGCTTCATTGGTTGCCGCATAATTGGCGGCATTGCGAGCGCTGAGCTCTTTCATGTCGCCGACACCAAAGACACGTGGACACGTAACACACGGTGTCACCATGTGGACTAACTGGTTTCTGCTGCTGCTGTGACGCCGTGCTTTTCTCCCCCTGCTCTAGTTCCCCTCCGCTGAAAGGCTTATGTCATGGTGGTTTCAAAGTTGGTTTAGTTCCAAAATCCTATTCCAATTTCCTTCCTGTTTTGTTTGACGCGGGGCAAACCGGAGATCCAATATACTGTAGGACTGTACGTGGATTCTGGGTGAACCGACCAGACCAGACAGTAAAACCTGCCTTTATTAAGTTTGCAAAGCACACGCAGGTGAACACAGGAGACGCAGATTGTTCATATGGAAATATGTTATGTTAAACTATGCTTTTACCCCCAAGATAACCCGGAGGGTATGTCTGTCTGTATGTTTGTTTGTCTGTCTGTCTGTTTGGTTGTCTGTCTGTATGTTTGTTTGTCTGTCTGTTAACAAGATAACACAAAAAGTTATGTACGGAATTGGACAAAACTTGGTGGTTAGATGGTTAGGTGATTACTTATAGGCAAAGGAACAGTTGATTGGATTTTGGAGCAGATCGGGAACCAAATTCGGGCATTTGGGTAAACATGAGACCAGGGCAGTGATGTAACTACCGTGAACATGTAATTTCCTCCGCTACGAGGAGGGCTCACTCTGTGAAAACACACCAGTCTGAAATCATCTATAGTCTGATGCTGCCCCCCCCCCCCCCCCCCACAAGGTAGAACCCCCCAACACACACACACACACACACTCCTTTAGCGGGGTGGGAAAAGAGAGATAGAAAGAACCAAAGAAAGAACCAAAGAAAGAAAGAAAAAAAAAGAAAAGAAAATGACAGACAGACAGACAGACAGACAGACAGAAAGAACAGACAGTCAGACACTCAGACAGTCAGACAGTCAGACAGACAGACAGAAAGAACAGACAGTCAGACAGACAGACAGACAGACAGGCAGACATACAGACAGACAGACAGACAGACAGACAGACAGACGGACAGAAAGAGAAAAAGAAAAAAGAAAGACAAATGGAAGGGAAAAAATGAGAAGAGGAAAAGAAAGAAAAAAGTCAGAAAGGCAAACAAAGCGCAGAGGGCCAGTGTGTCTGGGAGTCCGTTTAAATATAACTCTGTGAGTGTGTGTGTGCGTGTTGATGTGTGTGTACGTGCGTGTGTGTGTGTGTGCGTGCGTGCATGCGTGTGCGTGTGTGTGTGTGTGTGTGTGTGTGTGTGAGTGTGAGGGCTGAGACAGCAGCAGCGGCGGCGGTCAGGGTGCGACCTCGCTCAACCCTCGGCCTCTCACACCGTGACTCCCTGGTCTGTGAACAGCGGTGACCCTGCTGCGCTGAAACTGTATAATTAGCTATAATTCAGCCGTGTCTGGAAATAGCTAAAGAATATACAGCAAAGGGACTGAACGGTAAAGGAAGTAACCCACAGGAAAGGTCTCACGCAGTCAGGCAAGTGTTGCTTTGAACTGCCAGAAATTGTTCCTACCTCGTACTGCTTTGGTGCTAATTCCTTCTTATTATCTCTATTGTTATTTCTTCCACCCTATTCCTTGGTGATTAACGCTGGCTTTATCCACACTCACTGTTCCAGGATGACGGCCTGGAATTGAAGCATTTGATTCCCATCATGATGAACGACGCGTCAACTTGGGACTATTATTGTAACTACTTACATTCCCACTGTTTGAATTCAGAACAATTCAAACAGTGATTTCAGAAGAAAAAACAACAACATGACTATTCTATATTATATTATTATCATATTTGTTTTAATTATGTATTTTATTAATTTTGAGATACAGCATAAATAATAAGCAAGCCCTGGCTAAGGAGAAGCATTTGGTCTGCAGCGTGATAGACAAACAGGCTAGCATTAATTGAATAAGGAGGCCCTCTCTCTCTCTCTCTCTCTCTCTCTCTCTCTCTCTCTCTCTCTCTCTCTCTCTCTCTCTCTCTCTCTCTCTCTCTCCATCTCTCTCTCTCTCAGCCAACGCAAACAAACATATACGATAAGTGGTAGCCCTACGTAACGGATAATATAACAATTGTATCACCAACCAAATCATCAACAACATCATCATCATCATAGTCATAAAGTTCAGTTCTAAACGGTCGCACACAATGAAGCAACAACATCACCATCACCCAACATGCAGGTCCTTAAATAACCTTCTCTCTCCCTCTCCCTCTCTCCCCCTCTCTCTTTCTCTCTCTGTCTCTCTCTCCTCGCTCCCTGTCTCTCTCTCCCTCTCCCTCACCCTCTCCCTCTCTCCCCCTCTCTCTCCCTCTCCCTCACCCTCTCCCTCTCTCCCCCTCTCTCTTTCTATCTCTGTCTCTCTCTCTCTCTCTCTCTCTCTCTCCTCTCTCTCTCTCTCTCTCTCTCTCTCTCTCTCTCTCTCTCTCTCTCTCTCTCTCTCTCTCTCTCTCTCTCTCTCCTTCTCTCCCCCTCTCTCTTTCTATCTCTGTCTCTCTCTCTCTCTCTCTCTCTCTCTCTCTCTCTCTCTCTCTCTCTCTCTCTCTCTCTCTCTCTCTCTCTCTCTCTCTCTCTCTCTCTCTCTCTCTCTGTGTTCCTCTCATGTCAAAGGGAAGAGAGGGCAGCCTAGCCTTGAATGGCCTCAGTGGGATTTATGGAGGCCAGACGTCTCTTCTTTACTACCTCTACTACTAAAGTGAGGCCGGTGGTGCATGTTAAAGACCTCCTGAGCAGCCTTCAGCTTGGACTCAGCCTCTTATAGCCGTGTGTCATGCGATACACTACAACCCCGGACATCTGGGGCTGCATCGGAGCCTAAGGTCCGACTTCCTGTTTAGCGGCGGGTCGATCCTTAAACCGACCGCTAGATCGGATCGCT
>CM051010.1:13753882-13758882 GCA_027704905.1 Muraenolepis orangiensis | reverse complement strand
CCCAACAGTGTTTTCTCAGAATGACACAGAGGTCCAAAAACATGTTTTTGATCAACATTATCATAGGATTTTTGAAGGGCTTTAATGCATGATCTGAATGAAAGATGAATCGAGGGGCTATTTTGAAAGATGATCGAGGGGCTATTTTTTGGTATTATTCTTATTTTTGTAAAAAAATATCCATATTTGTTTCTATTAATGCGTGTCACAGTCTGCAATCCATCCAACTGGCTTCCACCTGATAGCCACGCCCCCTCTTAGGCCCCTGATAGCCACACCCCCTCACATTGTTGCCAGATTGTTTACTTGACTTATGCAACACTCTGCAGCCTTATTTCCCTGGCCCATTTCCTATTGCCGACCTGCTGCTGCCTGCCCTCTTGGTAAACGGTCATTTATATAGCGCTTTACTAACCAATGGCAACTCAAAGCGCTTTACAAGTCATGCCTCACATTCACCCAACGACGGCGGAGTCAGCCATGCAAGGAGACAGCCAGCATGTCAGGGTATATATATTTAAGGGTGTCTTGCTCAAGGACACCTTGACAGCTTTTTGCTAGGAGGAGGCGGCGGGGATCGAACCAGCAACCTTCTGGTTGTGAGGCAACCGCTCTACCTCCTGAGCTATACTGCCGCCCTCTTTCCTGATCCTCCCTGCCTTGGACATGCCTGTCTTGCCTGCTTGCTGGACCTGCCCGTCTCAGATCAACCTGCCTTGCCTGATTCCCGATCCGCTGCTCGACCTCGACTACCCTTCTTGCCTGCTTCCTCCTGGTTGGTCTGTTTGGACATCCTAATCGCCATTCTGTTTAGCCTTGTACCTGCTCACCTGTGATATTGATATGTTAAGTATCACCGACTGTTCCTGGTTTACCGTGTGCTGCATTTGGGTTCTAACACGTCCCGTGACAGAGGCCTTACGACACCACTGCTCATCACCATCACTGACAACCAAGAATTCCTCATTTCTTCTTCACTTCTGGGACTCGGGGGAACATTGAGGACACATGCACAGCACATGGGTCATCGTGGCTCGCTCTACACACAGCCAAACACAGACGGCTCCCAGTGGGAAAGCTGAAACAACAGGAAGTAGAACATCTCTCTCTGGGTGCTTCTTCTCCTGTGTCTTCTTCATCTCCTTGTCAAAACACACACCAAAAGTCAAGAAATGGAATGAGAAAAACAATAACCGTATTAAAACTATAACAAACTGGAAATACCGAGGCATTGTTTCCCAGATTGTAAAAAGACCTGAATGTAATAGTGATTATGTAATTACATTTTAAAGCCACAGGCTGGATTCCTTATAACTTTTGGCGTGAAAGGGGCACCCAAAATTGTGGTTGCTTTAGCTGTAAAGTTGCTAATCCACAGAGGGTGGTCTTAACCCCAACTCTGGCTGCAGTAAAAACGGAGAAACCGCCGGTGTGCAAAACATCTCCCCGGCTCCCAGGCGAGGAGGGGAAACTAAAATGACAAGCAAACCGCCAAGGAATTGCACGCCAACGCCAACATCTAAATCATCACCTCCATCACCTCCGTCACCATGGAATCAAATCGGAAAAATCCAACAAAACAAAGGACAGGAACTGAAGCCAGGAGCTGACACCTCCATCACCTCAATCCCCTCCATCACCTCACCTTCATCACCTCCATCCCCTCCATCACCTCACCATCACCTCCATCCCCTCCATCACCTCCATCCCCTCCATCACCTCCATCACCTTCATCACCTCCATCCCCTCCATCCCCTCCATCACCTCCATCCCCTCCATCACCTCCATCACCTTCGTCCCTCGATCATATCCATCCCCTCCATCCCCTCCATCACCTCCATCCCCTCCATCCCCTCCATCCCTCCATCCCTCCATCCTCTCCATCCTCTCCATCCCCTCCGTCACCTCCATCCCCTCCATCCCCTCCATCACCTCCATCCCCTCCATCCCCTCCATCATCTCCATCACTTCCATCTCCTCCATTCCCTCTATCACCTCCATCCCCTCCATCCTCCTCCATCCCCTCCATCCCCATCCATCACCTCCATCACATCACCCCTCTGTCATCTCTCCAGCTTAAGATGGCTCCCCATTCAGGTACAGTAGATAAACACAGTGACTGACGCTGATCCCAGAGGAACAACCTGACGACAGGGTATGCAAATAGATCCTCCTCCTCCTCGTCCTCTGGGCATGGTGTGTGCGTGCGTCCGTGCGTGCTTGCGAGCGTGTGTGTCTCTCTCTCTTTAAATGCTGAGGCTGGCGTACTGCAGAGAGAGCTGATGTCTGCAGATGAGCTGGGCTCCTGTAAGGAGTTTAGGAGCCGAGCCAGCAAGCCAAACCAAGCCGTTTTTTGATCGGCCTCCCACACACACACATGAGGCATCGGGAGGCATGTGGCTCGGCCCCAAGCTAACCTTGTTTCAGCATCTGCGCTCTCTCACGCGGCTTGAGGTACAATGAGATCGGACCGGCGGTCCGTTCAGCCATGCAGAGAACCGGTGGCCAAACCGTCCCGGTGGCTTATAGCGGGTGGCTGTGCTGCTGGGTACGCCACAAGAAATGTGAGTAAACAAGAGGAAATAAATAAGGCAGAACCCAAGAGAAGCCAACACACCAGTTTCACCATCTGTGGAGTGTGTGTGTGTGGTTGGTGGCTGGATGAAGCAGCCTCACCTGGCCTGATCTCAGACTGATTAAAGTCTGGTTGAAGCAGCCTCATCTGGCATTAGTCAGACTGATAAGAGTCTGGTTTAAGCAGCCTCACCTGGCCCCAGTCAGACTGAATAGAGTCTGGTTGAGCAGCCTCACCTGGCCTGGAGTCAGACTGATTCGAGTCTGGTTGAAGCAGCCTTACCTGGCCTGAGTCAGACTGATTAGAGTCTGAGGCTGCTGGGTGAGGGTGCACACCTTGTGGGTCCTTGGTAATCAAGGCCCACAGGATAAAACAGCCTCCACCACACACACTGGAGAAGAAGCACATGCACCATCTGCTCTGTTCATTCATCAAGTGCAAAACTCAACACAATAAACCAGTTTCCTCATCTACCCTGTGTCCTTGTCTTCGGAGGGAGCCCTCAAATAGCCTTTTTAATGGCTTATTGCAGTATAGTCTGCTGCACCATCCTATCCATCCTATAGCAGAGCTCCCTTTAAGCTGGTTTCTGGATGATGTCATGAAGAGTCGCTTCCCTCTGACAGACCAACACAGCTCAGAGCTCCATGGCCCTGCTGATTTGTCAAGGGAGGGACGGCGTAATACAAATTGATCATTTGTGTCATGACGTAATTCGATCCCTGATACAAAGATGTACATTACGGGGTCACACACACACACACACACACACTCAGATCGACAGACCACGGTACAAAGACGTACATCATGTCACACAGACACACACACAGACACACACACACACACACACACACACACACACTCAGATCGACAGACCCTGGACAACAGACACATGCACACAGACACACACACACACACACACACACACACACACACAGACCATCTGCTCTGAAGGAGCCATTAGAAGAAAAACAATAGCTTCATGAGATTATCTACTGAGCGTCATTGGGACCTTACAGACGGAGGCTGTCTCTGTCTCTGTCTCAAGTGTGTATTGTTCTGCCCATATGTACAGCGGTGGAGACACTCCCTATATCCATGTAGGAACCTTCCACAGAGACACGGAGACACACACCACACATTGTCTGGCTATGCACAAATATTTAGAAAAGAAAGAAGAATCACACTAAGCCACAAAAATGCACACAACACCGAAACATGGACACGCAGACGGGTGGGCGGAGACACTTTATGTCTAACTTTTACGCATGCACGCACACACACGCACGCGCGCACGCACAAACGCACAAACGCACGTGCTCACACACACACACACACACACACACACACACACACACACACACACACACACACACACACACACACAGTTAGGATAGTATGTAACCACAGGCAGTGGATACATACTGAACTGCTAGGAGTGCAGCCATTATCATAACATTGTTATCCATATTACATTACACTATCAGTAGTGAGTAGGGGCAGCAGGATAGCTCAAGTCTGTTGGGACTTGGCGGGCTGGCTTGGGGAAACCAGAGAGGGTTGCCGGTTCAAGTCCACCGAAACGCCTGGGCTGCATTCCCCCGAGGTGCCCTTGAGCAAGGCACCACCACCCCCCCCCCCCCCCCCCTAACACTGCTCGCCCGGGGGGCAGCTGTATGTACAATAGCTGCCCCACTGCTCCTAATACTAGGATGGTGTTAAATGCAGAGAAACACATTTCACTGTGTGTGTACACATGTGTGTGTGTGTGTGTGTGTGTGTGTACGTGTGTGTGTGTGTGTACGTGTGTGTGTGTGTGTGTGTGTGTGTGTGTGTGTGTGTACATGTGTGTGACCAATAAAGAGGATTCTATCCAACAAGGTGGCCTGAATCGTATCGTTTTCAATCACTGCCATCCAAGTATGTGCAGAGCTCCAGGAGTTTTAGAGGCAACGGGAGCAGCTGACTGGCAGGATGGGTGTGAAGTATGTGTGTGTGTGTGTGTGTGTGTGTGTGTGTGTGTGTGTGTGTGTGTGGTGTGTGTGTGTGTGTGTGTGTGTGTGTGTGTGTTGTGTATGTGTGTGTGTGTGTGGTGTGTGGGGGGGGGGGGGGCGGGGGGTGTGGCATCCCCCTTAATGAATGACAGCCTTTCACCTCCCTCCCTCACAGAACAGAAGATCACATGAGAGCTGCTCCTACTCCCCTCACAGGGCAGCGGCTCCAAGGCTCAGCTCAGCACAATGGAACACAGAGACACACATTGTCTCCTCCGCTACTGGAGGTGCTACTGGACAGACAGGGGGGGGGGAGAGAGAGAGAGAGAGAGAGAGAGAGAGAGAGAGAGAGAGAGAGAGAGAGAGGAGAGAGAGAGAGAGAGAGAGAGAGAGTGCGAGAGAGAGAGAGAGAGTGCGAGAGAGAGGGCGAC
>CM051010.1:13726382-13748882 GCA_027704905.1 Muraenolepis orangiensis | reverse complement strand
AAACCTTTACAATCAAGCATCACATCTTGCTTGACGTAAACACGTACATGTAGTTACAAGTTATCTAAATATACATGTATCTAAACTTCCTCTGATAATTCACCAACCGTGAGCCCATTATTATATTCAATAACATTTGATATCTGGTTAGATGCCAAATTAGTTTAGCTGTGCTGTTACTTGTACGTGCGATGAAAATACATTTGAATCTAATCTAATCTAATCTAAGTTGTTCCATCTTTACTAAACGTTATGAGCTAACCGTGAACTAAGGTCCATGTGTGTTCATATTTTGTGGTCAATAAACGATGATCCAGTAGCCTAAATACCTTATATTGCTCCTACTAAATCAAGTCATCAGATAGTGTTGCTGACTCACTGGATTCCCACCAGCCAAACCCATCCTACTGTAGAGTCATATGACTGCACGAGGAGACCGGGCTCCTTGATATACATATAGCCATAAGCATCTAAAATAATACATGTTATTATGTGATTTTAAATGATGTTTAACCCAGTATTATTGGTTTGAAGGTCGCTCAGGACTATAGGCTGGCAGTGCGTCGTTCTCTTGTATAGACGCAATTCATTTGTTTGTGCTGCCCCCTGGTGGTTTCAGGACGCAATTACCAAACAGCAGCGTCAATTCTTTTTTTTTTAACATTTGGATCAACAAAATCCCAAAAAAAACTAGAACAATTATTTGACCAAGGCTCACATTTTAACTAAACAGAGGACAAATTAGAAATGATGTGGTTATTTATGGAGTTGTTTTTGTGTGGTATATGGTTTTAAACAATGGTTCACAATGGTTCAAAATGATATTTCAGCTGAAAAAAAAATGAAAGACAAATGAAGAGGAAGAAGAAGAAGAAGAAGAAGAAGAAGAAGAAGTGTGATGTGTGTGTATTTCATGCTCAATACAAACAAACACGTCAACAAATAGCCTACTTACTACAGGCTATCGATCCTTACACATTACACATTTAACACACACATGGACCACCACACCATCATCAGGTCTAATACCACGTTGGACCAGCCAACACATACTCTCACACACAAACAACAACAACAACAACAACAACACAGGTAAACAAACAAACAAACAACCAGCCAGTCAGAATCAAACAGCTAACGGTTGGCCCTCAGAAGGTTCAACGGCTGTACTTACAGTAGCTGACCAGCAGGGGGAACCGAATAAAACACTAATAAACAATGAACCAAATGACGAAAAAGGATAAGCCTAAAATGTGATGTTTTAAAATAACACAATCAAGGAAGACAAGGAAGGTTGAAATATAGATATATCTATATAGATATATATATATTGGTGGAGGTGCAAGTGGAAGGAAACAGGATGCTGTTTTTGAGGCTCTTGAAACAAGATACTTCTTCACAGGGGAGGATGACTCATGGAGGCTGATGATGATGATGATGATGAGAGGAAACCATTACAGAACATACAAGGGGGAGGGTGTGTGTGTGTGTGTGTGTGTGTGTGTGTGTATGTGGGGGGAGAAGGGAGAGGGGGGGGTGTGTGTCTGTAAGGCACAACCACACGTAATAAAGGACGCCACAGCATCTGAGATGAGTGTAGTTGTGGTAGTTTGATTGAAGACCCCCTCCCTCCCTCTCTCTCCCGCCCCTCATAAAATGTCAAAGTTTCCTGACAGTTAAATGACACAAAGTATTAATCACACAATTAACAAAGTCTTTGAAATCAGGCTCTCATCGTCTCTCACTTTTTATCTTTTTCCTTTTATTTATTTATTTATTTCAAATCGAGTTACAAAAAAGTACTTCAGGCCCAGAGCATAACACTTATGTGCACAGAACAGTCATGGCTAGAGGGATTCTACACACACACACGCACACACACACACACACACGCGCGCCAAACCAGTGGGATGACAAAAGTAACATCTCAGCAGAACACACAACATTACAAAAGTGGACCTCCAAGTCAAGGTGAGACCAAAGTATTCCCCAAAGCACGTCAGTTCAACTTCACAAGGTGCTGTACGCAAGATTCCAGAGTTTTAAAAAGAGAGAGAGAGAGACAGCAGAAAAAAGAGAGAAGAAGAAGACAGCAGTATTTTAAACCTATACAACCCAAAAAACACAACCATTACCCTCCCCTCTCTGTTAGTGCTGCATTCCACGCACCTTGTTTGTGTGGTGATTGACAGCCGGGTCGGATTCCCTGAACCAATCAGGGAAGAGACGCCCTGATTGGTCAGAAACACATCTACGGTCTCATTTACGGAGGCGACGAAGCCAACGCAGCCAACTCGAAAACGGAATATATTCTCACAGCGAATTTAACCTACTGATAGCTGAACGTACGGTTCATAACAAATTACTTAACCAAATTACAGCACTTAAATTGTACCTACAGTTTCTGTAACGCATTGATTATACAGAAGCGTGTGTTCGCTCCACTGAACCGACGAACCGAACAAAAGGAACGGAACTTCAGTATCAAACAGACATTGAATTGAGTCTGGTAACCGTTTGTCAAAGAAAGCCCAACGCCATTCCCTCATTCATATAATAATATAATATAAACCTCGTTCTTTCCCACAATGCAACAGGAATAGCATTATGGGACACGTGATGTGCATACGTACAGTTAAGTTTATAAAAAGTACACGCCAACCGGCGGGTGAGAAAAAAATAGAATCAACAGTCTACATTACGTCCATATTTCTCACGAATAACTTAGGTTTAATAATTATGAATCATTTATTTCAAACTTTTTGTATACTTAATTTTGGCCAGGAAGCAATTTTATTTTGGTTGAACAAAAACAAAAAACACCCTGCATTAAGTTGATCCCTATTAGGTTTTCATTAGTAATACAATCCCCTTTCTGCTGACCTCAGAACTGACCTCAGAAGGCCACCATCACGGTATACCGAACATGAATGAAGATGATGTGCTACTTTTAATACTTTACTTTGAAGAATAGGTAGTGTTTATTAAGTACTTATACTGGAGTCACTCTAAAGCTCCCCTCCTAACTACAAGTCCTTTAGTGACTTTGCCCTTATAGGCACCTGACCTCACACCGGAACAACACCTGCCGGCCTTTTTTAGAAGTCATTACAATTCACTTGACGGTTGTTCTCATGGCCCACGTAAACCCTCACGGCTGTAGACACCAGATAAAACTCAATATCCCAGCATGCACCAGCCACTTGGATCACAGTGTGAAGGAACCACAGGGCACGCAGCTTAAGAAAAACATGACTTTCCAATCAGTGGTGAATACTGAAAACATCAAAAATGTTCGTTTGTGGTGTATTTTCTGTGTAAAAAGTAAAAAGATGGTAAGGCAGAATGAGACAACCATTGGTAAGTTGTACACACACACACACAGGCACACACACACACGCACAAACACAGACACACACAAAGTCCAAAACAAGTGCTATCATGACTGTTGATGATGATTGGAAACAAACACAGCAACACCCACACACACATAAGTAGTTGTGTCCAAACTGCCAACGACAGTAAAAGGTGGCTGGATTTAGGCAAAAACCGTTTTGCCGTGGTCGATGACGAAAGGAGAAGGAACGTTAATTTCAAAAAGGCCTGTGGTTCGAAAAAAACACACCGCCGACAAAACGTTCTTGTCCTTGTGGCCAAGTGTGTCTTCCATCTCCCTTTAGTCCACCAGATTGTTCCAGAAGCTCTCAAAACTGTACCGTGACCCCCCCCCCCGTGACTCTGATCACGCTGCCGTCATGACGAAATACTGTATCAAACATATTCATACAATACTGTCTCACTGTCCCACAACTGACTCAAGGTTCTCTACTGGCGGTCAGTACGGGACACGCCTTGATGTCCTTCAGTCGAGCGGACAGTCAAGTCTAATTTGTCGCAGTCAGACTGAGACTTCCACGGGAAGCATCCACAGACCAAGGCGGGCGAGATCAACAAACAAGGCAGGGGAGAGGCAGCGCCATGATGGGCGAAGCAGGGAGACCGAGGGGTGGGGTCAGCTTGGGTCCGGTGCTTCAGGGGTGGAGGAGAAGAGGGGGTGGGTGGGGTGGGGTGGTGAGTGGTAGTGGTTAAGGAGGGAGGGGGAGGCAGAGGCCTCAGCTGTGGTAGCCGGGCGCCGACGCCTGCTTCTGGGAGAGCCGAAGCAGCTCCTCTCGGATGGCCTTGATCAGGGAGGCCGAGGAGTGGGTGGGCGGGCAGGCGTCCGGGGGCTCCGGGAGAGAGGGGTAGCCCAGCCCCGGGGTGTCTTGGTGGGCCGGGGGCGCCGAGGGCTCCCTGCCGCCGTTCCGGGGCATCTGGGAGGGAAATCACAGCAGGGGGGTTATTATAAGGGGGGGGGGGGGGTCAGGAGGATAGCCCGGGAATTGTAGTTGATTAACAGTGAGGAAAACCTCATGAAAACTAGAGGGCCCTCAGTAGAGCGCATACCGCCGGCACACGAAAATGTCACCTTTGCTCCATTACGTCTGAGGCTAAACAATCCATCTAAAGCAACAGTTCTTCACCATTTCATTGGGTCCAGGTGATCAATCATTTACCCTTATTTTCCCTGCAGAGCTGGATCCCAATCCTGGATCCGGACTCAGATCCAAATTTGCTCGGGTCCGGACATTTGTATCCTGACATTTCCCTAAATGTTCTTAAATGGTAATTGGAATCCCACCTTAACCCTCACTCACTCATCAAGTTTGCGAAATATTATACAACCGGATTACTGGATCTGGGCCAAAATCGAATCAACTGTCAACTTGGCCCATAAGTCATCTAACCACCAAGTTTTGTTTCCACCAACAAGTTTAGTCTAATTCCGTACATAACCTTTTGAGTTGATGTTATCTTGCTAACAGACTATAATCTCAGATCCCTCTCTGGTCGTTGATCTGGTCGTTGATCTGGTCGTTGGCCGGCGATGGCCAGCTTCTACGCAAGTTTACACAAATTGATGACACAAGCATGTTTTCAAGAAGCTTTTTTAATTGTTTTAGTCAAATCTAAAGCCGGTCAGCTGAACTCACCCCATCCTTGCCGGGGCCCTGAGCAGAGTAGTCGTTGTCATGGTAATGGCTCCAGCCGACCACGCCGTTCTGTCCCCCGGGGCCCCTGCTGATCCGACTGGACAGACCCACCTGAGTCAGGTGGTGCAGCTGGGAGCCTGCAGAGGCAAGATGGAACACACACACACACACACACACACACGCAAACACATACACACACACACGCACACACACACAAACGCAGACACGTGCACACACACACACACACACACATACACACGCACACACAGACGGACACACGCAGACACACACACACACACAGACAGACACCCATATATATATATATACACACACACACACACACATACACAAGCAGACAGACACACACACACACACAGACACCCATATATATACATATACACACACACACATACACAAGCAGACAGACACACACACACACACACACACATACACAAGCAGACAGACACACACACACACACGCACAGACAGACACACACGTACACATACCCAAGCAGACAAGACACACACACACACACACACACATTCTTCTTAGTCTGTGTGGTGGATGCCAAGCTCCCACTTCCATCAGTGTAACTCACTCACACCAGGCAGACCAGGGGCTGCTGCTTTAATAATTCAACCAGACTTTAGGTCTGACAGGTTTATGAGGGGTGGGGTGGGGGTTCTGCTCTGGGTTAGGACCGTGGGCCGGGGGGGGAGGGGGTCATCCAGGACACATCCTATAACAGATCGCTCCGAATCCCGATCGATGCTAAACACTCTCTCTGCCTGCCTGTTGATATTGACTAACTGGAGAGCTATGGGTTAAATCTGGTGGTTTGGGGATGAGGGATGAGGGGGGGGGGGAGACATTGATTTAAAGTGAGATTACAGAACGGACTCTTGCCTCTGTGTGTATGTGTGTGTGTGTGTGAGAGAGAAAGAGAGTGAGAGAGAGCGGGTTCCGTTACTGTACCTGCAGTGCCCCCTACTGGTCGCGGCCGGGCCGACAGGGGCTGGTCCTCAGCGTAGAGGCCCTTGCCTAGGTACAGGCTGTCCGGCGGAGGCTGCGGCTGTGGTTGTGTCCCAGATCCTGGTGTCTCCTCTGGGGGCAGGAAGCTGGAGCACAGCCCCTGTCTGGAGACACACAGAATGAACCCCCATGTATTCTAGCAAGTGTATATCCTTAATGTTGATAACGCGCTCTTATCACAGCTACTTAAGCAGGTGACCTGGCAGTACCAAATTGTGTTATTCATCTTGTTAATATGAATGCTTGTGAATGCTCTATTTTGATGTTTGCGTACCTCAGTGTTATGCTATTGTCTGCTTCAACTAATGTGCACCTTGTAAGTCGCTTTGGATAAAAGCGTCTGCCAAATGCCCTAAATGTAAATGTAAATGTAAATGTACATGTAATGCGTGGATACATGGGATACGTGGTTGTTTTCAACTGTTGTTTTATCTTTTCATGTACTAGGGGGAGGGGAAACCGTTTTTGCACCTGTGCATATTAAGTGTATTTATGCTTGTTGATCACTGTATGTTGTGTACAAACATATACTTCACATACTTTAGGATTGTATGACTCATGTCCTAATTGTCCCGTGTCTGTCTAACTGATGATACACACAATGTTCGGAACCAATCAGTACCAATAAAGTGCTATCTTATCGGTCCGTGTCTCACTAGCTACGTACAGCGTGGAGAAGACATCCAGACAGACAATAGACTCCAGTACGGATGTGTCAGTGTGCTACTACTACGAGAGAGAGACTCATGGGACAGCGTGTGTGTGTGAGAGAGAGTGTGTACCACCTTACTTATGGGACAGTATGAGTGTGTGTGTGTGTGTGCGTGCGTGCGTGCGTGTGTGTGTGGGTCAGTGTGTGTGTGAGAGAATGTGTACCACTGAGCCAACAACAGTGTGTGTGTGAGATAAAGTAGTTTCCATCCCTGGATGTGATCCATTAGACGGATGAAATAATGATGATTCTCTCTTTAATTATTCATGCGCACTCGCATCCCAATGGATGCGACTAAATAAATAAATAAAAACCATGTCCATTGTCCACCGACCGGGGTGTAGGGGGTGGAAATGAGGTCATACAGGACAGGACAGGACACCCATTTAGGTTTCTCCCCCACCACTCACCGATGGAGCAGGCTGAGGGGAGGTCCCAGGTCGTTGTACCTCTGAGGGTGAGGCGGTTGAGAAAGGCTGAGGGGCTGCAGGGGGGGAGACAAGAGACAAGAGGACAGTGGTCAGAAGAGCGGTCGCCTCACAACCGGAAGGTTGCTGGTTCGATCCCCCCGGCTCCTCCTCCTAGCAAAAACCTGTGAAGGTGTCCTTGAGCAAGACACCCTACTAACCCTAACGGCTCCTGACGGCTGGCTGGCTGGCTGTCTCCTTGCATGGCTGACTCCGCCCTCGGTGGTTGAATGAATGTGTGTATGAATGGGTGAATGTGAGGCATGACTTGTAAAGCGCTTTGAGTGGCCGCACTGGTTAGAAAAGCGCTATAAATGGACAGCTATATAAATGCAGTCCATTTACCCTTCCGTGCGGTGTGGACGTACTGCGGCTGATGTTTAGTCAGACAGACAGCTGGGGAAACTCACTCGACCGGCGCACATGTGGCACAAACATATTGTTCAGTTTCTAACTCCCTAATGATGACGGGAGGGGGAGACACAGACAGACAGAGAGAGAGAGAAGGGGAGGGGGAGGAAGATATAAGGAGAGAGAGGGGGAGGGAGAAAGAGAGAGAGAGAGACCTAAAGGGAGAGGAAGTTAGAAGGAGAGAGAGACACAGAGAGACTGAGAGAGACAGGCCTAAAGCGGGAGGAAGATAGAAGGAGAGAGATAGAGAGAGAGAGAGAGAGAGAGAGAGACAGAGAGAGAGAGAGAGACAGAGAGAGAGAGAGAGAGAGAGAGAGAGAGACCTGGGGAGAGAAAGATAGAAGGGGGAGAAAGATAGAAGGAGGGGGCCGTGTCATTTCCACAACGCGTAAGTGAGATTCTAGACGGTTCAGTTCCCCTTGTGCCTCCCCTTCCAGTGCAGAAAGATCAGCGGTAAAAGCTGATCCACGCTCACCATCCGGGGTGAGTGACCCCGGTCATCAGAGGTAATCAGGGAGAGTAGGCGGGGTTTATCGGATAGGGGCGAGAGGGGGGGGGGGGAAGAGACAGATGGAAGAAGAAACCCTTTAACCGATTAGCTCAGTGGAAAGGAGACGGGGATCTCTCTTTCTCTCTCTCCCCCGCTGCGGGGGGATGAGACAGGGGAGAGAGGGGATGTGCAATTAAGCCCCCTGCCAGCCACACACACACACACACTCCTTTGGGCTTCCTGCACAGGGAAACAAGAGAGGGAGAGAGAGAGAGAGAGAGAGAGAGAGAGAGAGAGAGAGAGAGAGAGAGAGAGAGAGAGAGAGAGAGAGAGAGAGAGAGATCCAGGAGAGAGAAGTGAGACTGACTGATTGACTGACGGGGAGAAGCTTAGGAGGACTCAATCCGCCCCCCAAGGGAGCTCACAGGGCTTAGCAAGGAGAGAGAATCCCCCATGTGGTCTGCTGAGAACAGACCTGCAGGAGAAGTGGAGGAGGGGGGGGGGGGGGGGTGGAGATTTGGCAGTGGAGGGAGGGGGAGGGGGAGGGGGAGGGGGAAAGAGAAGGAGCTGGTTGTCAGGCCCAGAGCTTGTTCTTCTTGTGTTTTGGTCACCGAAGGCTCCTTCAGTGAAGACCAGCGGGATCCCACCGGCGGAGACGGGAAATCAGATCTATATTAATCCCGGCGGCCAACCTCGATTTCCCCTGACCCGATGATCACACACAATGCCGCCCTCTGCAATGAGTTACACAATCCTGATGAGTTACACAATCCTGATGAGTTACACAATCCTGGAAGCGCAGTTAAGCGCAGAAAAAATAAGTTTGTTACTCATTTTCACGTCATGCTGTTCTTACCACTTTGAAACTTATTTTCCGCAGGAAGTTTGCTAACTGCTTAAGGGCTCGGGGACTACCACTACTACTGCTACTACTACTACTACTACTACTACTACTACTGCTACTACTCACTACTACCACTACTACTACTACTACTACTACCACTACTACTGCTACTACTCACTACTACACTACTACTACTACTGCTACTACTACTACTACTACCACTACTACTGCTACTACTCACTACTACCACTACTACTGCTACTACTCACTACTACCACTACTACTACTACTGCTACTACTACTACTACTACTACTACTACTACTACTACTGCTACTACTCACTACTACTACTACTGCTACCACTACTACTACACTACCACTACTACTACTACTACTACTACCACTACTACTACTACTACTACTACTACTACTACTACCACTACTACTACTACTGCTACTACTACTACTACTACTACTATACTACTACTACTACTACTACTGCTACTACTCACTACTACCACTACTACTACTACTACTACTACCACTACTACCACTACTACTGCTACTACTACTACTACACTACTACTACTACTACTACTACTACTACTACTACTACTACCACTACTACTACTACTGCTACTACTACTACCACTACTACTGCTACTACTACTACTACCACTACTACTACTCACTACTATACTATCACTACTACTACTACTACTCCTCTACTACTCACTACTACTACTACTGCTACTACTACTACTACTACTACTATACTACTACTACTACTGCTACTACTCACTACTACCACTACTACTACTACTGCTACTACTACTACCACTACTACTGCTACTACTACTACTACTACTACTACTACTACTACTACTACCACTACTACTACTACTGCTACTACTACTACCACTACTACTGCTACTACTACTACTACCACTACTACTACTCACTTACGTATACTATTCACTACTACTACTACTACTCCTCTCTACTACTCACTACTACCACTACTACTACTACTACTACTACTCACTACTACCACTACTACTACTACCACTACTACTACTACTACTACTACTCACTTACTTATACTATTCACTACTACTACTCCTCTCTATTACTCACTACTACCACTACCTACTATTCACTACTAATACTAATACTCATCGCTGTTACTCACCACTACCACTACTACTACTACCTATCACTCACTACTACTACATATTACTCACTACTACTACCTATTACTCACTAATACTACTACTCAGTACTACCCAGTACTACTTACCCCAGAGAAAGAGCTGAGGGGCAGCGGGTGGGAGGAGCTCCAGGCCCTGGAGGCGGGGCCCCGGGGCGGGCTGGAACCGACTGGGGCGCGGAGGCCGCCGCTGTCGCCCAGCGGGCCGCCGTTGCCGCTGCCGCCGCTGCCCTGCGAGGTGGGCGACACCAGGGCGAAGGCGTCGTCCAGCAGCGAGTGCATCTGCTGCCGCGCCTCCTCGATGGAGGGCTGGGGCGGGGCGTAGGGGGGCGGGGGAGGGGCGCGGCCCCGCGGCGGGGAGGAGGAGGAGCCCAGGAAGACGTCGTCGCTCGGCGAGGGGCTCCGGGCGGGTGAGCCCTGGTCGGGGTCCGACTAAGGGGGACCGAAAGGGGGGGGAGGGGGGAGAGATGAGACGGGAGGGGGGGGGGGGGGAGATGAGACGAGAGAGGGGGGGAGAGATGAGACGAGAGGGGGGAGAGAGATGAGACGGGAGGGGGGGGAGATGAGACGAGAGGGGGGGAGAGATGAGACGAGAGGGGGGGAGAGAGGGGGGGAGAGATGTGAAGAGAGGGGGGAGAGATGAGAAGAGAGGGGGGAGAGATGAGACGAGAGGGGGGGAGAGATGAGACGAGAGGGGGGGAGAGGTGAGAAGAGAGGGGGGGAGGGATGAGACGGGAGGGGGGAGAGGTGAGATGGGAGGGGGGAGAGATGAGACGGGAGGGGGGGAGAGATGAGACGGGAGGGGGGAGAGATGAGACGGGAAGGGGGGGAGATGAGACGAGAGGGGGGGGGAGATGAGACGAGAGGGGGGGAGATGAGACGAGAGAGGGGGGGAGAGATGAGACGAGAGGGGGGGGAGAGATGAGACGGGAGGGGGGAGAGATGAGACGAGAGGGGGGGAGAGATGAGAAGAGAGGGGGGGAGAGATGAGACGAGAGGGGGGGAGAGGTGAGAAGAGAGGGGGGAGGGATGAGACGGGAGGGGGGAGAGGTGAGATGGGAGGGGGGAGAGATGAGACGGGAGGGGGGAGAGATGAGACGGGAGGGGGGGAGAGATGAGACGGGAGGGGGAGAGATGAGACGGGAGGGGGGAGAGATGAGACGAGAGGGGGGAGAGATGAGAAGAGAGGGGGGAGAGATGAGAAGAGAGGGGGGAGAGATGAGACGGGAGGGGGGAGAGGTGAGACGGGAGGGGGGGAGAGATGAGACGGGAGGGGGGAGAGATGAGACGAGAGGGGGGAGAGATGAGACGAGAGGGGGGGAGAGATGAGACGGGAGGGGGGAGAGATGAGACGAGAGGGGGGGAGAGATGAGACGAGAGGGGGGGTGAAAAGGACAAGAGAGAGAGTTAAGAAGTACAATGGAATTGTGTTGCAATCCTCCCGGTCACTCTTTACAAACAGAAATCAAGAAATAAACTAAATAAACAGGTTAAAAATGTCCATATTAAAAATTGTATATAAACATATTGCAGTGACGTCAACATTTAAGCAACATTTAAGCGATCAGAAGACAGTCAATGTCTTCTAATCGCTTAAATGTTGCTTATCATATATATGATATGATATATATCATATACCGTATTGACCCGAATATAAGACGGGTTTTTTTTCCAAGAAAAAAATCTGAAAAAGAGGGGTCGTCTTATAATCGGGGTTTAGACTTTTCGATGTACCGTAATTGCACATGTAATTGCGCAACAACAGATCGCGCCAAACGACTGTTCCGAGACACCGCGCGACACTTAAAGTAACTCAAAGTCTTAAAGTAACAGTACATAAAAACAGTTACCTGGAGAGATAGAAATGGAGAGACACCGCGACCAACTTGAAAAAAGTGGCTCAAAAGTAGGGCAAGTTAATAAACAGGAGAGACGAAGTTACGATGCCAATTTTAAGACAATGGTGATAAACGAAGCAGAGACATCAGACACCTGTCATTGCGACACAGGACAAGCCCAGCGCCTGCCCTTAGTGGACACTTGACTGAGCCAGTCAAAACCTAGTGACCTAGTGATCATACCGGGCGGAATGACAAGCCAGCTGCAGGTGTTGGATGTGGTCGTTAACAAACCATTCAAGGTTCATCTGCACAAGAGATCCACAGAGTGGCTCCTGGCTGCTAATCACGCACTGACACCGTCTGGAAAAATCCAAAAGCCTGCAGTACGTTTGCTCTGTGAATGGATCTTGCAAGCATGGGCTTACGTTTCCCCAGAAAGCATTAATGGGTTTAAGAAATGTTGCGTATCAAATGCCATGGATGGCAGCGAGGATGACGTGATGTGGGAGGAGACGGGGAGCAGACACCGTGAGTGACGATAGCGGGAGTGAGAGGAACAACCAGCGACGTAGAAGACGAGCTGAATGAGAAGACGTGATGTGACCAATAGACTGATGTTCTGTTTCATTGCTCTACTATTTGATTGCACTACTGTTTTATTGCACTACTGTTTCATTGCAATCTATCTAGCCTGTTTTGTTTTTGTTTGCCAAGTTAGGCAAATTTGAACACAATGTGTGATGTGCGTTATCATTATTTTCCCAAAAAAATATTTTCTTTATAAAAAAAATATTTGGTCTTCAAAAAAAAAAAAGATATTTTTTTCCAAAAAAGAGTCTTGAAAAAGAGGGGTCGTCTTATAATCGGGGTCGTCTTATATTCGGGTCAATACGGTATATGACATATACATCTAATCATGTTATTCAGGGCTCATCAAGGTGTGCATTAAGTATCAGATTATGATGTTCCCATTAATGATCCATTGTAATCTCACATCATTTCAGTCTATTGAGTCTATTATTCTTAATTTATTTACTTCAAGCCGATTTAACGGATGTTGAGTCTAAATGTTCCCTCCTGGCTGGGTAGCCAACCAGAGAACACTCGCATCACGGTGACGGTTAGCAGCTGAATGAAGCTACGGCGTTCCAGGACTTTGAGGAAGTAAGAAACGACACAGAATACTCTTTCCAAGACTACGTTTCTTGGCTGACTTTGAGATGTCAATTCCGTAAGCTACTGGGTAGGTGGTGTACTTGTGATATGTTAAAGGTATTGTCCGTCCAGTTTGTAGTCCCCATTGACTAGAATGAATGGCAGGGTGTTGAAACAATACTGAAATGAATTCAGTCGACATTACCCATTAGCAGAAATGTGCGAGGGATGTGTGTGTCTGTGGCTAATTAACACACAGCAGAGCTGCTTGTCTGCCTGGAGCCCACAGATAATAACCAGAGAGGGTACTGCTGTCATATTCACATGGTACTACTAGGGCCATGTGTCTGGAGCCATATATATACATATATATACATATATATATATATATATGTATATATGTAGCCCTGTTGTATGAACGGGGCAGTAGGCTGTTTGCTCCATCATGTCAGTGTGCGTGTAGTCAGCAGACAGAACAAGCAACACTTGGTTGTCAGATTTTCTTTTTAGAAATGACGGATCGCCATCATTTCAATAACCCATGTTCTTTATCAGCTTCATCTGCCTTTTGTCATCATACGTTTAAAATTAGTGAATAATTAAGTTGGTTTTTTTGAGCAAACTATCAATGTGTGTTTATAACGTGTTTACACTTTGTGTTATTAGCAGTTTTTGTGCTAATGACAGGATAAGCGATGCCCACACAGAGAGGATGTGTGTGACGGGGGGCGGCAGGATAGCCCAGTCTGTTGAGACTTGGGACTTGGGAACCAAAAAGTCACCGGTTCAAGTCCCCAAAACACCTGGACACTGCCGAGGTGCCATTGAGCAAGGTACCAGACACCCTACACTGCTCCCCCCCTGGGCAGCTGTATATACAGTAGCTGCCCCACTGCTCCTAATACTGGGATGGGTTAAATGGAGAGAAACACATGTCACTGTGTGTGTGTGTGTGTGTGTGTGTACATACATATGACCAATAAAGAGGATTCAATCCTCCAGATTTAGATTTTGCGAGTGGGGGTTGTACATCGAGAAATAGGAATAGTGTTTTGACCTTTTGGCCTTTAGACATCTTGCTCAAGGATGGGTACATGGTACTACTACTCACCACTACTACAACTGCTACTACTCACTACTACCACCACTACTATCTACTACTCACTACTACTCGCTATTACTCACTTCTACCACTACCTACTACTCACTACTACTATTCACTACTACTACTGGACATGGGGTCTGTTGCCATTGGGGTTCTAACCCCAGAACCTCCTCGGCCCCAAAAGGCCTAACAGGTTGTGGGTGGAGGTGAGGTTGAGGTGAGGAACCCACCACGAACGCCACGTTGCTGACCCCGGGACCCCTCCGGTAGACGGCGTCGCTGTCGCTGGTGATCAGGCGGTCTCGGTCGGCGTCCACCAGGCCCCCGCTCAGCTGGTCCTTCCTCCTCTGCCTGGGGGAGCGCCTCCCTCGCCCGCTGGAGGGAGAGAGAGAGAGAGAGAGAGAGAGAGAGAGAGAGAGAGAGAGAGAGAGGAGAGAGAGAGAGAGAGAGAGAGAGAGAGAGAGAGAGAGAGAGGAGAGAGAGAGAGAGAGAGAGGAGGGTGTGAGGGAGAGGGAGAGGGAGAGAGAGGGAGAGTGAGGGAGAGAAAGCGAGAGAGAGCGAGAGAGAGAGAGAGCGAGAGCGAGAGCGAGAGAGAGAGAGAGAGACAAGAAGCCCAATCCCCGAGGTGAGTGATGTTTTTCTTTCTAACAGGAGAGCGGAACATTCTATTCTACAGTACGCCAGAACACAGAGAGGGTTCTATAGTGTGTGTGGTTATGTATATACTCCATACTTGACCATTAATCATTAATGTGTACATGTATTCTTACATTTCTTTCTATTACTAATTACCTCCGCACTCAATGATAGGACAGAGGTTATGTTTTCGGCCCCTCTGTCTGTCTGTCTGTTTGTCTGTCTGTCTGTTTGGCTGTTAGTCTGTCTGTCTGTCTGTCTGTCTGTTTGTCTGTCTGTCTGTCTGTTTGGCTGTTAGTCTGTTAGTCTGTCACTTTCTGCCTGTAAGCAAGATCTCTCAAAAAGTTAAGTACTGAATTGGACAAAACTTGGTGGTTAGATTACTTATGGGCCCAGGAACAGTTGATTGGATTTTGGCGCCGATCAGGATCCGAATCCGGATCCAGGGGACTTTTCGTTGTGGCGGAGGTATGCGCTCTACTGAGGGCCCTCAGGTTACTGATTTAACTGACACTTGAATCAATAGAGGCCTATCGGATAGTAAAGTATTCATTCTCTGGCTCCATAAAGAATGCTATTAACATTCTGAACAATGTGATACTTAATATAGTTTTGACCACACTATCCAAACGTCTTCTTGTTTGAAACCCTTCTTGTTTGAAAATCATTGTGATAAACATGCCTGCTCAGAAGCTAGAAGTGATCAAACAAAAACCAGTACAAATCTGTACTACTATATCCCAGTGTGTGTGTGTGTGTGTGTGTGTGTGGGGGGGGGGATGGGGGGAGGGGGGGAGGTTAGTCCTCACCCTTTCTTGGGCTCTGTGAAGGCGGAGGGGGTGTGGCGCTCGGGGTCCAGGATCCTGTCGATCTGCTGCCGGGCCTTCTGGTAGATGCGGCCCTGGTCCTTGGCGTCGGGGAAGCCGTTGGACGAGCTCTCCATGGCGGGGAAGTCGTAGTGGCCCTTCCTCTTGGCCCGCAGGCGGATCTTGTTGCGGTGGTGCTCGATCTCCGACTTGTGCCTCAGCGCCACCTGCATCTGATGAGGGAGAGGAAGAGAGGGGGGGCGGGGCCAGCGATGTGAGTGAGACTCCGCCCCCTTGCTTGTCGCAAGTGTATCCTAGCGACACGTCCACACCATGACATGTGTCCGCCATTACAAGCGCAGCCGGCGGTTTTGTTCAAGCAGAACAACTATCTTTTGTATGAGTTTGATTGGTTTGAAAAGTTTGACATTCAAATGAGATAGAAGGTTTAAATTAGTAAGAACGTTCAAATTAGTTGGAACGTTTAAATGAGTTAGAACGTTCAAATTAGTTGGAAAGTTTAAATGATTAAGAACATTTCAATTAGTTAGAACGTTTAAAATGCGTTAGAACGTTTAAATGAATTAGAATGTTTAAATGAGTTACAACATTAAATGAGTTAGAACGTTTAAAATAGGTAGAATGTTTTAAATGAGTTACCACATTTTAAATGAGTAAGAACGTTTAAATGAGTAAGAACGTTTTAAATGAGTTAGAACGTTTTAAATTAGATAGAACGTTTAAATGAGTTAGAACGTTTTAAATAGATAGAACGTTTAAATGAGTTAGAACGTTTTAATGAGTTAGAATGTTTTAAATGAGTTGAATGTTTAAATGAGTTTGAATGTTTAAATGAGTTAGAACGTCAATGAGTTGGAACTTTGAATGAGTTTGAACGTTTAAATGAGTTACAACGTTTAAATGAGTTGATGTTAAATGAGTTACGTTTAAATGAGTTAGAAAGTTTCAAATGAGTTACAACGTTTAAATGAGTTAGAACGGTCAAATTTGTTAAAACGTTTTAATGAGATAGAATGTTTCAATGAGTTAGAACGTTTAAAATGAGTTAGAATGTTTAGATGACTCAGAACGTTTAAATGAGTTAGAACGTTGTAAATGAGTTAGAATGTTTAAATGAGTTAGAACGTTGTAAATTAGTTAGAACGTTTAAATGAGTTAGAATGTTTTAGATGAGTCAGAACATTTAAATGAGTTAGAACGTTTAAAATGAGTTAGAATGTTTAAATGAGTTAGAACGTTTAAATGAGTTAGAACGTTTAAATGAGTTAGAACGTTTAAATGTATTCCCTCAACTCCCTCCCCTCCCGCTCCAAGCAACAATCCAGTACCATATTCCAGTTCCCTCATTCCCTATATAGTACACTATTCTAGGGAAAGTAAGTCAGGGAATGGGGGGAATGGGAATTCGGACACTAAATCTTCGCCAGAAATCAATCAGTGTGATGTATATATGTACCCTTATATACTGCATCTCCATCTCTATTGGATGAATCCGACGACAATGAAAGCCACTATGCATCCTGGGCTAAAGAGCGGCAATAAGTGTGCAATCAGTTGTACACTGGATTGGATGGGTAGTGTGTAGTGTGCTGTATATATAGGGATAGAACCAGATTTGTCCACTCCCATTCGGAACACCTTGACAACCTTAAGTAGGTCGCTATATAGGGAACAAGTGGACCCACTGGAACATAGTCAATGGTATCATCGCTGTAATGCAGGTGTGTGGAGGTAGGAGGGAGGGAGGGGGGAGGGATGAGGGAGGGAGGGAGGGAGGGAGGGAGGGAGGGAGGGAGGGAGGGATTAGGGATGGAGGGAGGGATGGGGAGGGAGGGATGAGGGATGGAGGGAGGGGGGGGGAGGAAGGGAGAGATGGAGGGAGGAAGGGAGGGATGGAGGGAGGGAGGGGGGGGGAGGAAGGAAGGGATGGAGGGAGGGAGCGGGGGGCGGAGGGAGGAAGGAATGGCGGGAGGGAGGGAGGGGGGGGGTGGGAGGGATGGAGGGAGGGAGGGAGCAATGGGAGGGGGGCATTTTTATCGGTTGTTTATTTCTCTAAATCTTTGAGCAATTTTTTAATCTCCCTACCTTTTTGATTTAAGAAGGAATTTTTATGTTAATATTAGTGTACACTATTCTTTGCTTGTTTACTATGTTTTTAATGTTGTAGCACTTTCAGATAAAAAAGAAATATGAAAATATAAATTAAATGCATTATTATTATTATTATCATTATTATTAAATCTCACCTACTACGGACATATCCGTATGAATACATTTATATTGAATATTGAGAGGAATATTTTGTCCACCACGCGGTGAGAGTCTGCGTGTCTGTCTGTCTCTAATCTTTAGACATACTGGAGGTCAGCCGTACCTCTTTGTTGATGTGGGGGTTCTCCGGGACCCTCCCGTTGACCATGGGGCCGAGCAGCGGGGGGACGGCCATGGGCTGCATGGCGATGAGCTGGATCTTGTTGGGGAGTCTCCTGCTGGCCTCCGAGGACCGGGACATGCGGTCAACGTGCTCGAACATGGAGGCCGTGGTGGACAGCTGGTCTCCGCCTGAACCCACGGGCGGAGGGGGGCCTGTTGTGGGGAGGGGAGAGAGAGAGAGAGAGAGAGAGAGAGAGAGAGAGAGAGAGAGAGAGAGAGAGAGAGAGAGAGAGAGAGAGAGATGGAGACAGAAAGGGAGGGAGAGAGAGAGAAACAAAGAGACAGAGCGAGAGAGAGAGAGAGAGAGACAGAGCGAGAGAGACAGAAAGGGAGGGAGAGAGAGAATGAGACAGACAGACAGAAACATAGAGAGAGAGAGACAGAAACAAAGAGACAGAGCGAGAGAGAGAGAGAGAGAGAGAGAGAGAGAGAGAGAGAGAGAGAGAGAGCGAGAGCGAGAGCGAGAGAGAGAGAGAGAGAGAGAGAGAGACAGAAAGAAGTCATAAGCTAAAAATATATATCATACTACTGTTACAACATACTGACTATATACTATAGACTATACACTGACACATGCTGGCTAGACGTGAGTTCCCTTCTCCACCAGGGGGCAGAGCAGAACCCCTGAGAGAAAACCACTGGCATAAACAGTGACGTCATCTTCCTCACTTGCTTCCTAATGAACTACCAACACGAGACATGTCGAACGTGACGAAAGCATTAACTTGGCGACAGCCGGACGGACGTGAAAGCAAAACTACTATTTTTGAAACATGGCAGCCCAATTTTTCAAATCCGCAAGTTGCCGAAATAGTCTGCAGGCTGTGTTCGCAGGGTGAAGGTTATTTGATTTTGCGGCAGCCGGACAGACACTGATGGATGAGGGGAGAGAAACGGCCACAGCGTAGAAGACACAGAAACAAGGGCACAGGCAAGCAGCTTCTTTAGGTCACCACAGGGGGGGGGGGGGTCTTAGTGGACCTAGGGGTATGGTAAAGGGACTGCATTTATATAGCACTTTTCTAACCAGTGCGTCCACTCAAAGCGCTTTACAAGTCAAGCCTCAAGTCATTCACCCATTCACACACACACACATTCAACCACCACCGACGGCGGAGTCAGCCATGTATGCAAGGAGACAGCCGGCACGTCAGGAGCAGTTAGGGTTAGGGTGTCTTGCTCAGGGACACCTCGACAGTTCTTGCTAGGAGGAGCCGGGGGATCCAACCAGCAACCTTCTGGTTGTGAGGGGTGGGGGGTGGGGTGAGTCATGATGATTGCGAACCGACTTGACAGAGGAGGAGAAACTCTTACCGATTCTATTTTTGCCTGCAAGGAGAGAGAAAAGAAGAGCAGACAGAAAGAACAGAAAGGACACAGGAGTTAAAAACCCCGAAGGGGAAAGCAGAATGACACGCGAGAGAGAGAGAGAGAGAGAGAGAGAGAGAGAGAGAGAGAGAGAGGAGAGAGAGAGAGAGAGAGAGAGAGAGAGAGAGAGAGAGAGAGAGAGAGAGAGACCCCTTTACATGACTCAGCCCTGTTCGCACCCGGGGCTGAGGAAATGACTTTTGGGTTTTGTGGATAACTGTGGGAACAAAAATACAGACCGAAAGAGAGAAAAGTGGCAGAGGAACGGGAGATGGACCGCCAGAGGGGAAGTGAAGGGAGGGAGAGAGAGAGAGAGAGAGAGAGAGAGAGAGAGAGAGAGAGAGAGAGAGAGAGAGAGAGAGAGAGAGAGGAGAGAGAGAGAGAGAGAGAGAGAGAGAGAGAGAGAGAGAGAGAGAGCGAGAGAGAGAGAGAGAGAGAGAGAGAGACGGAAGGACAGACAGAGGGGTAGTGAAGGGGAAGCAGGGAGGGAGAGAAAGATAGAGAGAGATATAGAGAGCGAGAGAGAGAGAGACAGACAGACAGACAGACAGATGGACAAGACAGAGGGGAAGTGAAGGGGAAGCAGGGGGGGAGAGAAAGATAGCGAGAGAGAGATAGACACAGAGAGAGAGATAGACACAGAGAGAGAGAGAGACACAGAGATAGAGAGAGCGAGAGAGAGGCGAGAGGAGAGAGAGAGAGAGAGAGAGAGAGAGAGAGAGAGAGAGAGAGAGAGACGGATAGACAAACAGACAGACAGACAGACAGACAGACAGAGGGGGAGTGAAGGGGAAGCAGGGAGGGAGAGAAAGATAGAGAGAGACAGACAGACAGGCAGACAGACAGACAGGGGGGGGGGGGGGTGGGAGGCCTATGACTCATGGAAAAGGGTGAAATTCCACCGGTGATAAAAGCGTTTCTCCTTGTTGTTCAACTCATTAAGTCTTGAGGACGGAGTGAAAGGCCAGTCAGTCAGTGTTGTGTTTCTAAAACACAGATAAGCGTAGTTAGCACAGTGTGACCCAACAGGATGGGCGTATTTCCACGGAGAACTCACTTTTGGCTCCAAAAAAACGTTGTCTCGTCTAACACACACACACACACACACACACACACACACACACACACACACACACACACACACACACACACACACACACACACACACACACAGTGTTCACACAGTGTTCACAGCACGTCTGGCGATAGTCTGATTTCAAGGAAGGAAAACAACCCTCTCTCCCCAGATCAGAGGAGAGAGAGAGAGAGAGAGAGAGAGAGAGAGAGAGAGAGAGAGAGAGAGAGAGAGAGAGAGAGAGAGAGAGGAGAGAGAGAGAGAGAGAGAGAGAGAGAGAGAGAGAGAGAGAGAGAGAGAGAGAGAGAGAGAGAGAGAGAGAGGCTGTCTGGACGACTGGACTGTTTTGTGTTGTGGAGGGGTTGTGTGGTGTGCAGAAGGCTCGCAGCTCCTGCAAGCCTGAGCTAGGCTGCCTCTGCCCCCCCCCCCATCAACCCCCCCCCCCACGGCTACACTCTACAGCCCGGCCTCATGTCCCACTTCCAGAGGCAGGTCGGAATCCATCCAACCGGGCTGTCAGATGCACTAACAAGAGCCATTCCTCTCTCTCTCTCTCTGCTGTTCGCTGCTCTTCACCCCAATGCACCCACACCTACACACCCACACACCTACACACACACACACACCTACACACACACACCTACACTCACACCTACACACACACACCTACACACACACACACACACACACACACCTACACACGCACACCTACACCCACACCTACACACACACACACACCTACACACACCTATACACACACCTACACACACACCTACACACACTTGCTCCTCTCTCACTTTGGTCACTAACTGGCTGCACAGTTAAGCAATAATTCATTGGCTTTCCCGTGGCTTTCACGATAAACATATATATATATAAATATATATATGTTTATAGAGAGAGAGAGAGAGAGAGAGAGAGAGAGAGAGAGAGAGAGAGAGAGAGAGAGGGTGGGCTGTGAAGTAAAGCAGAGGCTTTTCTTCATTTAATTCACCACAAGTTGGAAGACACTCTCATTAGCGTCGCTTCTGTCTTCTCACTGCTATCACACACACATGGACACAGACACACACACACACACACACATACAGACACACACACACGCACACACACACAGACACATACACACATATATAGACAAACACACAAACACATACACACACACACACACATACAGACAAACACACAAACAGACACACAGAAACAGACACACACACAGACACATACACACACCCACACACTCTCACTCACACACAAAGACACACCGACACACACAGACACACACACACACACCCACCCCTATCTCTCATGTGTGTGGTGTGTTTGGGAGTGATGGCGGCCAACGTTGCCATGGCCACTTTACCGTTTAAAACATTGATGGGTGTTCTGCGCGTCTGCTTGCTGTCGCCGGGCGTGGCCGGTCCTCGTCGCGGCTCCTCCCCCGAGTCCCTCCCACTGGAGCCGTCGCTCACCACCGAGTCCCCGTCCGACGGCGAGATCCTGCTCTCTCGCACGCACACGCACCAACACACAGACACACATACGCACGCACCAACACACACACACACCACACACACACACACACACACACACACACACACACACACACACACACACAGACACAGACACGCACACAGACACACACGCACGCACCAACACACAGACACACATACGCACGCACCAACACACACACACACACACGCAGACACACACACATGCAAGCACACACAGACAAGCACACACCCACACACACACAAACACAGACACACGCACATACACACACAAAGACACACGCACACACACACACAGACACACACACACACACACACACGCACACACACATGAATAATGGACAACGTATGA
>CM051010.1:13716382-13723882 GCA_027704905.1 Muraenolepis orangiensis | reverse complement strand
TGATACCGTTCACAGAGAGCACAGTTAATAGCCCCCCCCCCCCCCCCGGCTCCCCCCCCCCCCCCCCCCCCCTCTCCAAAGTGCATTACAGCAGCCCGATGATGGCCTGTATCATGTTGCGCCTGCTGGGGCCCATTGACTGAGCCCTCATCTGGGGGGAATTAGTCTACAGCAGAGGATCCCCAGAGATCCTAAACACCAGTCGGGAGAAACTCTGAAGGTGACGTCACCTCACCTCACCACGACACAGTTTAGATTCAAAATGTTAAAGTTGACAAAAAAATCACCGCTTGCAATTGCTGGCCGGATCAAAAAGTGTGATCTGTGATTCTTCACTGGGTTTAAAAATTCTTTTCGCCTGCGTTCTCGCTTGCATCTGCGTCCATCTTGAGTCTTTCTGGGGAGAAGGGGGTCCAGCAGAGACCCGTTTTATCACTTGATCAGAGGTGTAGTTTAGTTATAGAATGTTCCATTTGAAAAATGTTTAGTGTAGCTTACTTCTGGTCCGGTAGACCGAAGTATTTCTGATCTCTGGGTTTTTGGATCGTGGGGTGTCTGGGGTCCTACTCGGATCTTGGGAGTCCTACTGTGCTATCACCTGGTGGGCTAGCTGGAAAATAAACTCTGGCCGCTATCGATGAGAGTTTCACCCTCCTCCTTGGTCCTCCGTGGGAACAGCTTTGTACCCCTGGTCCCCTTCCCTCCCGGTCGCTCCTGGGAATTCTTTGCCGGCGGGTGGGCCAGCCTCGCCCGGACCTCTCAGAGTAAACCGCATGTTTTTGTCTTGTTTTCCCCCTTCCGTCGCCATACTCCTCCTCTTCATCCTCCTCTTCCTCCTCAGTGCTGGTCTTCTGCAGGGCGGTTGCGATGGTCGTGTCGTGATCCATCTGGTTGGATGGTTTGCACAACCCCAGCTCCCCCCCCCCCCCCCCCATAGGGTGAAGGCTCTGAAGGTCATGGACGAGGACAGACAAACAGAGAGCACTGAGGCCAACTGCCCCCCCCGGCCTGAACAAAGGTGATTATTAGACCAGACCGCCGTGTCATACCGTACTGTATCTTCTCTACATGGAAGGAGAAGGGGAAAAAAAACGGAGCAGGGGATTCTAGGCTACAGCTGGAAGGTGACACGACTACTGTCTTAACACGGTACCCGGTCTGTACTACCGCCGGCTATCGGTGTTTATAACGTCATTAATGAGACATGAGGTATCGGGTATCCACTACTAGGAGCTACCGCTAGAGACGGGACCTCCACCACCATGCTGATAGCCTTTTGTAGCTGGATTCTGGGGAAGTTAAAGTGAAGTTCACTTCACTTTATCTCTAACTTTAAAGTGAAATAACTTTAACTCACTTTAAAGTTAAGTTTAACTCTAACTTTAAAGTGAACTTACTTTAACTCACTTTAAACTTAATTTAATTTAATTTAATTTAATTTAATTTAATTTAATTTAATTTAATGAAAACATCCAGTATGTAATATCAGTGTGGTAGTAAATGGTCTTCTAGTACTTCTACAAGCTACCAGACTTCACCATGTACCTTCCCACGTTCAGCCTCCTCCTCTTCCTCCTCCTCCTCCTCTTCCTCCTCCTCCTCCTCCTCCTCCTCCTCCTCCTCCTCCTCCTCCTCCTCCTCACTATACTCCTCTATGTGTGACTGTGGACATGAGGTCCTGGGCTCCTCCAGTGAGCTGGAGGACTGCGTGCAGGTGGAGAGAGCACCGGCGTGTTATGGAGGGACATGGGCGGCTAGTGGCTATCAGACTAGAGTCAGTAAACACGACAGATCTCTCTCTCTCTCTCTCTCTCTCTCTCTCTCTCTCTCTCTCTCTCTCTCTCTCTCTCTCTCTGGACCACCTCAGAGGGTGAGGCCACAGTACCAACCAGGTGCAGGCGCTGGGTGATTAGGTTGTCGAGGTTTGTTCTAGAGCAGCAGCAGCAGCAGCATGACCCCTGGAACCAATTCCGCTAATTACGACAACAGCCAGGGCAACAGCCAGCCGGGTCAGAGCTACAGCAGAGAGGTTGTTTTCACAGGTTTAGGAGCTACCGCTGTTACTGCTGTACTGTGCTCGTTTTGGGTTTGTAGTTGGATTCTTGGAACTTCTTTAAAGTTAAGTTCACTTAAGTTTATCTCTAACTTTAAAGTGAACTTGCTATGCTGAGCCGTGTGCCTGGCTCCCCGACATGGTATTGGAATACCCCGCTCTGCTGCCCTCCTCTATCTCAGAGCCTCCACTCGGTTGGGTTACCAAGAGCTCAAATTGGAATCTACGCTCCTTTTTGCAAAACTTCAAATGGAGCTTGGGTTGCCGGTTTGTTTTGGCTTCTGTTATATATATATATATATATATAGGCTATATATAAATACAATATTTGATATATATACAGTATAAAAAATATTGTGCTATATATATATATATATATATATATATATGTATTAAAAAATATTGCATAATTTTTATTATTATGGTATAATTAAAGTATAATACATTGAATATAATACAATGAAATCTCTAGGTGGTTTGATATATATATGTATATATAATAGAAGAACATTTTAAATATTTCATATATACATATATATATATATTGTATAATATTAACAGGTGATAGATGCATATATAGTCATACATTGAATATACCGCTAATAGAATGAAGTCTCTCGGTGGTGTTAATATACTGCATCCAGAGGAAAGGGAAAGGCCTGTAACAGTATTAAACGTGAGCGGTACCATACACCATACATACGTACAACCGTCATCGTTACCTGGTGCTCCAATCAAAGCCCTGAGGTGAAGTGTGGCTGGTAGACAGCGCAGACTCAGAGGAGCCAGGAGGCTGGATAAACAACCCTCTCTATCTGTGTTCTAAATAAAGGTTAACAACCAGCCCAAAATGACCGGCAACCAAAACCCCCTGCTGCTTAAGACAACGGCTGGAGGAAGAAAGATAATTAAGATTGTGAGGGATGGTTGGTCCTAAGAGGTGGTATTATAAGGCACACAGACATAGGACTTTACACTTAAAGCTGTGTTAAACAAAACAAAATATATACACAAATATATACTGGACTAAGAATAAGGTTGTTCAACTAAGGTTGAACAATAGACTATAAACTATAGACATCCCACTGATAAAGCAGGGTTGTTCCTTCAAAACAACACCTTCCTCACTTCAAAAACTGCCCAAAAAAGAAAACTTTAGGCTGAAAGAGAAAGTGGAACCGATGGAGAATAGAGAAAAAAGCTTCAGAGAGCAAAACAAAATCGACATCCTCTCCTTTGTTGTGGCTACAAACGTACAGAGGCCAAGTTTCTCTACGCTACATAGAGAACTACTTTCAAACTACTGTCAAAGTTGCCAGTCCAGTGGGGCGGCAGTAGCTCAGTCTGTCTGGGAACCGAAAGGGTTGCGGGTTCAAGTCCCCGAAACAGACTCTCGAAGTACGGAGTGAGAACTTGGTACTTGGAAAATAAAGGGTGCCAGTTCGCCTCCTGGGAGCACTGCCGAGGTCGCCCTTGAGCAAGGTACCAGACCCCCCCTAACACTGCTCCCCGGGGGGCAGCCTGTATATATAACAGCTGCCCCACTGCTCCTAATACTAGGACGGGTTAAATGCAGAGAAACTGATTTCAATGTGTGTGTGTGTACATGTATGTGACCAATAAAGAGGATTCAATCCTCCAGGTTTAGATTTAGATTGAGTGGCATGTGGCAGTGATGGATGTGGAAACAGAAGGGGCCGACGGAAACCTCTCCCACGGTGGACCCAGTAGTGGGGGCCTCTCCCCTGGGGGTGGGGGTCAGGGTTGGGGTGTGGGTCAGGGTTGGGGTGGGGGTCAGGGTTGGGGTGTGGGTCAGGGTTGGGGTGTGGGTCAGGGTAGGGGTGTGGGTCAGGGTAGGGGTGGGGGTCAGGGTTGGGGGGGGGGGGGGGGGGGTACCTTCTGTCTCTGCTGGATGGAGGTCATGGCGTCGGGCTGGAACTCCAGCTTGTCGGTGCGACACAGCTTCCAGTAGAGGATGGAGACGATGAGGATGACCAGCAGCAGGGGGACCACCACGCCGACCACTATCCACAGCACCGTGTTCTCACCGTCCGGGGGCTGGGACGCCGCCTTCTCCACGGCTGAGGGGGAGGGAGGGAGAGAGAGAGAGAGAGAGAGAGAGAGAGAGAGAGAGAGAGAGAGAGAGAGAGAGAGAGAGAGAGAGAGAGAGAGAGAGAGAGAGAGAGAGAGAGAGAGAGAGAGAGAGACAGAATGTGTGAGAGAGAGGGAGAGATAATGAGAGAGAGAGAGAGAGGTTTTGTTTTAATGACCTTTAAAAGGTCGACGTCTTTATTTCCTCTCAGAATGCTAAAATCCTCCATCAAAGCCTGGACAGAAACCAATGCTGGAACTGGTGGCTGTTTTGGCCACGTACGTACGTAGGTCGCCTGTTTCCTTTGTTTTATAATCTTAATCCATATATATATAGGATATCCATATATCCTTAAACCAATTCCATTAGTACTGTTCATTTGTCTTGTTATATATTTAAGATTCAAGAACTGTATTCGTCACATACACACATACAGGATGTGCAGTGAAATGAAAGTGGCAGTGCCATGCAGAAATGGTGCGCAATACAGTAGAAAATAGAAAAAAAAACTGCAATAAACGATGCATATACAAATATATACAAATATATAAAGGGTTAATTCAAACGGTATTAACAATGAGTTGGGATATGGCTCGTGTTGTTCGTGATTGTGCTGCTGTCAGGTCTCTCATCCCCCATCCAAAAAGAAGAAATGAAGGTGAAATACAACTCAATAAACCTAAAACCATAACTCCACGGGTGATCTGTCATCCTCCACACGGCCCATAATGAATGTTTTAATAAACACCTCTCTCTTCCCGGTGGATCTCAATTCCCTCCTTCAGGCCACGCTTTAAATATTCATGTGTTCTTGTGTTCTTGTGTACAAGAGGGTAGACGTTCAGCTCCAGCGTTCAGCGAAGGCATCATATACTTTATAATGTTTCATAAGGGGACCTTAAGGGAACCTAAAGAGTCTAATTAGTTTATTGATGAATGGGCTTTTTTTCTTTTTGGGCTTTTTTGAACGGCAGCCAGACGAGAGCTTTCAATGACTACGCAGAGACCAAGAGGTTGCTTGTCAGAAGCAGGTTTGGTTTAAGATAGTCTCACAAATCAAGACGTTAGATTAATAACCTCAAGTCTGACGGCAGACAAGCTCAAATTTGTTTCAAACAATTATGTGGATTGGATCTGTAAGCGGCCAACAGAAAACACAAACTGGGCCAGTATTAGTAGCTAAAAACCTGGCTGGACACCAACTTTATTCGTCTGGAAAGGTCTGGGAAGGTTTCTAATCAACAGTTTACAGGAATACCGTAAATCCCCGGAAAGCTTCATCCACTCACACAAATGATCTCAGAACAAAAACAGCAAACAAGTCATAACTCCGCCCATTTCAGTTTTCCACGTTCTACTATAACACAGTAGGACTGACCAGAAGTTATACTATAACACAGTAGAACTGATCAGAAGTTCTGCTATAACACAGTAGGACTGATCAGAAGTACTGCTATAACACAGAACTGCTGGATCAGAGGTTCTGTTATAACACAGTAGGACTGATCAGAAGTTCTGTTATAACACAGTAGGACTGATCAGAGGTTCTACTATAACACAGTAGGACTGATCAGAAGTTCTACTATTACACAGTAGGACTGATCAGATGTTCTACTATAACACAGTAGGACTGATCAGAAGTTGTACTATAACACAGTAGGACTGATCAGAAGTTATGTTATAACATAGTAGGACTGATCGGAAGTTATGTTATAACATAGTAGGACCGATCAGAAGTTATGTTATAACATAGTAGGACCGATCAGAAGTTATGTTATAACACAGTAGGACCGATCAGAAGTTATGTTATAACATAGTAGGACCGATCAGAAGTTATGTTATAACATAGTAGGACCGATCAGAAGTTATGTTATAACATAGTAGGACTGATCAGAAGTTGTACTATAACACAGTAGGACTGATCAGAAGTTATGTTATAACATAGTAGGACTGATCAGAAGTTATGTTATAACATAGTAGGACTGATCAGAAGTTATGTTATAACATAGTAGGACTGATCAGAGGTTATGTTATAACACAGTAGGACTGATCAGAGGTTATGTTATAACACAGTAGGACTGATCAGAAGTTATGTTATAACATAGTAGGACTGATCAGAAGTTATGTTATAACACAGTAGGACTGATCAGAAGTTATGTTATAACATAGTAGGACTGCTGGATCAGAAGGTTATGTTATAACACAGTTGGTCTGCTAGAACCGTGATAAGGGTTTAGGGGTGCCCAGTGAAACCTTGACACTTGCTGAAGGATTGAACCAGCAACCCTGTAGTTCTCGGATGACCTACACTAAACACAAATTGACTAAACAAAACACAATTATGTCGATTTTTATTTTGTGGTACGGTTTTCTTTCACTTTTTGCAAGACAAATTACATTTTGCACAACCACAATGCTTGTTAAACATATGAAATACAATATATGGCCACTTCCAGCAGCTGTACTAAGAGATTGTACTCAGTACACTCGCTGGGCCAAACCAATCAGCCTCAAACCACCCCGAGCTGGAAATCGTTTGATTTGAACGTTTTTACTAACGAAAACGGTCGTGGTAATGTGTGTGTTCACTCATAAATATATAATATAATAAACACAGCACTCTGAGGAACGGCTGAAGCTCATCCAATCGCCCCTCCGACAAACACGGCTGACAGCTGACCTTCCAGACCTTATGAGTGAAGGCAAATGTGGTCCAGCTGTGAGAGGATATGAACCAAAACACCAGAGGCACTGTCACCCCATGCCCACCCTTGACCACATGTTGTACTTCCTACTCTGTGAAGGCTGTCAACTGTCTTATAATTTCATATATATATATATATATATATATATATATATATATATATATATATATATATATATATATACACATTTTATTAGTTTATTTCTCTTTGAACCATTATACATTAATGTGAATGTGTGCTGTTTGGACATCCAAGGTTTGAGGGGGGGGTGGGGGGCTGGATGGTTAGACTGGAATTAATTATAAATTGTATGATCTGAAGCATCTGTCCTTCAATAAATACATTTAAAAAACTAAAAAAGACCAGACATCCGGTGTCTCACCTTCTGATTACTGTTGGCAACTACTGCTACTCTTTCTTTTTTCCCCTCCTAATCATCGGAGTCATCACCGGCCCCCGCTGAGAGCGTGTGGTGTCAGCCCGCTCACACGGGGTGGTAAGCATGAATTCTGGACCAATCAGGGCATCCCATTGCGGCACCATGCTGCGCTGTGTTCAGGATGTACTCCCATCCCCTCCCCCTCCCTCCTCCCTCCACCCTCACCACCTGCCTGGCTGATATAAACACATGGACATGCAACAGAACTTAA
>CM051010.1:13691382-13711382 GCA_027704905.1 Muraenolepis orangiensis | reverse complement strand
GAGATGAATAAATAGGATATGTTTTTAGCTACGGACATATGCTATTGTTGGCAGATGAAAGGAACATATGTCTACACTGATTAATTGTAGTGAAAAGTACCAATGGTGTCAGACCAATGAACAAACACTCAGGCTGTGTGTGTGCGCATTGACTCCAATTGTTCGTCCATTCAAAAAAGCAAATATTAAGAGATGAAGCTAGAGATGAAGGAATGAATCCCATCCAGGGGCACATTGGAGGACGTACGCTCGGCGATCTCCAGCACGGGGAAGCCCATGTGGTAGCTGAACTCCACCATGGTGAGCCTGAGCAGCAGGTTGGTGACCTCTGACCCCAGCAGGTAGCCCCGGGAGCCACGCACCGCGAAGTACACGTTGACCGGCTGCTGAGGGCCTCTGGTGGTGGGGGCGGTCGTCGTGGTGATGTTCACGATCTGGAACACACAGTAGTGATAATAATAATAATAATTATAATTATAATTATAACTTTAATTGATAATATAGCGGCCTTTCAAGGGACCCAAGGTCGCTTTACAGAGGGGTAAAAAAACTAAACTAAACAAACAAGCAAACAGCAAAGGCAAATACTTAATTAATAAATAAAGTAAATCAATAAAAGTAGCAGTGAAAGGAAGGTGGAAAAGGGATGGGGTTCGAGGTCAAAGGCCACGGGGAACTGATACAAGTGCATCTATATGGGTTAGAGGTCAAAGGTCAGACGGTGAACATGGTGATGCGTTGCGGAACTCTCCAGAGGAAGAGAGTTCCAGAGGGGGGGGGGGGGGGGGGTTACGCAGAACGCTCTGTCTCCAACAGTTAGGAGGGGGGGGGGGGGGGGGGGCGGGGATGGGGAATGGAGAGCAGGCCGGTGTCTGAGGACAGCGGTGATGCACCCCTTAGCCAGGGACTAAATAACAATTGTGCTGCAGTCCCATGACATTTCACATTACATTACGGTCATTCAGCATGACGCTTTTGTCCAAAGCGACTTTAGACTACAGTATTAGTACATTTGTAGTGACTGAGGATTGCAAAGCCCAAATCCTGAGAAGCCTTTGAGGGCAGCTGCTAAAAACCAAATCCCTCAGACAAACATAATTCGACATAATTCTTAAAACCAATTCTTAAACGTTGAATCCAGCCGTCACGGGAATAAGGAGCGACAAGGAACAATTGGCCACTGTTCTGTGACTGAACCTGAAGGACAAGAGTGAACACAGGTTTCCCCTGTGACACCGATGGGCACCGCCGGACTCTCTGTGTACCGCAGTGCAGCCTAGCCTAGCCTGCACCTAGCCCAGCCTGGA
Organism: Muraenolepis orangiensis; assembly: GCA_027704905.1. NCBI lineage: Eukaryota > Metazoa > Chordata > Actinopteri > Gadiformes > Muraenolepididae > Muraenolepis > Muraenolepis orangiensis. The sequence goes on along the minus strand of CM051010.1, from coordinate 13,710,075 downwards.
GTTGTTTCTTCACTTCCTCAAACCCTCCCCACCGAGTCCCTCGCCGAAGACCAAATGCATCAACAATTGTAATCAACTAGAGCAGCAGCTGTTTGATGTGTTTTACCTCCCCCCACAGCGCAATCAAACCTTCCCTCCCTGCCGGTGCAACATCACCTCTCTCTGCTGCCCCCGGCTGATCTCATTCACTCCACAGCACGATAACACAGGGCTGAAGGACGGCTGCGGTTCCGGAGCCGTCTGGAGTTTCTTACAAAGTAGAATGCACTGATGAAACACAGCGATCCCCGACCAAAGTTATATCATTGGTACGGGCTTTGCTTTCAAGTTGACCTGCCGTCGATTTCCAGCGATGGCAGATGTGGGCGCGGGGTGGCTGATAAAACAAGCCACATTTTGAAGCATACTAGTTAGTGCACTCGATGCAATGTCCTTAGACTCTGGGGTTGGCACGTCTAAATAGAACAACACAACATAGTTGTGTAAGTGCTTGTTTGGTCTGCTTGAGGTTGGGAGAGAGCGCGGCCCGGTCTTTCCGGCTCCTCCTCCTTCTCCTCTTCTTCCATCTCTTGCTCCTCCTCTTTGTCCTCTTCGTCCTCATCCTCCTCCACCCCCCCTCCTCCATCTCCTTCCCCTCCTACTTCTCCTTATCCCCCTCTTCCTTCTCCTCCCCCTTCCCTTCTCCCCCTCCTCTTCCTCCTCCCCCTCCTCTTCCTACTCACCCTCTTCCTCCTTATCTTTCTCCTCCTCCTCCCACCACCTTCGCCTCCTCCTCCCCCTCCTTCCCCTCTTCCTCCTCCATCTTGGCCCTCCTCCTCCCCCTCCGCCCCTATTCCTCCCCGTTCTCTTCCTACTCACCCTCCTCCTTCTTATTTTCTCCTCCTCTTCCTCCTCCTCTCCTCCACCCCCTCTTCCTCCTCCTCCTCCTCATTCCCCCCCCCCTCCTCCTCCTCCATATCCTCATCCTCCCCGTCCTCCTTTTCCTCTTCCTCCTCCGCCCCTTATTCCACCTCCTCCTATTCATCCTCCTCACAGGCCATCTCCTCTTCCCCCTCCCCCTTTTCCTTCCCCTCCTCCTCCTACTCACCCTCCTCCTCCTTATCTTTCTGCTCCTCCTCCTCCTCTTCCTCCTCCTTCTACTCCTCCTCCTTCTCTCCCTCCTCTTCCTCCCCCCCTCCTTCTCCTCCCCCCTTCTCCCCCTATTCCTCCTCCTCCTCCTCCCACTCCATCTCCTCCTCCTCCTCCTCCTCTCCTCCTTATCCCCCTCCTCCTGCTGCTCCTCCTCCTCCTCCTCCTCCTCCTCCTCCTCCTCCTCCCCCTTCCTACTTACGTGCACGGTGAAGTTGGTGGACTCCATGGCGCGGCGGCGCACCTCGGCGAAGGCCGTGGTCAGGCCTCTCTCCAGCCGCTCGCTGAAGTTGCAGGCCCTCAGGTCCACGTGGCTCGGCACGAACTGCAGCACTGCGCCCAGGAAACCAGAGAACCAGAGAACAGGGAGAGGAGGGGGGAGAGACAACTTCAGACCTCAGCTTCTGCTAACGATAACGCCGCCGCCGAGGGGAGGAAGGGGGGGGGGGGGCAATACCCCACGTTTTAGCCATCGCTGCAGTACAGAACAAAAAAAGTGCTGAGCATTCACTTTCGCCTCTCCTAAGTCTCCCGATTCGAGGATCAATACAAACACAATGCCACTTTCTGGACAAACGGCGATGACACACAATTCGGGGAGGATAATCTGTGGTTACTGCTTAAGTCGAGAGTGTCAGTGGGTTTTTTTGGGCATTTGGCATGGCAGACGTTAAGATTAATTTGGATGTAACCGTAGAGTGTCCCGCACTGGAATCAAACTCACGGTTCCCGTGAGTATGAGAGGCGACGCTCTAACGTGAGAAGCTAAAGAAGAAGAAGAAGAAGAAGAAGAAGAAGAAGAAGAAGAAGAAGAAGAAGAAGAAGAAGAAGAAGAAGAAGAGAAGAAGGAGGAGAAGAAGAAGAAGAAGAAGAGGGAGGAGAAGAAGAAGAAGAAGACACTAGAATGTCTTTTAGGTGTCGGGGGAGTGAGGTTTACTTCACTGCACAGCACCACCTGCTGGCGTCCGTAACACGCAGACCCGTAGACCCGTACCTGAGTGGACCTGGTACTTGTTGTCGGGGAGGGTCCAACTCGGGGACACGGACAGGAAGCGGCGGCCGGACCTGCGCAGGGCGTTGGTCACCGCCACCGCCGTGTACACCACCGGGCCAGAGACCGCACGGAACACAAACTTGGGAGGGGGCACCAGAACCTGATTGGAAAAAAAACAAAACACACACACACACACACACACACACCAGCGGATTAAAAAAACTCACTCAAGCATCACGGTCACGCTTAACGCCGGATTCAATCTGGAGGATTGAATCCTCTTTATTGGTCACATATATATATACACACACAGGGAAATGTGTTTCTCTGCATTTAACCCATCCTAGTAGCAGCTATTTGTATATACAGCTGCCCCCCGGGGAGCAGTGTTAGGGGGGGGTCTAGTGCCTTGCTCGAGGGACGACCTCGGCAGTGCACCCAGGTGTTTCGGTGGACTTGAACGGGCGACCTTCCGGTTCCCGAGCCCCAAGTCCCAACAGACTGAGCTTCTTGGTTCTATAAGCAGCGTAATACTTCCGGTATGATTCAAAGGTGGCCGTTCCCTTTCGGGAGTCGAGCTGGAACTACCGTTTCATCACACTAGTGATTATCTTTTGATAATATACTATAAACACCACAAACCACAACAGGCTGAGAGGATGGCAGTAGCTCAGTCTGTTAGGACTGCTTGGGAACCGGAAGGTCGCCGGTTCAAGTCCACCGAAACACGGTGCCTGCCGAGGTCGTCCTGAGCAAGGCACCCCCCCCCCCCCCCCTAACACTGCTCCCCGGGGGGAAGCTGTATATACAAACCCACTGCTCCTAATACTAGGATGGGTTAAGTGTAGAGAAACAAATGTCACTAGTTGTGTGTACATGTATGTCACCAATAAAGAGGATTCAATCCTCCAGATTTAGATTTAGATGTTAAGAGTTACTGTACATTACCTGCACTTCCACTGTCTTGTTGAATTCACTTTTCAGGATATCTCTGACCTGGGATTTGGCATATCCCACCGTGGCCCCAGAGGGAAAACCTTTTATTGAGGGGGGGGGGGGGGGTGAACAAATTCATATTCAGTTGGTAATCCTCTACGATGAAATAATCATGAAATGTTTAGTTAACTGTTTAGTTTTTTTTAACAAATGAAGCCAACGTACCGACTCTTACGGCATACGCGGGCCTGTCGATGCTGCAGAGATACTGCCTGGGCGCCGCCGTGGTGGCGGTGGCGATGGTGGTGGTGGCAGGGCTCTCGCTGGTGGTGGTGGTGACCGCGGTGGTCCCGAGACTTGGGACGGTACCAGGGATAGATGTTGGAACATGTGTAGCAGGGGTAGTGGTAGTAGTAGTAGTAGTAGTAGTAGAACTAGTAGAAGTAGTACTAGTAGTGGTAGTGGTAGTAGTAACCGGGGGTGTAAGAGAGGCTGTGTTAGCTTCTGGGGAAGCTGAGGCTGTTATGGAGTGGCCTTCTGTCGGTTGTTCGCTCACGCCCTCGTCGGCGACCATCCCGGGAGGAAGCGACGTGGCGTTGGGCGAGGGCTCCGTTGAGGACCATCGGACGGGGTCGTCGTCGGGGGTTGCGGCGCTAGCGGTAGTGGCGGCCGTGTCGTTGGCGGCCATCGGCGCGGTGGTGGCGGGAATGGGAGCGAGGGCTGCGCTGGCGCTCAGGGCGGGCGTGGCGGAACCCGCGCCGGCGTCGAGGGCCACAGACTCGGTGGTGAACCAGTAAACGTCCGTCGGCGAGGAAGAGGAGAGGAAGGTGTCGTCGGGTAGCGGAGCCAGAGAAGACCCCGACACCGTAGCCAGGTGAGAGCTGTCGGCCCCCGCCGTGGGCGTCGAGTACGCCTCTGTCTCCCGGACCGAGGAAGATACAACCCGGGTCGGAGACGCCGTTGCGGAGGCGTGATCGGAATGATCCGAGGCGCCCGTCGGCCAGAGACTCTGCGCCGTGTGGTTCACCGGGCCGCTTCCGTCGAGAGGCTCGTGGCCCGAGTACGACGACCCCCCAGAGGACTCCTCCTCCTCCTCCTCCTCCTCCTTCTTCTCCTCCTCCTCCTGCTGGGCCCATGTGGAGTTATCCGCCCGCCCCTGGTCCAGTCCGAACAAAGCGGTCGTGGGCATGCGGCTGGGGTCTACGGCGAAGGTCCCGGTGGGCGCCAGGTACCCGAGCTCGGAGAAGGTGACGTTCCCCCGGTGCTCGGCGGCGGCGCTCAGCTGCGTGGTGTAGTATTCGGCGCTGTTCATGTCGGGCAAGAGGAGGTCCGTGGCTTCGACGGCGAAGGCGTCGGACCAATCCACGTCCGAGGAGGCCGCCGTGCCGCTGTGGCCGCGGACCGGGGGCGTGGGCTCGAAGGCGAGCTGTGCGGAGGGGGACAGGGCGGGCGGGTAGACGGCGGAGGCGGGGGAACCGGCGGAGGTCAGGGCAGCGGCGTGACCCGGGGACGACGACGCGACACGCGGGTGAGAAGAGGACAGGGACAGCCCCACCCTGGTGGGGAAGGACGTGTCGTAGCTCTCCGTGGCGAACTCCACCTCTAGGTCGTACATGTCCGAAGGCAGGTTGGACACCAGGGAGTAGTCGTCTCCCTCCGAGCCCAGGTAGGACATGGTTTCCATGTACTCTCCGGAGCCCCAGTCCACATCCATGGTGTTGGTGGGGTACAGGTCTACCGGCAGGGCGTCTGTGGGTTCGGACAGTGCGGACGAGGGGTGGGGGCTGAAGAATGGCGAGTAGCTGGGCGCCAGTATCTCAGGCGGCGGGCTGAGGATAAACGGCGGCGCCGACGGCCCTACGGAAGCCCGGGGGCTCGGCGGCGGCGTGGAACCCTCCGGTGCATCGGGCAGGAGCGGGTGCTTTGATATCGTCAAAACTGACGTTCCTCCGTCCGACGATAGATCTCTAGTCCGTCTCGATGAGGGGCCCTCCGAGTCTGGACCAGATCCGGTCTCCCACGATCTGTGAGGAGTTATGTGTGCCCCTTCCTGCTCAGCGGTCGCTGAGTCGCTCGAGGTGAAGGATTTGGGCTTGTGAGAAGGTGAAAGGCCCCACTGGAAAAGCACCCTGTCAGCAGCCTCCGCATCAGAGTTTGGTGTTGGCCCCGGTGGCAGGCCGTCGGAGGGTGGTGTCACTGCAGCAGTAGAGTCGGGCTGTAGCGATGCCGCAGTGTCTGAGACTCGTACATTTTGCGGGAAGAACGGCAAATCTGGGCCATGGTGAGGAGGGCTGTCTGTGAGGGAATTCAACCAGGGTTCACCTGCAAGAACAAAGCAAAGCATTCATTCATTCAGCTCAATAGAATGTCAGAATGAGAAGTGAAACTGTACAATACGCCACTTTAGAAAATAAACATTCATGGGAAGTCCACCCTGGATCGATATTAAACTACTTTGCAAGCATAACGGACCACAGTCAATATATGCTTGGAGGTAAATGATTTGTTTACCTCAGGGACAGAAGGTAACAACATGATGAATAGAACAGCACAGCAAGAGGTTGAGGAAGATTTGTGATTTATTTATTTTCACAATATTCCCTTGCCTAAAATATGGGTTGACACTTTTTTCAGACCAGTTACTACTACAGCTGAACAATGGTATTTTGGTATTGGATTATGTATGTCTTCATAACAATATTTATATAACATTGCATTGCATGGTTGAACAAACTGACCGCAATGGGTGTTGTTGGAGCCAAATTAATATATATTGAATGTTATTGAGTCATGATCATGATGATTGAATGAAATGTGAATTTTTGCATGAACTTATAAATTGGTTCATTAGCAGGTAATGGCAGGCCTGGGTATAGGGCTACAGTTGTTTGACCACAAAGAAGCAACACATAGAAGCAACACAAGAAGAAGAAACATAACAGAGAAATGTCACATTGATAGATTGGAGTAATTGGATTTTTGCTATTTTATTGCAATTGGAACTGTGAACTTATTGTTTATATTTAAAGGAGAATAAAGCCATTTTTGTTGCAATTCTGATATTAGACTTTTTTGGTTTCAAGAACTTTTGTGTGCTTCAAATTCCCTGCCTTGCCACCAGAGGTGTTTTTATAGACTGTATAGATTTGTGTTGTAATGCAAAAGAGTAAATCAATAAAACAGCAACTTTAAGAGCACTAAGGCAGGGAGGTGTGAGGTATGGAGACGGTAAGGTCAACCGGTGATCTGCTGGGACGTACCCCTTTAAGAAAGGCTTCTGTCCTGATTTTAAACTGACCGTTTAACTTGACCTTCAGCTGATAGATGGGGCAATTAACTACTTATCAGGGAAGCAAAGCCTGATTTTGCGCAGAACACTCGAATATCCGAAAGGGTAACAATTGACAGGGGACAATCGGTAAAGCCTTAATTGTTAGGTTGTGCAGCACTGATGTTGATGTGGTGACGTAGTTTATAACCTCATTTTCCACAAGCATGAAGCATGGTGTTTTTGTCCCCATGTTACCCAACCTGCGTATCATGCATGATCTAGTCATAAAGGCAGCGAGGACAAGCCCTTACACTGTCATGCCGGCTTTTTTATATAGCGCTTTTATCCAAAGCGCTTTACAAGTCATGCCTCACATCACCCATTCATACACCGATGGCGGAGTCAGCCATGCAAGGAGACAGCCAGCACGTCAGGAGCAGTTAGGGTTAGGGTGTCTTGCTCAAGGACACCTCGACAGTTTTTGCTAGGAGGAGTTGGGGGATCGAACCAGCGACCTTTCGGTTGTGAGGCGACCGCTCTACCTCCTGAGCTATACTGCCGCCGTCTGTCATGCATGTCAGGTCAGGACTATGACCAAGTGCCGGTTCCCAGCTGTCGGTGACACAGCTCTTAAATAATTCACAGTAATAGAACTTCCAATTGCGCCTGAGAGCTATATCACCCTTCAGTATTCCTTATAGGCTAACAACCGGTTGAATCACCGGTGCCATTGAGTTGAGACCATGAGCTGACAAATTGATAAACCAGAAAAGAGAAAAGAGATTCTATTGAATCGTATTCAGTATATGACATAAGACCAACACCGAACTCACTTTTCAAACCTCACTTAAAGCTTAAGCTATCGTTGGTCAGTGTTATCAATAAAAAAAGGACCATGTTGATACCATGTTTTTGCACAATTCAAAACATGTACATATCATCCATCAGTTACTTTATCGTTCTTTTAATGTTCATTTTTATTGTGTAAAGTATCTTTATAGTATTGTCCTACTGTGGGAGGGAATTGGGAGCAAGCATTTCGATGTACGTTGCATTTGACCCAAAATGAATACTTACAATTCAGAATACCATATATAACAAGAAGAAACCTATACACTCTATAAAATAACAACAGGTTAAAGGAGAGAAACTTGGCCAACGCCTTAAGTGTGTCACCCACTCATCGTCTCGCTTACACTTTGTAGCGCAAGAGCAGAATCCAACACACACACACACACACACACACACACACATCAAAACCACCAGCGGATCAACTACAAGGGCCGGGGGGAGACAATTTTTTTTTTTTAAACACACACCACTTAACAGCATGACAATGACTGAATGCTGCATCTGGAGCTTCGACATCATCACTTCTCAGCATCACTCGATCATATAACCCCAATATCCGAGGCACCAGCAGCAGACTCACAGCCTCTGGTCCCCACCCTGGGGAACGACTCCCTGCTAAATTACACCCCGACAAGCTGCGACTTTAATTGAGTCAACATGGGCTTTCGGAACCGCGTTCCCCCCCCGGATCAGAGCGAGCCGAGACGTTATTCACGGGGGACTGGGGGAGGCTGTCTCCGAGCTGCGGGCGCGGAGCCAGACAACCACGCAGAGAGCGGCTCGGCCAAGTGTTTGAACCCTGAGTGACTCAGGGCGCGCAGGCACACCGCACAGCGCACACGCACGCACACATGTACGGCACGCACACACGCATACTGTGCAAGCACACGTGCACACACACACAGGCAGGCACACCGCACAGCGCACACGCACGCACACATGTACGCCACGCACACACAACACTGTGCAAGCAAACGTACACACACACACACACACACACACACACACACACACACAGGCAGGCACACCACACTGTGCACGTCGCACACACGCACGTACACACGCATAAAAATATCATACATTTTCTTCTATAGGGACTGTAATACAAATACAAGTAATACAAAGTGAGTGCCAAGACTGAGGGGAGCAGCGGTGAACGGTCATGTACACACACAGTGAAATGAGCTGCTCTGCATTTAACCCACCCTAGTATTAGAAGCAGTGGGCAGCTATATATCTACAGCTGCCCTAGAGGTGGGGGCAGTGTAGGGGGTCTGGTGCCTTGCTCAAGGGCACCCCGGGAGTGCCCAGGTGTTTCGGGGACTTGAACCGGCGACCTTCCGGTTCCCAAGCCAAGTCCCAACAGACAGAGCTTCTTGCTTCCATAAGCAGCGTATTACTTAGGCTATGATTCAAAGGTGGATTTCCTTTAGAGGGTCGAGCTGGAACTACCGTTTGACCATCACAGAAGAACTATTTGCAATTATCATGAAAATAGTATGTATAATAGATTTTATATATATATATAATTGAACCATGAAACAGTATTTTATCTTATTATTTTTACTTTAAGAAATACAAATACAGAAAAAGAAAGAAATACAGAGACAGACAGATATGCTATGATGAAAACGGTTGGCATAACTACACAAGACTTTCATCACTTCATCCCATTGTGAAATCCACATTGATAGAAGCAGTAATAGCATTGGAAATGGAACAAATTCAGAGGGGCCTCATGCCCTCATCCCATAATTACAACCAAATGACTACGAGGCGTCGGATATATGCCGATCATGCCACAGAGCGATATTGCCATCATTACGTCCACCGCGGAGTTCCTTCCTCCTCCTCCTCCTCCTCCTCCTCCTCCTCCACCCTCCTCCACCCCCCATCCTTAACTCTGTTGACCCAGAAAGCTCCATTGCATCATGCTAATGCTGGCTGCTCCTGTCTCCACACGGTGTATCAGAGCAGGGGCAGGGTATAATCTCTATGATTAGATCATTCCACTCAGGTAGATTCCTCCACATTCCCCCTGTGTGATACAGCTAGGGCCAGCCAGAGGGAGAGAGAGAGAAGCTCATAAGAACAGTGAGATGCCATGAAGAGCGAAGCAGCCACGCCTAAATTATTTAAACTAATGTGATGTAACGACAAGCGGAAACCGAGCGCGCCAGACGGCAGGCAGGGGAGAAAAGGGGGGAGATGGGGGGGAGATGAGGAGAGGGGGGGGGGGGGGGATTAACATTACAGCAAGGGGACCAGTGGACAACAGTCTCGAGAAACAGGAGCGCAACCGCGCTACCCCGAAAAGCTGCCAAATGCTGGAGCCTATATGGGGACCAACCGCTACCAAGAAGATACCAGTGGAGATCCCACACCTCCACCACTCAAATATCACGTCATAACTAGACCCTGCTGGCCAGGGGACGGAACTGCAGCCTGTCTGCAGACGCTTCCTTCTTTACCGCATTCCCCTCTTTCTCCCCTGTAGTAGGTGTCACCCTTGTGTTTGAATTCTCTCTCTCCCTCCCTCCCCCTCTCTCTCTCTCTCTCTCTCTCTCTCTCCCTCTCTCTCTTCCTCTCCATCCATCTCTCTCTCTCTCCCATCAGAAGTAGTGACCTATTCCCCTAAGATATAGAACCATAGTTCTTGCTGGTCAAAATAAACGAGGTCCCCGAGGTGTCTTATTGATAGACTAAAGACTAAATATAGAATTCTCTCTCTCTCTCTCTCTCTCTGAATGATGAAACATTGACCAAGCATGGGCTGAGTGTGAGCGATCACATTGACTAGAACATTGGGTGAGTGTGAGCGATCACATTGACCAGAACATGGGCTGAGTGTGAGCGATCACATTGACCAGAACATTGGGGTGAGTGTGAGCGATCACATTGACCAGAACATTGGGGTGAGTGTGAGCGATCACATTGACCAGAACATTGGGGTGAGTGTGAGCGATCACATTGACCAGAACATGGGGTGAGTGTGAGCGATCACATTGACCAGAACATTGGGGTGAGTGTGAGCGATCACATTGACCAGAACATTGGGGTGAGTGTGAGCGATCATCCCCACAAAAAAAGTTAAATTAGGGTTTTTTTCATTTTTTTTTACAAAATATACGACCGCAATAAAGTTTCATTACTGTGACATCATCATCAGCTCAGAATTAATATGGCAGGAATCATTTATTCATTATGTGAGAGAAAAAAATCGGACGGAAATGAACATCTATTTCCGCACACATCACGTCACGCCACGGGTTGAGTCTTAATAGCTGCCGTCTACACGCTGACGAGTCTAATTAGCATGTAGGGCTCAGCTTGCAAAAGTTTTAAAAAGTCATTTAAAAAAGGTTGTCTGTGTTTGTTTCGAATCTTTGTAGACAATATAAATCCTGGTCTGATTTGACACGTTGCCTTGCAGGGACTGGAAAGTGACAGATTGCCAAAGTGTCTGCCTGTATCTTGGTTGCCTGGTTTCCCTGTTTCTGTTACCGACCAAACTTAAAACTTAATTTGTCATGGTTTTTTTTCCACCCTAAATAGCATTCAATTCCGTCAGTGGCGTGTTTACAGCTTGAAAACGTCAGCAAAAACCGTTTATAAGAACTGGGAGCCCTTTCATTACAAGATTCAGGTTCCAGAACAGCCAAACATCTGCGGAGCACACATTAAAATGACACACAAACGCACGCACACACACACACACACAGGCGCACACACATACATACACACACGCGCGCGCACACACGCACAGGCACACGCACACACACACACACACACCACCCACCCACAGACACACAAGGCGCACCCACACACACACATACGCACACACACACACACAAACACACAGCAAGCACACACACACACACACATGCACGTACGCACACCTATATGTCGACACATCTATATGTTCACACACACACACACACACCCACATACACAAACACATGTTATGCACATCTATGTACAAAGAAACACACACTAAAACAAATGCACCAAGTGTTACATGTGTGGAGAAATGTGAGCTACTAATTACAGGCCCCCTCCCTTACCCCCCCCCTTAATGACATCATTCATGATGTCATTTCCTATGCTCCCCAGACTTCTTAAAACAACTACAAAAAAAACAAAAAAATGAATGGCTCTGCATTTTCATTTGACTTATTTGACTTGACTTACTTATTTTTTATAAAAAATATATTGTTTTAAAGAAGGAAAGGGAGGGAGGAGGAGGAGGAGGAGGAGGAGATGAAGAAGAAGGAGGAGGAGGAAGGGGTTCTCTGGGTCTTAGCAGGGTCTAACTATAACCCCACACATGGTTCTGCTTTCTGCAGAGCCCCCCCCCCCCCCCCCGATGGAGCCTAAGTGCAGTCCAACAATCAGGGGTTCAGCTGTGTTGACGTTTGGTTTTTATTGGGAAAGCTTTTAAGACGGGGAGAGAGGGAAGGGGACTCCATTTTGCTTTTATCTGTTTATCTGGGTTTTTTTTAATTTATTTATCAGAGTTCAATTCGATTAGTCTCTAAATAAAAACGTCAGCCATCCTCCTCCCCCCCCGACTCATCCTGCTCTCACAGGGCTTTCGTTTTGAGGCTACGCAATACGACGGCTTCTAAAGTCCAGCCCGCACGCAATCAAACTCTGGAATCGGACTCCATGAAATGCTTGTTTGGGGCAACTTCAGCACAACGTTTCCCCCGCCCCCGATTTTCCATTTTTGTTTTGTAATTGTTCACAGTTATCCCAGACATCCACACGGAGCTTAATCTGAATGTACATCTGGAGGATTTAATCCTCTTTATTGGTCACACACACATGTACACACCAGAGTGAGATGTGTTTCCCTGCATTTAACCCATCCTAGTATGAGGAGCAGTGGGGCAGCTATTGTATATACAGCTGCCCTGGTTTGGTGCCTTGCTCACGGGGCACCTCGGCAGTGCCCCAGGTGTTTCGGGAACTTGAACCGGCGACCTGCCGGTTCCCAGGCCAAGTCCCAACAGACTGAGCTACTGCCGCGGCCCTGCTTAAGGTTAAGGTTAAGGTTGAGGTACGATCACTCAGCCCCCCGGTCGACAGAAGCCATGGTCTGGAATGACCTGTAGCTCGCGTAGAAGCAGCAGCAGCAGCAACGGAGGAGGTCAGACCGAGGTCAAGTCTGCTCTTGATTCAAACAGCCCTGTGGTCCCACGGACCTGAACCATTTTAGGATGAAAACAAATGAGAGGAAGGGAGGGGGAGAGGGAGGGAGGGAGGGAGGGAGAGAGGGAGGGGGGAGGGAGAGAGGGAGGGAGGGAGAGGGAGGGAGAGGGAGGGGGAGGGAGGGAGGGAGGGAGGAGGGAGGGAGGGAGGGGGAGGGAGGGAGGAGGGGAGGGAGGGAGGGAGAGGAGGGAGGAGAGGGAGGGAGGGAGGGAGGGAGGGAGGGAGGGAGGAGGGAGAGGAGGGAGGGAGAGGGGAGGGAGAGAGGGAGGGAGGGGGGAGGGGGAGGGGGGGAGGAGAGGGAGGGAGGGGAGGGGGGAGAGGGAGGGAGGGAGGGAGGGGAGGGAGGAGGAGGGAGGGGATGGGGAGAGGGAGGGGAGGGAGGGAGAGAGGGAGGGAGGGAGGGGAGGGGGAGGCACAGAGAAAGGAAGGAAAGTAACAACAAGCAACCCAATGAAAATAAAAAAACACGCTTTACAGTCGTACTCATATAACAACATTCGAATACATCCGGAAAATTGGTCAGAGGGGAGCGCTGACATTCTACACACTTACACTTACTCACAGTAAGACCCCCCCCCCCACACACACACACACACAGAGACACACAGAGACACACACATACAAACACACACATATACATACCTACACACACACACACACACATGTATATACAGTACATGCACCCAAAGTTACACACAGGTATACATACATACACACACACACACACACACACACACACACACACACACACACACACACACACACACACACAGACCTCAGATGTCCTGAGAAAGACAGGAAAGCAGGTAACCTTAGAGGCCCTGAGGAGTGTGTCACTCAGCAGTCCACACATGGCACCAACGACCCCTTCCTATTGGTCAATCACTCAGCTCCATTTAGATGACCATGAGTCCTTGCAATATAACAGCTGTTCCACGACAGCCAGGCCTAAAGAGTTAGCTTCCACGACAGCCAGGCCTTTATGGAGTTAGTTAGCTTCCATGACAGCCAGGCCTATAAAGAGTTAGTTAGCTTCCATGACAGCCAGGCCTTTATGGAGTTAGTTAGCTTCCACGACAGCCAGGCCTTTATGGAGTTAGTTAGCTTCCATGACAGCCAGGCCTATAGAGAGTTAGCTTCCATGACAGCCAGGCCTATAAAGAGTTAGTTAGCTTCCATGACAGCCAGGCCTATATAGAGTTAGTTAGCTTCCATGACAGCCAGGCCTATAGTTAGCTTCCACGACAGCCAGGCCTATAGAGAGTTAGTTAGCTTCCATGACAGCCAGGCCTATAAAGAGTTAGTTAGCTTCCATGACAGCCAGGCCTATAAAGAGTTAGTTAGCTTCCATGACAGCCAGGCCTTTATAGAGTTAGTTAGCTTCCATGACAGCCAGGCCTAAAGAGAGTTAGCAGCGGGAGGACGGGCACCTGTGCTAGGTTGCGGTTCTGGTTTGAATGTTCTCCCTTTCAGCCCGGCTCTCCCCCTAAACAACAGGCCTGTCGACGTAGGACCCGGGCACCGGGCTGAACCAAAACCATCTGCTCTGGTGGATAAATAAATAAATAAATGAATAAACAGGCAGGCAGGCAGGCAGGCAGACGTTTCGGCCGGGCGCACAATTGGGATGTAGCCTCGGCAGAGCGGGCGATATGGCCTTGGCATGAGCGTCTGCCAAGTGTTGGAGCTCGGTGGGGGGTGGGGGGCCTGGGTCATTTCTCTGGCTGACAGACTGCCTTCTTCTTCTTCTCCTTCTCCTTCTTCTTCTGAGCTCAGTGTAAACACACACTCTGTCTGTCTGTTATTAATGTCGGGTGAAGGCTTCATTCATGGCGGGGAACTGAGATGTCCGAGCTTAAGCCTTAACCCCGCCCCCCCCCACCCTCCCCCGCCCACGGGCGATCAATGAGTCGCTTTGTAGGTTTGGGTTGAATCAATTGAATTTAAATAATCTAAATAACATGTATCATCACACGCGTGTGTATCCCTAGTAGTAGCAGCACTCACCACTTAGTAATACTAATTAGATTAGTATGATACTAAATATCACAAACAAAAAGTGTTTAGTTTGTATATGAGATGCCCAGAAGGCTTTCCAGAAAGGGTTTCTGCTTTTGTTTCCTCAAATTAGCAGAAACAACATAATGATAACACCCCCCCCCCCCCCCCCCAAATCATAACCCTGACTAATATATTGCTATATTGGCCTCAGTCCAGGCAGTCCATTGTTCATCTGTGTACCTGTATATCCATAATCCAAGACGATATCTAGTTTGATTGAAGTGTGATGTATGTATTGATGTAATATTGTAGCATTGCCTTGCATCAAATATATGTATCATAACAAGATTTTACTGTGAGTGTTCTTTTGATACCAGGCCACGACACCAGTGGTAGCCTGGTGAATATAAAAATATAAATGCATTAAATAAATAAATAATAAACTGTAATAACCACTTCACTTACTTCAAACCCGCCTCTAAAAGGGTACATGCCACTGGCACATAATAACCAAGATGACCCTTGATCTAAAAAAGAGTACATTTATCTCAAATATGTCCACAACAACCTCTTCATCTCTAATTTTCCTATCCTCCTTGACCTGTCCTTAACCAGGACTGCCCTCCACGGGGGGCTCTGGAGGATCTGGCTCTCTGTGGTCTCTGCCCATTGATCTGTGACTGGCCCCCTGCTCTGATGAATAATGAATGGCCATATTGTCATCCTCCACAAAGATCCCGTTTCACATGGCGACCGACTCCACTGGCTATGAGCCGGGACTCCGCTGGCCATCCAATCGCCAAGCTGCACGGACACAGCGCGGCGGTGAAGGAACCACAGAATCCCTCAAATAAATACCATACATTAATCAAATTAATACCAAATAATAAATACATTTTGTGTGGATTTAAATCGATTATTTTAATAAAAACAAATGCTCCTCATGCAGATGTATTTCGATTACGGTTATAAGATTAGCTTAGATTCAAACGTATTTTCATCTCACAGCACAAGTACAGTACAGCGAAAATAATTTGGCATCTAACCAGAGTGCAAATGTTGCACTAAAGTGCATGGTGCATGGTAATATATAATTGACAGCGGTTGAATAAGATGTATAAAACAGTCTACTAAAACAACTACTACTAAAAACAGGTATAAAATAACTTATAGAGTAGGGATGAGATATGTGCAGAATTATAGGATATATAATAATATATATATAATATATATATATATATATAATATATATAACAGTTCTGAGCAGACAGAATGGGAGTATAAGGAGAGAGCAGGAGCATATACAGTACATGGAGGAGGACAGGAGAACCCATCTGTCCTGGATCCACATGCTCGGTTTGACCTTAAAACTATAAACAGCTCCCATCGCAGGTGCACCGCATCTGCGATCTCATAATACATCATAATAAAACTGAAAAATAGTTATATTTATTATTATTACCGTTTAAAGGATTTATTTTCTCTGAACAACTGGGGACTAATTAAGCAAACATGAAATGTAGAGTCTCCCTATTGTAGCCTGCGTGAAAAAGCCTGCAAGCGACGACAACATAACATAACATAACATACAGTACGATCAATCATTTCATCGATCGGCTGTTGAATGAACTGCTGTGGCATGTAAAGCAAGTGCCTCCGGTGGTCTAAGTGAACGCTCTTATCATCACCGCTAATTAGCCAACAGGCTAGAGACGTGGCCACTAAAACCCTCTGTTGGTCAATTTGTGTGGGCCATTGCTCGATAAACAAGAGATTACCGTTTGGCTGATGTAACTAAACTAGGCCTTCATCGAGGGTCAAAAAAACACCAATTGTTCGGTTGATTTCATAGACATTTAGGCTGAGCAGCAGTGATATTGGGAAATCTAAAGCACCAAAGGAGACCAGAAGGTACTTTGGAGCGGCTTGGGGTTCTCTACGATGCCCATCCCAAAACAGATTCATGACTGTGATGGTGCTGCTCCAGGGCTGAGGCGTGCCCCGTGCGGCTAAAATAAACAGCTGTTATCCACAGCCAAAGTGGAGCCGAGTGGAGGGAGGTTATTCCGAAAAACACCCCCCCCCCCCCCCCGGCTTTCACAAGAGGAAACGTGGCGAGTTTATGCTCAGGCTTGAGCCTTATCGCATTGGTCCTTATCTGGAAGACAAACAAGATAAGAGGAGGTAGCCCGGTGCTCCATCGCAGGCGTCAGCAGCAGCAGAAACATCTGGAAGAAACGTCTCCATACACCCCCCTCCCCCTCCCCCCCCCCCCCCATCCCTCTCCTCCCTCTCCACCTCAGAGGACCCTCTCTGCAGACAGGAAGGGCCCCGTGGCTGGGGGCCCTCCACAGGAGTTCAGCTCTTCACTCACACACACACTCTACAACCCCGAACTGGGCCAGGGGGAAAAGCAGCTGGGCGGTTGCTGTATTCAGACGTCAGGTGTCAGGGTGCTGGCCGTTGAGCAGTGTGGGACTTCAGGACCGCCGCGGTTAAAGTAGAATGAAGCCATGAAGCCCAAGCAGAACCGGCAGTGTACGCCACGGTCAGTGTGCATGCGTGCGTGCGTAAGTGTGCCTGTGTGTGTGTGTGTGTGTGTGTATGTGTGTTGCGTGTGTGATGTGTGCGCATAAGATAAGATCAGGGCTTCACAGTGTGATGTGATCGGTGAACACATCATGGTCCACAGAGTTCCCCATTGAAAAGCATTAGTGCGCACATACAATGTGAGTTAGTGCTGTTGTCATTGTCTGCGACCTTAAAAACATATTTAAAACATATTAAATAGGTCACCGTGTAGCCCATTGATGCCCATTGATGTTGAAAATGACTAAGAGATTACTGTTAAAAAATATATATTGATATATATGTATTGTGAAATAAGACTAATAATGCATTTTGATGCCTGTTCTATTAGCCACCACTGTTCTGTTTTTGATCATTATATAAACAGATCACTCGCTTGAAAACAAAAGCCATATTTGTTTGAAATAGTGGTGTCCAGTGTTCCAATGTCCTATTCTCACCCCTACCCTATCCTCACCCCTACCCTATCCTCACCCCTACCCTATCCTCAGCCCTACCCTATCCTCACCCTAGACATCCTCAGCCTACCCAATCCTCACCCCTACCCTATCCTCACCCCTAGACATCCTCACCCCTACCCTACCTCACCCTAGACATCCTCAGCCCTACCCTATCCTCACCCCTACCCTATCCTCACCCCTAGACATCCTCCCCCCTACCCTATCCTCAGCCCTACCCAATCCTCACCCCTAGCCATCCTCACCCCTACCCTATCCTCACCCCTACTGTAAGTGGCTTTGGACATGTCTACTACTAAATGATAAATGACTGCTTAGTCAAACACGTCGATAACAATGGATTCTAAAGCGGCTATGCGTGAAGTCTGCATGTCCGAGTAGAGTTTGTCAATGCCTCTACACGATCCATACAATTGGCTCAATAACCTACAGTATGTTACACCCTATGGATCTCCTGGGGAACACAGTTAACACACATTGTAGGTATTTTTAACATGTCAAGACGCTGATGAGCCATTGCATAGGGGGTGAAACCAAACTGTGTAACACCACTAGCGTCTGCACAGCCTTACAGTACAGCGTTATGTAGCCCTATATTGCCATTGAGTCTTGCCCCTCTGTGTCCTCCAGACACATACTGAGACTTAGATAGAACCACGTTTTTGGTCAGGAATACATATTGTGTGTGTGTGTGCATTTTTGTGTCAGCGGGGGAATAATACAGTGTGTCTCCTACCTGCAGCGTGGGAGGTGGCTTGGATGGCGGTAACCAGCGCTGTCAGGCCCAGGAACGCCCCACACAGCCAACCAGCACAGCGATAACCTCTGAAGACCACCACCACCACCACCACCACCATGGATGAGTCGAAGCTGCTCATTTTGATATCAAACGGTCAAGGCATTGTATCCACTGGAAAATGAAACGTATTCATCCCCAAAAAAGTAGGTCAATGCATAAGTTTTGGGTGGGTGGGTGGTGGGTGGGTGGGTGGGTGGTGGGGGGCTCAGTAGTGATGGCTCAGTTGATGACGCCTGGTCCAGTCCCACGTCGGATGTTCATGCTGAAAACAAAAAAAAGAGCAATAGAGAAGAATCTTTCTTTAGTATCCGTGCAGCTTGGAACTCAAACGTCATGTGGGTTCATTCACAGGAGCACCCTATCTCCACAGTGGTCTAGCTGCAGCATACGTTTGTTACTTCAAGGACCGCGTGTTTGCTCTGGTTCAATAAAGGATGGAGGTCTGCATATT
>CM051010.1:13683882-13686382 GCA_027704905.1 Muraenolepis orangiensis | reverse complement strand
CACACACCAGGTTTTATATCGTAATAAAAATATATGTTTCACACATTGTAAAAATTGTTATATATCTAAATTTGACTGGGTGCTGACTCCACATTCTACCACTAAGTATTACAAACGTATTGGTCTTGGAATGGAGTTTGTTTGTTGTTGTTTTTTAGCTGTAAGTATAGCAAAGGTTTGGACTGTAATAGGGACGTCAAATAAAGGTGGAGAGGGATCCAATCAAACACTAATCTAAAACAAGGTAGTCCTAATATGGTACGATGCAGTTAAAATGGTTGAAGCCACAGAGCAGTTGAAATACACTTAATAACTAGTCATAACAACAATGTGTGTGTGTGTGTGTGTGTGTGTAAAAACACAGTTTCACAGTGATGGCATCATCACACCTGGGACCACCGTATATATACCCTGAACGAAGACCCGCCCCCCCCCCCAAGCCCCGCCCCCACCCCTTAAGGAACAGCAGGCAGCCAGCAAATGGGGCGTGTCTCTAACTTACTCCACGTCATTAGAGTGTGTGTTATTGTTGAGAATAAAGGGAGGAAAGAGTGAGTCAGCACTTGTTTTAACTCCACCCACCACCACCTTTCATTACCCCCCCCCCCCCCCCCCCACCCACCCCCACCCACCCACCCCACCCACCCCCTCCCTTTATTACTTTTGGCAGCGACTTGACTTTTTCCCAGACGAACGCAAGGTGACAGTTCTTCAGAAGAGGAGGAGGAGGAGGAGGAGGAGGAGGAGGAGGAGGAGGAGGAGGAGGAGGAAGAGGAGGAGGAGGAGGAGAAGGATGATGAGGATGAGGAGGAGGAGGAGGAGGAGAATGAGGAGGAGGAGGAGGAGGAGAAGAGTAGGGGGAGGAGGAGGAGGAGGAGGAGGAGGAGGAGAGAGGAGGAGGAAGAGAATGAGGAGGAGGAGGAGGAGAAGGAGGAGAAGGAGGAGGATAAAGAGGAGGAGAGGGAAGAGGAGGAGGAGGAGGAGGATAAAGAGGAGGAGAGGGAAGAGGAGGAGGAGGAGGAGGAGAAAATGTAGGAGGAGGAGGAAGAGGAGCAGAGGGAAGAGGAGGGGGAGGAGAAGGAGGAGTCGGATAAAGAGGAGGAGAAGACGGAGGAGGAGGAGGAGGAGGGGGGGGGGGAGGAGGGAGAGTTTGGCAGGAGAATACCAATGGAGCCAGCATTGTGGTAACGCATTGAGGTGAGGAATGCTTCTCACATCATTTCATGAGTTCAAGGACCCGGTGGTGTGACTCAGAATCAACAACCACAGCGTGGACAGGAGTTGGACTAAGGTTTGACACCTGACGTGTGTAGTAAGTATTTTTCGTTTTTTAAATAAAATACCCCAAAAATAAAAAGATGTGAATTATAAAGGCTGAGAGTCCGAGAGACCCGAGCCCTGCATAACACACACCTCGGAGTTGTAAGGTATTTCTAAATTGGATGGCAGAACTCGTGTATTTAAAAATGGAGGCTCAAAATTCGGAGGCTCCTCAGCACACAGTCACACTGTGAAGTACATGTTGGTACGCTAAAGTCACATGTACAATTTGTATATATTTGTTTCTTTCTTTTTTTCTTTCTTTCTTCACGAAATACAACATTCATCGTGTGAAACTGGGGAATAAATTAGGTTTTTCCAAATCCAAATGGTGTTTTGTCTCTTGTTTGATTTAGAAAAACCAAAAAAAACTAAAGATAATAATAAACTCTCTCCACACTGCTTAATTAATTATGCAATATAGTCACTGTATAATTACCTCCATCATGCATTAATTGGTGACACTTGACGCTTTTACATAAGTTCAGACTTTAAATGAATAATAAAAGAGTCACCCGCTGAGTGAGGTTCAACATCACAGGTCACACATTACATTCATTTTGTGCACGTGACCATGACTTTAAAGGTATAAATTGGTATATTTTTGATTTAAAATTGAATTTACAGCTCATTCCATTCCACTAACCCCAAAACATCTGCTTGTTTCCCCCCTCCCTCCCCCCCTTAATTACAAATTGAGATATTGATAAAGCTACCAAACACCAAAGACTAAAACAAAAACACACACATATAGAAAAAAAACCATTCTGAGGAGAAGTTAAGATATTAAGGGAACAGATCAACCAATAGCTATAGCAATTTTGGTGGGTTTAAGGAGGGAAACACAGAGTATAGGGAGAACGCTCGTTGCTTGTATATACAGAAACTAACTCAGTGGATGCAGGGTGCGTTTTTGCATGGTAAATCCTCCCTTTTGTACACACACACACACACACGCGCACACACACGCCTGCACACACACACACACACACACACACACACACACACACACACACACACACCCCTACGCACACTTACTGCATAAACATTCACCGGGGGGGGGCTGAAACATATAAACATCCCTAAAAGCACTTTAAAACAATTAAAATTGTCTTATTGAAAAGGAGTTAAAATGAAAGAAACCAGAATTATTGCCAGACTACTCTGTGAAGCCGCAGTG
>CM051010.1:13673882-13678882 GCA_027704905.1 Muraenolepis orangiensis | reverse complement strand
CGCTCCGTGGCCACAGCCATGTGCTGCTGGGCCTGCGGGGAACACGCCGGAAGGAAAGAGAAGAGTGAAGAGAAGGAGGGTAAAAGGGGTCCGCACTTTTTCTGGCACTTCTACCTACAAGATTTTTGTTAACTTACCTGAAATCTCCGCAGTGTGAGTGTTGCTTACGATAGTATCGGATTTGTATAGCACAGTACTGCATAGTTTAGTATAGCATTATTATCGTATTGTTCATAATTCATAATTCATAATGCGGGAGGGAATGGGGAGTAAGCATTCCATTGTACTTCACAAATGGCACAAATAAAAACATCTTAAATCTTGAATCTTGAGATGATGGTAATTTTAAACGATGCGTTTGTGATCGGGTCAGAAATACACAACTGGATGGTGATTTATTCCCCCCTATGGTCTTACCTAATGGAACATTCCGTGACCAAACGCAAACCGCATCGAGCATAAAACAAGTTTACCTGCAAAGGACTTGGTGGTCTGGTCTCATGCCTGAATAAGAATCTACTTATTTTTACTTAAGTACTGTATGCTGACTGCTTAAAATGTTAAGACAGTCCGTCTACCCCCTTTACCGCTCCCTATCTCCATCTCCCTCTCCATCTCTAATCCCCCCCCCACACCACGAGCAGCCTGGGATGCGAGGACAGAGGTCTGGGTTCCCCCCCAACCCGCCCCTCCCCTGTACCTGGCTGAGGTTGAGAGGCTGATGCTGGAAGGGGTGGGGCCCGGAATGTGGGTGTCGGTAGGCCACGCCCCCTGGTAAGTGGTGGTTTCCGGACAGCACGCCGTTGGTGGACTTGAACGTGTAGGCGGAGTTCTGATGATTCATGGCGTCTGCAAACAAACAGATCGAAACGGGAAACAGAAGGACGAGCGGTTACTTCTCCCCCGTATACGATCTGCTTCGGTCAACTTTGGGATCTTGAGGACGAGACCGGAATTGGACCGTCGTCGGGCCTTGGTCTCCATGTCTCCATGTACTCGTTTCCCCACAGGGCTACGGCTACATGGCTCTATGGTTTGTTCTACTAAGTACAGAGTGAGAACTGGTACTTGGGGGGAAAAAAGGTTCCACTTCGCCTCCTGGGCGTACTGCCAAGGTCGCCCTTGAGCAAGGCACCAGGCCCCTAACACTGCTACTCCCCTGCTCCCCTGTATATACAATAGCTGCCCCACTGCTCCTAATACTAGGATGAGTTAAATGCAGAGAAACACATTTCACTGTGCGTGTGTACATGTATGTGAGCAATAAAGAGGATTCAAATCCAGATTTAGATGTCGTGATCTTGAATCATATCAAATGAAATGGTACAATGGTAAATATAAATGGTAAAATGAACTGCATTTATATAGCGCTATAGCTTTCTAACCAGTGGCCACTCAAAGAGCTTTACAGTCATGCCTCACATTCACCCATTCATACACTGACGGCGGTTTATGAATGGGTGAATGCAAGGCGTTGGCCAGCTCGTCCTGGATAGCAGTTAGGGTTAGGGTGCCCTGCTGGCTAGGAGGAGCCAGGGGATCAAAACCAGCGGCCAGGCGACACGGCTCGACCTTCTGAGCTACTGCTACCCCCACATTTAAGGCACTTTCATTAAAAAATAAAGAGAGTTTTGCGGTAGGCCTCTGAAAAATGTCTCGATCCACACTGCAGATTCGTCACCTTTCACGGAATACATTTAGAAATCTGGCTTTGTGATTTCTGGTGTTTTTTTAAGACTATCATGACTATCACCGATTGATCAAACATAAACCAGGTGAAACTGGAACTCTTAAGGGGTTGAGTGTTTTAAGCTGAAACCTCCCCCCCAGCAGCCCTCTCTCTCCTCTCTCTCTCCCTCCGCTCTCTCCCCCCTTTTCTGCATTTACCCGGCATCAGGCGGTCGCACTCGCCCAGCGGCTCCCCGCCCTGCGTCTTCAGCGGCGGGGGGATGATGATGGTGCGGGAGTTCATGTTAGCGTAGTTGTCCAGCAGCGCGGCGCCCTTGCCGTCGCTGTAGCCGTAGCCGTTGCCGACGGCGACGTGGTTGTTGTTGTTGTTGTGGTGGTTGGTGGCCGCCCGGGTCTCCATGGCGTAGGGGCTGTTGTGGCCCGAGCAGTCCGAGTCGGGCGAGTCGTGCACCGTCACGCAGCTGATCACGTTCTTCCTGTGCTTCGACGGCACGCTAGAGGGGGGAGAGAGAGAGAGAGAGACACAGAGAGAGAGAGAGAGAGAGAGAGAGAGAGAGAGAGAGAGAGAGAGAGAGAGAGAGAGAGAGGAGAGAGAGAGAGAGAGAGAGAGAGAGAGAGATCAATCATGGGTGGAACAACAGGATACTTAAGAGTGGCCCCTGGGTGCTCAACAACCTGCATATAAAGACGTTGAGACAATCTACTGGACGACCGGCAGGTATATATACTGTACATATAAACACACACACACACACCGGTAAACAAGAGGTCATCTAGAGGGCACTCAGTAGAGCGCATACCTCTCCGCCACGACAAAAAGGTCCCCTGGATCTGGATTTGGATCCGGATCTGCCCCAAAATTAAATCAACTGTTCCTTTGATCATAAGTAATCTAAACACAAGGTTTTGTCTAATTCCATAGATCCGTTTTTGAGTTATTTTGCTAACAGACAAACACTGGCGATTTTGTTTTGTGTTTCGGGAACCGACCGCGAAAAACCCGAGTGGAACAGGACACTTAAGACAGCCCCTGGTTGTGCCAAAAAGTCCCCATGATCCAGATTTGGATCCTGATCTGCGCCAAAACCGAATCAACTGTTCCTTGGATCAATAAGTAATCAAACCACCAGGTTTTGTCCAATTCCGTACATAGCTTATTGGAGTTATCTTGCTTAACAGACAAACCCTGGCGGTTCTGGTGTTTTTGTTCGTGTTTTTTGAAGAAAAACACAAAACCGAACCCAGACTCACTTGTTGTTATTGCTCCGCTTGTGGTCCTCGTCGTCGTCCGTGTCACTGCTGATGGTGATGATGCTGACCGCTGGGCTGGGCGTGTCAGGGATGACGATGGTCTGTCGCGGGGCGTGGTGGTGGTGGTGGTGGGGGTGGGGGTGGGGGTGGTGGGGTTGGTGGTGGTGGTTCTGCTGCTGCTGCTGGTTGTGTTGGTGGTGTTGGTGGTGTTGGTGGTGGGGGTGATGGGGTTGGTGGTGGTGCTGCTGCTGCTGCTGCTGGTGATGGTGGGGGTGGTGGTGGTGGTTGTTGTGGGGGTGGTGGTGGTGATCGCAGGTGGTGCTGGAAGCCTGTTCCGCCTGGCCACCGCCGCCGCTGCCACCGCCGCCGGTACCCCAGCTTCCCCCCCCTCCTCCGGTGCAGGATGTGTGGGTGACGGCGGTGAGGGCGGGGCAGGTGAAGGAGGTGCTGTTCTGGAGGACGGCGCAGCGCGGGGGCGTGTTCTCCTTGACCCGCTTGGAGCGCTGCGGAGACAGCACGGGCTGGGAGGACGAGGACGAGGAGGAGGAGGAGGAGGACACCTCGTAGCCCGACACGTTCCTGCCAGGGGACGGGCGGGGAATTAAAGGGTCAGTACACCACCCATTTGTTTTAGTAGAACTTCTGAGAAAACTTTGCCTCCTACAGCAGTTTTAAAGAACCGCCGGTACAAAAGTACAAAAGGTTTAGACAAAGCTGACACGTCGGGCTCCATAGGACCAAGGGGTCGCAAGGGGCCGTTTAGTCAAACTAAAGCTAGGGTGCGAGCCAATAGAAGAGAAGGACCACACTGGAAAGAAAAAGTGTTTTAGCAGGAAGAAGCAGACTTGTTTCAACAACAACTTTAAACATTTTAGTCCAAAAATGACACAGAAACGCTCAGTGACTGCTCACTCTGAGTCAAAACCAAAAACTTAAGAGGAGCCATGAGGTGTTGGTCTGTCTCGATCGTGTACCGGCGTACCTGGTGGACATCTGGTGCTGCTTGCTCTTTTTGGACAAGCTGTTATTGGCCGGCGGCTGCCTCATCACGTGAGCCACGCCCACATTGAGCGGCTGATTGGACGGCAGGGTGACGTGGCCGGCCAATAGGGCGGGCTGCTGCATGATGGGGTTGTAGTGGCTACCGTGAGTGTGGGAATTCCTGGGAAAACATTAGGGAGAAAAAAAATGAGAAACAATTAATAACAATTAATGTTCTAAGAGTGGCACAAAAGCAGCCCGATACATCCCAAAGTAGCACACACACAACAGAAAGGGTGATCAGTTCAGAGCTCGGCCAGCAGGGGGCAGCATCAGCTCCCTGTTGTGACCCGGGGATGCATTCGGGGAGAGAGAGATAGAGAAGAAAGAGAGAGAGAGCGAGAGAGATAAGAGAAGAGAAGAGAAGAGAGAGAGAGAGAGAGAGAGAGATGAAGGAGAGAGAGAGAGATAGAGAAGAAAGAGAAGAGAGAGAGAGAGAGATGAAGGAGAGAGAGAGAGATAAGATAAGAGAAGAGAGAAAGAGAGAAAGAGAGAGGAGAAGAGAAGAGAAGAGAAGAGAAGAGAAGAGAAGAGAAGAGAAGAGAAGAGAAGAGAAGAGAAGAGAAGAGAAGAGAAGAGAAGAGAAGAGAGAGAAGAGAAGAGAAGAGAGAGAAGAGAGAGAGAGAGAGAGAGAGAGAGAGAGAGAGAGAGAGAGAGAGAGAGGGGAGAAAGAGAGAGAGAGAGAGAGAGAGAGAGAGGAAGAGGGGGAGGGAGGGATGGAGCCGGAGACACAGAGGGAGAACAGGAGAGCCAGCCAAGTGTCGGGGTCTGAGAGGCTGACACCGGCAGCTGCGGAGTGATAGCTCTGCAGAGGAAGTGCGACACTCTCCAAAACGTCTCTCCCGAGGACAATGGGGCTGCCATTGAGCAGGAAGGGAGAGAGAGAGGGAGGGAGGGAGAGAGAGAGAGAGAGGAGAGAGGGAGGGAGGGAGGGAGGGAGGGAGGGAGGGAGGGAGGGAGGGAGGGAGGGAGGGAGGGAGGGAGCGATGGAGAGAGGGAGAGAGGGAGGGAGGGAGGGC
>CM051010.1:13630487-13637987 GCA_027704905.1 Muraenolepis orangiensis | reverse complement strand
CTTAATCAAAGTTTAAAAAAGCCAAGACCTTGGCCTGCAGTGGCCCTGTGGAGGAAGACATCTATCAGCCACATACAAACATGCGTGAGGGGAGGGAAGGGGACCAGCGACGTGAGGGGAGGGGTGGGGGGAGACCAGCGTGTGAGGGGAGGGGGGGGGGGGGGGACCAGCGTGTTAGGGGAGGGGGGGGGGGACCAGCGTGTGAGGGGAGGGGGGGGGGACCAGCGTGTTAGGGAGGGGGGGGGGGACCAGCGTGTTAGGGGAGGGGGGGGGGGACCAGCGTGTGAGGGGAGGTGAGGGGACCAGCGTGTGAGGGGAGGTGAGGGGACCAGCATCCAGGATGGATGGTCTCTCAGATCCGGTGTGGTTACTTTCAAAAATAAACCGGCGTAATACCCGATTGGCCAATAAGCCATGGAGGTGGCAGCGGTGTGTCCATGCATCAGCAGACCAGAGAGCTGTCTGAGCTGCTGCAGAGGTCCCTGTCAGCACCACCCACCACCACCACCACCACCACCACCCACCACCACCACCACCTGCATCATCATCTGAGTCATTCTCTGTCCATCCCACCCCCCACAGGGCTGTTAATATGCGATATAATGCGATATGGCTTGACCTATGAGAGTCTATACCACTCCACAGATGAAGTGGCCTGGTAGTGTGCTGTGCACCATACAGCATACATTACATTACAGTCATTAAGCAGACCCTTTTATCCAAAGCCACTTACCACAATAGTGTGTTTCAACAAAGGAAGGTAAGAGAACAACTCGTCACCAGAAGTCAAAAGTGCATTTAGTTTCAGCATACAGGCTATGCTTCCTGCTCCCAACAACACCCCGATGGCTGTGTCGGGGAAAATCTGCTTTTCCCACAACCAAGAGGGCAGCTGGACCTGCCTTGCTCATTAGCCCCGTGTCAATGTGTCAGTTTGGATTATGAGAAAGGCATCAGATACCAAGCCAACCAGAAGGACTATAGTAATAATAACTAGTAATAACACCACTTTGCAGACCAGTGATGTTGTTTGGCTATGTTGTTGTTGGTTTGGTTGTGTTGGTTTCCTATGAACTTTTAATGCAAGGTTTGACCATTTCGTGTTGTCATCGGCTCAGATGATAGTTGGACACAAACATTCGCACACACACACACACACACACACACACACACACACACACACACACACACACACACACACACACACACACACACACACACACACACACACACACACACACACACACACACCACACACACACACACACACACACACACACACACACACACACACACACACACACACACACACACACACACACACACACACAGCTGCTGGAGACAGGACGTTACGGTGCGCTATCTGCTTCACCGGCAGGGGGAGTAAAGAGTCGATTCTACGAGTGGATGAATTAAATTGTAATACTGATAAATAAATCAATAATCGAGCAGCAAACAACGGGTCATCAATTCGTTTGCCCATTCATTTCCATCCCGCGTAATAGAAAACAAGTGTTTCTGGGTCCAGCCCGATGGGTTAGTAAGCAATGTCCAGAAAGCATCGGGGAAAACACTATTATAAAGAACACACACACACACACACACACCACACACACACACACACACACACACACACACACACCACACACACACACACACACACACACACACACACACACACACACACACACACACACACACACACACACACACACACACACACACACACCACACACAACAGGACTATATGGGTTATATAGCCCCTAGTATTCCGTCATGTTATGCGACGACAGATCATTAGATCATCCCAAATAGAGTATTACTTATCATCTAATTGTTCGCTGGTATATAGGATGCACACATATGTGCTTTGTTTTAGACTGTATACTGTGGTGATGAAAACCTTTACCTTTTGGGTGGACAAATGTACATTGCATACACATTCGGCCGTGGTTTTTAGGCTATAGTCGCTTACAATAATACACAATATAAATCATGTATTAGATTATTCAAGGGGCAGAATGCAGCAGCACCGAGGAGGCACATACACGTCTTCCCTTTGACTCAATCACTATGAAATATGCATATAACCACTGGATAGGATGTATAACACCAATACTATCAAATGCATATAACCACTGGATAGGATGTATAACACCAATACTATCAAATGCATATAACCACTGGATAGGATGTATAACATCAATACTATCAAATGCATATAACCACTGGATAGGATGTATAACATCAATACTATCAAATGCATATAACCACTGGATAGGATGTATAACATCAATACTATCAAATGCATATAACCACTGGATAGGCTATGCAACACTAATACTATGAAAATACTCATAACCACTGGATAGTCTGTATAACACCAATACTATGAAATATACCTAACCACAGGACAGTGTGTATAACACTATATAAGACTTTCTAATGGTGGGACTAAATACATTGGTCGCGAACCTAAAGCCATTCATTAAACAGCCTAACTGGTTAACATTATACTGGATAAACAGCGACTGTGGGTCTGCGAAATCTTGTGTCGACAGCCTACTTCCCTCCTTCCCATCTTGCACATCTTATGCACAGAAGACCATGTTCTATTATAATCCGACCTGCTGTAACGGACCATATTATTATTATTAAACAGATGGCGTATATGAGTGTGCCCATCGCTAATATGATGACCCTTATTCTATTTTAAAAAACATTGCAATGTTGAAGGGGGAGTCTGCAGAGTGCCGACCCGATAGGGCTGAAACCCTGCTTTATTGAGGGCTTGTCACAAGTAGGCTATTTTGCAAACAAGTAGGCCTAACATGGACATGTTTTATAACATTACATTATTTCACACACAACAAAAAGAGGAGCTAGATAGTATGCAACGCATCCATGCCACTTCTGTTCTCCCTCCGCATCACTTATCATCAATATCATGTATATCCAATTATTCCACAGGAACGAATCGTCTTACCTTCGTATACAGGGGCCATCGGTGCAAAGTCTTCTGTTATTCATGGCAACAACAAACAAATAAAATAAAGCGATATATATCTTTTCAAAACTCAATACAAATCTGCCATCTTCGAACCACCACTGAGGGAGAGGGAGAGAGAGAGAGAGTCGCCTGTGTGCACGGTCTCTCCCTTTGCATCACCACCACCACCAGCCCAGTTCAATAATGAGAGATCAAAAATGATCATCATAACTCATATGATCCATATGGTGTTTTTGTTGCAATCAGAGCTCCATTGGAAAGCGATGGAAACAGCTGGTCCACGTCCTTTTCCTTGCATTTGGTTGTTGTTTTGTTGTCGGAGGCTCAAACGACGAGCCCCCGGACGACAGGGGTTTTTACTCCGGCTTATTGCACGACATGACGACAGGAGGAGAGACTGGTGGAGGAAAGACTGGTGGAGGAGAGACAGGAGGAGAGAGTGGAGGAGGAGAGTCTGCAAAAGTTGCAGCAGCAGCAGCAGCGGCGGACCGAGCGGAGCGGAGAGAGTTCAGACAGCGAGCCGATTGAGTCGAGCGCCGAGCGGGTCGATCGCACAGTGACGGCGGTTCTCAAACTGTTTTTATTATTTTTTATTTTATTATTATTTTTTTATTATTTTTTTATTTTATACAAATATACCCCCCCCCCCCCTAAAAAGTACGTGCCCCGTTCACCAGAATTTTTATTTTTTATATATTTTATATTTTATATATATATTTTTATATATATTTATTTTTATTTTATTTTTTATTATGTATGAAATATATTATTTGGTGAACATTTGTTGACATGATTAGATTCTAATGTATTGTCATTGCACAGTACACAAAGTACAGTCCAGCGACAATAATGTAACATCTAAACCAGGGTGAAAATGTTGCAGTAAAGTGCATGGTAATATATAATATATAATTTACAGTTGCTAAAAGACAGTCTACTAGGTATAAAAACTGTTATAAGGTTAGTTATATAGAGTATGTGTGAGATATGAGCATAATAATAGGTATAAATATATATATATACACAGGTAAGTAAGTATAAGTATAAGTAACAGGTAGTGAGGTATGCAATTATGAAGAACAGGATACATATATATATATATATATATATATATATAAATGTCTATTCAGCAGGGATATGCAGTTCTATCAACAGTTGAAGATTAAAAGATTAAAATATATACGGCAGGTACAGAACACATTTGAACACATTTACAGGTATATTATCAATAAATATGTAATATATTTATTTGAGAACCACCATTGAAGGATGGAACAACATTTTATAGTATATTTAAATTATATTATATTACTATGCACTTTACTGCAACATTTGCACACAATAATTTTTTGCTGTACTGTACTTGTGCTGTGCAATGACAATACATTTTAATCTAATCTAATTTAATTAATTAATAAATATAATTATATATAATAATATATATATATAATATAATTAATTACTAGATTAGATTCAAAACTAGCAGCACACTCAATACAAATGAGTTGAATCAATCAATTCAGTACATTAATTGCACTGGAATAATGTCAATGTTCTCTCTCTCTCCAATAACGTTGTGTGTGAGTGCAGCCCAGGGTTCGATGATTCGGCGGGCGTCTAGTTGTGTCTGTGTCAAGGAGCTATTACGGTGCAGTGACGACATTGGATGTTCACAGAACCGGAGTGGAATCGGATTACAGAGGCTCACGTAAATGCGATTAATCTGTCATTTACGTGCAAATGTGCAATTTTAAAGAAATGACGTGAAGTGCAACCACCACGGCAACCACTTAAGCTTGAGCTTAAATCAGATATTCATAAACGAACATAATAATAATAATAATAACAATAAAGAATAATACATATCTCCTTTCTGTTTGACCGGTGTTCTGTTTTGATGAAACTAAAACATGTAATTACAGTGCATTGTTTTTACAATTTAGCCTGATTAAGTATCGATACAATTCGATTGTCTTGTCTTCCACAATAAAACAACGTATGCATTTATATTTCAGGGAAAGCGTAGTGCAGTTAAAAAATATATATTATTATTATTATTTTTCAAGATCCAATATTATTATATTTATATTATATTTAAGCGTAGCGCAGTTAAAAATGCATATATTATTAATATTATTATTATTATTATTGTTATTATTATTATTTTTCAAGATCCAATATTATTAATATGATCCAATTATGTGTAACAAGTACCATGGAATAATTCTTACTTATTATTTTGTTTTTATTAATCGATTTCTTATTTTTGCTGCCAAATGTCTTGTTGCTCCTTCCCTCCGGGGCGGCTGGTGGCGGTAGTGCACCACATTGTTGTTGTGCTTTTATTTTAAACACCAAAGAAGAAGAAATCCCGGCACGTGTCTTCTCCACTAATAATATTAACAATAATACATCACGGATAACGTGACAGTGACTAAAAGGTACCAGCATTGATATCGAAAGAAATACATCAATAATCAATAAGTATTGATCAGTAAGAGGTGGTATGGTGCATGGTTGCGGTCAATTATCCATGTGGCAGTCCATCCCCTTAGTAATCATTGGGTATTTTTTAATATAATGCGAAATATGGATGTTATTCCACGGTATATGATGTGATGTGCCGATTAAATGAAACCATAAATTAAATCATTGCGTGCATCCCACGTGTTTACATTGATAAATGCTCTTCAGTGTAGGAATATTCATATATCATTGAGTTGCATTGAGGTATCAAAGCAGTACCTGGTTATTGTTTTGTGCTCATGCATATTATTATATTTATTATATTATCATTATCATTATTATATTATATTATTTTATATTATATTCGATGGTAATATATATTTTACAGTTTACAGTTGCTAAAAGACAGTCTACTAGGTATACAAACAGTTATAAGATTACTTATAGAGTATGTGGTACGTGAGTAAGTAAAATATATACGGCGGGTACAGTAAAAATGTACACATGTACAGGTATGTATCAATAAATATGTGATATAATTATTATATTATAATAATAATAATAATAATAATAACTATAGGTAGAGGTAGGTAGGTATTAAATGGGCTACGCTAGGGCTGGGCGATATGGACTTAAAACTATATCACGATATTTCATGGTATTTTTTGCGATAACGATAAATGACCAAAAAATAATAATACGTAAGGGATAATGAACGGAACGCTCATTAATAAGTCGGTAGTCGGTCCCGACTTATTATAATTTAGAAAAAATCAGATTTTTTTTTTTCAAAAAAAATTGAACATTTTTCAAAATTAGATTTGAGAAAAAAATAGTTCTCCGAAGTTGAGGCGTTGCTTGGCAACTGGCGCAAACAATTCAGCAATTCTATCAGCAAGTCAGTATTTTTTCCGTCAGGAAAAGTGAACTTTTTTCTCGATGGCCTACGTTTGGAACTCCGCCTTCCGCTATCGTTGTTCTCCTATTACACGCCCACGTTTGTCGGATATGTAAACACGTCACTACCGTCCGTACCGTACCGTACTATCGTCATTACCGCCGCATGACCAAATACTACAACTACTACTCGTGGGGAGGACTTATCACTATAAGCGATATTGCACAGCCCTACTGTACACTGATTGGACTATAAGCGATATTTCACAGCCCTACTGTACACTGATTGGACTATAAGCGATATTGCACAGCCCTACTGTACACTGATTGGACTATAAGCGATATTTCACAGCCCTACTGTACGCTGATTGGAGCATTGGAGAGATTTAAGTAAGTCACCCCCTTCGGTCCTTTAAAGTAACCCCGTAGGGGTACGCGATTTGAGAGCCACATTCCACTGAAGGGCGCGTGGATGTCCTCGCGCTGCACAGAGATCCGTCTCAATGTTCCGTTGTCAATTGAGATTAAGCAACATTATTAATTAAAGTCCATTGTGAGATGTAATAACCCTTTTAGTTTACTGCTGTGGTGGTTTGAATGTAATTCATTAATTAAAAGGAAAAGTCTAGAGCTATAATTTAATTGCATAATACACATCTAATGTATTCACGTGTAAATCATACATCGTGCAGATCAATTGTTATTCAGTGTGTTTTAGGCTGGCGTCACAACGTCTGAGCTACATACTAATCGTCGTGAATAGAAGAAGGCAAATCAATGCCTTGAATGTGTCACCCTATAGATTATTATTAACCGTTAGATTGTTTTGAATGTGTAGGAGAAAATCATTTGTGGTTCATCATCGGCTGGGTGGTTTTATTTCGCTTGTAAGGACTAATTATTGACAAAGCAACGCGTCAGAGCAAACATATATGGCCGAGGCTGTCCCATTTCGTAGGCCGTGTTCCGTTTCAGGGGCTGCGTCCTTTTAGGCCGCATTTGAAGGCAGCCTTATTTTCCCGAAATTGAAGCGTGCATCGATGCAGCCTTCTGGCCCATAATATCCCAGAATGCATTTCGCACCAACCTGTAGAGAATTTGAGCCCGGCTAAAAGCTGTTTTAGATT
>CM051010.1:13595487-13627987 GCA_027704905.1 Muraenolepis orangiensis | reverse complement strand
ATGGTTTGAAAACATCACCGCGGAGTCGTCTGGAGGAGGAGAGAGTGATCTTATGCGGATTGCAAGCTGCAAAGACACATTAGACACCTTTGATTTCAGCTCGGCCGCAGAGGACTTTGCCGCAATGAAATGAAGGAGAAAGCTAAAAGTTGCCTGGTAGCCTACAGGGTAAATGTGATGCCATGTAGCCTATGTTAAAACAGACTACAGATGTTACAGGGGTTTTGAAATAGCCTCGATTTTTGCGGCTAACAAGGTTTTGCTCAATCGTTCTTGTTCGTTTTGTTGTTCATTAAATAGTCCAATTTATTTGAGGTCTTTGTCATTCTTTCGTCAATCTAGGTGTACATTATAGTTGCGTTGGTAATATAGACTGTTTTTGAAACCGGTCTGTCCGGACACTTGACCAGCAAGAAAGAATCCTAGCGGAAACCCTGATATATATATATATATATATATATATATATATATATATATGTATATATACGTTTTAGACCTTAGACAAGATGTGGGATGTTTTTGTGGATATATATATTTTTGTAGAAACAGTACTTGAACATTTGGCCTTGTCCTCTGCATGCTGGCTGCTGTCCGCGTGGTGTTGAAGACGGAAAAGGCGGAGCATCCATCGCGGGTCATGGAGCGGCTGGCGGGCCTCCTCACTACCAGTGGTCTCACCACCACCATCACCATCACCCTCTTCCTGGTCTTTCTGGGTCTCCTGTACCGGTGAGTCAACGCTTCTAATGCCTCGCTTTAGAAGCGTTTACCACTTAGCACTCCAAAAACACTTTTTCACATGTGTCCAGCCGTACAGTATATAGATTCAAGATTCAACAGATTTTAGTTTCAAGAACTTTTATTTGTCACCTACAGGATACACACGCCGTGGAATGAAAGTGGCAGTGCCTTGCAGAAATTGTGCAAAGTACAATAACATTTAGAAAAACCTGCAATCAACTATGTATATCCAATATATGAAGGTCAATGCAACAGTATTTACAATGAGTTGTACACAAACACAGTGAAATTATTTTCTATGCATTTAACCCATCCTGGTATTAGGAGCAGTGGGCAGCTATTGTATAAACAGTGCCCAGCGGGGAGCAGTGGAAGAGGGGATCTGGTGCCTTGCTCAAAGGCACCTTGGGGCAGTGCCCAGGTGTTTCAGGGACTTGAACCGGCCACCTTCCGGTTCCCAAGTCCCGACTGAGGTGTGTGTGTGTGTGTGTGTGTGTGTGTGTGTGTGTGGTGTGTGTGTGTGTGTGTGTGTGTGTGTGTGTGTGTGTGTGTGTGTGTGTGTGTGTGTGTGTGTGTGTGTGTGTGTGTGTGTGTGTGTGTGTGTGTGTGTGTGTGTGATGTGGCATTGTGTAGGACATACATATGTTCTTCATCTATGTGAATATAGATCTTCTCTATTTTGGTTTGTTCTGGGTGTGTGTGTGCATTAGGTGTCTAAAGGCCGTATATAACAGCGTTTCAATGTGGTTCTGTGATTCCCCTTCTTAGCTGAGAGCCGTGGATCGCTGCTGGTCTGCTAATCGTGGGTTTTTTCAACCGTTTGAGGCGGCGGTGAACCCACGGCGCGTTGCTAACCGCGACTTTCCTTCTTAATTCACTTTGACCGAACACAAAAAGCTCCATCGCTGCTTTGTAGGCGATTTTTTTTCTCTCTCTCTCTCTCGCTCTCGCTCTCGCTCTCGCTCTCTCGCTCTCGCTCTCGTTGTGGTGTCAACTTTGGAGGCCCCCCCCCCCCCACTCAAAACATAGCACTTAGCGAAAGGCGGTGTGGCAAATGATTGCATAAAAGGAGAGTAAACTGTGACTACTAGGTTATTTATTTTATTATAAATATTTTATTAGGTCGTTTTGTCGTTCTGATCAATAATGTACACAATAAACACACACAAAGGCTAACAAGGAAAATATTTACATTAACGTTTTTCGCACACATCGATTTTGGAAAGTTGTGACTCCAGGAAGAGAACCATTGCGATGCGTGGGTTGATCAATTAGCACGACGGTACTTAATTTATAATGGTGTTTTTACCCTTCCAAAAACTGCAGCTCCTGTGATTTATATATATATATAAATGTAAAATATATAAATATCGTGTTTTCCCTATATATGCATGTCACATGCCAAATTGCAAATGCATCTCATGCACCAGATGGTAGCTGAAATCAATTGAACTCATTTGATTCCAGCCACACAGAATGTAGTGCTTTGTAGTTTGATGAAACGGGTCTGAACTGAGAGCAGTCATGGGGGGGTCAGTTATGGAAACAGGCAAAGTGGGATATTGTGTAATTGCTTACTGGTGATTTTCATCATGAGGAACATGAGGTCACACGTTGCTTCTTATGTGCTGAAACTTGAACCGATTTTGACACAAAACGCAGAGGAGGAGGAGGTAGAAAGCAACGAGGGCTTCCTGTACATGTACAGGACATGTCGCCGCTGCTCATTTAACACGTCATTCTCCGCACCGCACGGTCGTCTTATCTTTAAAAAAAGATTGTTATCTCAGACACACACACACACACCACCATTTCCTGACCCAGTTCAAGTGTCTCGGCCGTGCCTCTGTGGCTTCTTCTTGGTTTCACACCCGTCTTCTGGGCACGGCTGAACCCCCGGTGAACCCTGGCTTGATGAAGACACAGCCGAGGCACTAGACTGGATGACGGATTAATCGAGTCGCTCTCGCTCTCGCTCTCTCGCTCTCTCGCTCTCTCGCTCTCTCTCTCTCTTCTCCACAAGTCACTGTAGTTTAGAGTAACACCTGCTATACCGAGTCGCCTTCAAAGCATAAAGAATAACTTTTTAAGTGCGCTTGTCTCTCTCTCTCTCTCTCTCTCTCTCTCTCTCTCTCTCTCCCTCATCTTGGCCTACAAAGGACACGCTCCATGTCTTGATTGCATTGATCAGTTCCTTTGTCTCTCTCTGTGAGTCATGGCCTTTCAGAGAGCGAGCGAGAGAGAGGTACCGTGCTCTCTTGATTTCGGAGATACGCGTTCCGAGAGAACACCTTACTTTACTTTGTGCATGCTCACACAAGTGCCGTGTGTGTGTTCATTTACCACATCATTAAATCAAACTAAACTAACTATCAAAAAGTTAGTTTAGGGACGAGGTCACGCCGCTTGCTTGATCAACGTGAAAAAGTATTTTCTCTTAAATCTGGAGGATTGAATCCTCTTTATTGGTCACACACACACACACACACACACACACACACACACACACACACACACACACACACACACACACACACACACACACACACACACACACACACACACACACACACACACACACACACACACACACACACAGTGAGATGTGTTTCTCTGCATTTAACCAGTGCTAGTATGAGGAGCAGTGGGGCAGCTACTGTATATACAGCTGCCCCCCGGGGAGCAGTGTTAGGGGGGCTCTGGTGCCTTGCTCAAGGGCACCTCGGCAGTGCTCCCAGGAGGCGAACTGCCACCCTTTTTCCAAAGTACTACCCAGTTCTCACTCGGTCCGTTTAATGGCGAGATCAACATTTGTAGGAGAAGCGTTTGCATTCGAGGGCGGAACGCTCCGGAGAGAGCGGGTGTCTCTGGTATCACTCAGAGTCGCTCTTTAATGTCTGAAAATCATGTTCTCCCCCTGGGAAACGCCTTTCCCTAAACCCTCAGTTCCTCTGCTGTCTCCATGCTGTCTCCATGCTGTCTCCATGCTGTCTCCTCCATCTCACTTGCTTCCCATCCGCTGCTTTTCAGTTGATGGTATTTTGATTTTCTCCAGCACAGCGTCCCAGGACTTGATGGCTTGAAGCTGAAGTCGGCGCTTATTCAACCCATGAGCTGTTCTGCTTGCTGCCTGTTACTCCCCCCCCCTCCTCCTCCTCCTATTTATATTTCCATTTGGAATTGGCGTCGTTTGTTATTATCCACCGGCGGCCTCTGAACTGAACTGTTATCGAAACATATCCCCCCCCTACTTTTGCCGCCCGGAGCGCCGGAGTGCTAAGCGCTTAGCGTCACTCGTCAGTGACACGTGGTGGTGGTGGCGACGGCTAACCAGGAGAGGAGAGGATGAGGAGGAGAGGATGAGGAGAGGAGAGGGGGGAGAGGAGAGGATGAGGAGAGGGGGGAGAGGGAGGGAGGAGAGGAGGGGAGGAGGAGGAGGAGGAGGAGGATGAGGATGAGGGAGAGGATGAGGGGAGGGAGGAGGAGGAGAGGAGGAGGAGAGGATGAGGAGGAGGAGGAGGAGGAGGAGAGGAGAGGATGAGGGGAGGGAGGAGGAGGAGGAGGAGGAGGAGAGGGTGTGAAATGGTATTCATCACCGCGGTGGCCCGTTTGGGAAGCAGAAGAATCTCCCATCACGACACAAAGCATCGTATAAATGTCAGAAGACTCTTTTTATATATTGGCCGTTAGAGAGTGACGTTGTGTGCCGGCCGGTCGGTCACACGGGACAGATGGCGTGGCGTCTATTTCTGTGTTTTTGTCCCCCCCCCCTTGAGGAGCACAGAACGTGTGTCAGTTTTCGCCCTTCGCCGAGTATTGGCGTCGGTCGGTGCTCTCTGTCCAGATTGTTCTGGAGGGAGAGAGAGAGAGCGAGAGAGAGAGAGAGAGAGAGAGAGAGAGAGAGAGAGCGAGAGCGAGCCCCTCCCCGCCGGCCGTCCGTGGAGGATATACATCTATAAATCACGGTACAGCGTTACTTATCGGAATCGGCAGCAGCTGCTCTGGTGAAAATAGAGGGAGCTTCTGCTCTTTAGATCTGCAACCCGATCGACTGTCGCCGTGACGCGGGTTCACATCATCTCATTAGTGGCGTAAGTTGTTGTTGGGCTGCTTGTTGCTTGTTTCGGGTTAACCGGCTGTTGACTGTCGCCCGGATCTGTTGTAGACGGGGGGGCTGGGTACGCGTACGTACGCGCTGCATGCGTTTCTACATGCGTGCGCTCGTCCATTGTGAGTGTGTTTGGCCTTTGGTGAGTGAGTGAGTGTTTTGTAGTCGGTTAATGGAGCACATTCCACCCCACAACACAACAGACCCCAACGCAGAGGTCAGCAGCTGTTGCTCACTAATGTGTCAACACGAGGAGTGCACGCACGTCATCATCGTACGCTCGCCTGAGACTCAAAAGCCAGGCGGCTATTTAGGCTATGAGGCTTTGATCTCCACGTCGTACGGTGAATCGAGAAGCGGGTGGGGGTGTGGTGGTGGTGGGGGGGGGGGGTGAAACCCATCCCCCGTTTAATGAACACGTGTACCAACCAACGCACGACGTTGTGCACGCGCTGAGATGATCCTCACGCGCACGCCGGGGTCTGAGTCAAACACACGGACGCCCGCCTGCATAATGACGCACACACCCATGGATCACCGTGTGTGTGTGTGTGTGTCTGCTGACTTGGCCTCTGTCTCTCTCTCTCTGTCTCTCTGTCTGTCTGTCTGTCTGTCTGTCTGTCTGTCTGTCTCTCTCTGTGTCTCTCTGTGTCTCTCTCTCTCGTTATTTTAGTACGTAATTCTCTAATAAGGCTTTTTGGAAAGCCAATCTGTGATTGCCAATCTAACGGTTTCACCCCGACATGCAGGGTAGGGATATAAGATTAGATTAGATTCTAATGTATTGTCATCTCACAGCACAAGCGCAGTACAGAGAAAAATTATTTTGCATCTAACCAGAGTGCAAATGTTTCAGTAAAGTGCGTGGTAATGTACAGTGTTGTAAAGACAGGTCTACTAGGTATAACAACTGGTATAATATAACTTGTATATATAAGATATGTGCAGAATTATATATATAATATATATACACACACACACACACACAGGTATGACCCTGCACTATGAAATCCCAGGAGGAAATAAGTGATATGCGTTGATGACACACAAGGGCCTCCTAGTTTAGAACCTCTCAGTTCAGAGTTCTAGTTGACGATACACGACCAGAACATTCTACGGGACGTCCCGTACGCCGTCCACCTCCGCTACCGCTATAGCTAGCTTACTGACCAGCGAACTATGCGCCGTAGCAAGAATACAGCCGTCCACGGGTTGTTCCCCCTCCTTCGCCGGTAACGACTGGACGATCTGTGTTCTGTGGCGGGTCGAACGACCGTGTGGCGTGTGACACCAATAGAGCTGTAAATGATGAATGAATGTCGTTTTTTGTTCTCTCTCATTATCTATGCCTGTCCCGTCCCGTCCCCACCTCCTGCCCCCACCTCCCTGTCCTTACCTCCCTGTCCTGTTCCTCCACCAGGCACCTGACGCTTCTGCCCTGTCCATCCTTCTATGACGTGTGTGCGTGGGTGTGTGTGTGTGTGTGTGTGTCAAGACTAATTAGTGGCAACGGAAGCAGAGGACGGGGGGGGGTGGGGGATGGGTGGGGGGGGTTGCCCATGTGACTCAGGGTGCGATTGGAAACACAACAATGGATCGCCCGATGCGTCATGTGGCTTTTGTGCTGCAAAAGGTGAGTAGGTGGTGCTGATGAGGAGGAGGAGGAGGAGGAGGAGGAGGAGGCGGAGGAGGAGGAGGCGGAGGCGGCGCGAGGAGTCTGTCCTCGGCTCTGCCCGTAACCCTTGGTGATCACACTCCTGCCTCCTGGTCGACCCACGTGTCTCTCTCGCTCTCTCTTAGGCGCGCGCGCACACACACACATTAACTCCTGAAGGCAGCTAAAAGCCATGCTTTTTGCAATACCGGTCACGTCTGAGTCCTCCTCCCTGTACACTGTCCTACTGGGTCTCACTGTCCCCTGGGTCTCACTGTCCCCTGGGTCTCACTGTCCTACTGGGTCTCACTGTCCCCTGGGTCTCACTGTCCCCTGGGTCTCACTGTCCCCTGGGTCTCACTGTCCACTGGGTCTCACTGTCCACTGGGTCTCACTGTCCACTGGGTCTCACTGTCCACTGGGACTAACTGCCCCCTTAGATGATCTTATACAGTTGTTATGGTCAAGTCACAGTCGTTTTGTTGTTTTACTTGTTTGGGTAAAACAAAGGATAGGTCTTGATAGAGCTCTTGGTTAGTCTAGAGGGAAACTAAGATGCAGTGGTCCTCCCCCAGGGAAGATTGGGGTTGAGTGGCCGGTCTCTTACTGGGAGGTTTTTAAAAGGACTGAATGTGACCTTTCAGTCACACCATGGTGTGCTGTCCACTGCGTTTACCATCTATAACAACACGCATGACAATAGAACATAAACGGCCTATTGATGACTCTGTGCATGTTCTTTCTCTCTCTCTTTTGTATCTCTCTCTGTGTGTGTGTGTGTGTGTGTGTGTGTGTGTGTGTGTGTGTGTGTGTGTGTGTGTGTGTGTGTGTGTGTGTGTGTGTGTGTGTGTGTGTGTGTGTGTGTGTGTGTGTGTGTGTGTGTGTGTGTGTGTGTGTGTGTGTGTGTGTGTGTGTGTGTGTGTGTGTCACATCCTCTTTCCCCATTGGCTTGTGAATGTGTTTCTTCAACTTATTTCATGCTGATGCGCATGTTTAAAGAAACTGGAGCAAACGGTGAATATTCCTATCCACACCAAGCTTGCAAAAAGTTTGGGTTTCTCCCTTTCCTCCACACACACACACACACACACACACACACACACACACACACACACACACACACACACACACACACACACACACACACACACA
Organism: Muraenolepis orangiensis; assembly: GCA_027704905.1. NCBI lineage: Eukaryota > Metazoa > Chordata > Actinopteri > Gadiformes > Muraenolepididae > Muraenolepis > Muraenolepis orangiensis. Next base: position 13,620,332 of record CM051010.1, on the reverse strand, counting down.
CACACACACACACACACACACACACACACACACACCCTAGCTACCGTGTCAGCATTGAAGGGGAAAAGCTGCGTCTATTCATATGTAGGGGAACACGAGCTCTGCTGTTGACGTGAAGCGTTGCCTTTTAGCGTTCCTCTGATTGATGGCCGATGACCGATGACGCCACACAAGACCCAGAGAGGGGTTGGGCCTGAGCTACGGGGCTGTGAGCTATTATCCACACGCACACACACACACACATGCATACGCACACACACGCACACGCACACACACACACACATGCATACGCACACACACACACACACATGCATACGCACACACACACACACATGTATACGCACACACACACACATGCATACGCACACACACACATGCATACGCACACACACACATGTGCACACGCACACATGCGCACACATACACATATACACATACGCACACATACATGTGCACACACACATTCACACTGACACACACATTCACTGACACACACACGCATACGCACATGCACACGCTTGCACACAGACACACACATATGCACACACTGACACACTCTGACACACAAACGCACATGCGCACACAAACACACACACATATATGCGCACACGCACACACTGACACACACACACACACACTGACATACGCACATGCGCACACACATGCACACACACACACACACACACACATATGCACACGCACACACTGACACACACATACACACCACATATGGTAGAATATTCCACTAATGGACCTGTGGGGTAATGACAAATATCTATTTTTTTAACAGTGGGAAGATTGGTCCCTCGCTCAGACAAAACAATTAATATTTATGATTGTCTCACAACACAATAATAATGGAGGTTGTCTGCGTGGCGCTGGAGGGCGGCGTGGAAAGACCACAAGATTGATGTCATTCTGAGGTCATTTCCGTTTGTTGTTTTTCCGTTTGTTGTCCCGGTCTATTTTATGTATAATTTGAGCCACATTAAAAGCATGTACATTTAGGAAGCTAGGATATGAACACGTAAGGGAGCGGAGGAAAAAGTTGTCGTTTTATTCCACAAAAAGTCTTGAGATTTTAGTAGTGGCGCTTTCACTTGGGATGTGCCACGATGAGTCGATTAGTGGACTATAATCGACTACATACGATGTACATTTGTGGACTATAGTCGTTGCTGCGCTTGGTAGTTAAAATAGTAATAATAGTTAAAAAGCTTTCTTTTCTTCTTCTCTCCCTCTCCGATATATAAAAAACCAAAGCATTTCCGCCGAAGGCAGCGTAGTGGGGGCCCGCTGTTATACAAACTGTTGATATGAATATCCATGTACGAATTATCGGCTCTGCTTCTAATGGGCCTCAATATACAATGTGATAGTTAGCTTAAAAAACATAATAACCATTCATTTAGTCATAACTCCTGTCAACGTCAGATGCGCCGCGGTCGGTTTCTTATCAGTATCGGTCTTTACATGACTTCATTTAAATAGGCCTACGGGTTTTAATTAAGATACAGAATAGTAATACCGTGGATGTATGAAGAGCTTGTGTTTTAATTAGATATACTGTAGAATAATAAACCGTGGATGTATTAAGAGCTTGTGTTTTTTAATTAGATGTAAAATAATAAATAAATGTCAATACATTCAGTTTGGTTTCATAGTGAAGAAACCATCATCTGCCCGGATTATATTCTTGATTAATGTCGTAACTTTCTTTCGGACTAGCGTAGAGTTTTAGCGAATGGCTTGCTTTACACAAACACAATGAATGGAGAAGCTAGGCAAAACAACCCCGGTCATTAGTCTGGGTTTACGTCGCTATGTTTCGATTAGCATTTTGAAGTATCGCATGAGAAAATGTTGATGGAAACAAACGGCCGAATTCCAATCAACTTCTTCTGATTCGCATTCAAGTTGATTCGCTCGCTTGAGGTGGTTTTTTGACTGATTAGAATCGAGTTAATTATCAAAAGCGGAGATGGAAACCACTTTACCGAATCAATTCTGACGTAGCGAACTTTGACCTCGCGTGACTTACGCTGTCGGCTTCTTCTTCTCAAGCGTTTCCTATGACCCCTAAAACAACATGGCTTATGTCACCGGCCGACATCCGTCATCGCTGATGTAGTTTGTTCACCTCCGACTAATTCGCTAATTCGCATTTCCTTTTTTTTGGGTTTTGTGCAAACTTTCAAAAGTTTTACTGTTTAAATGGAAACCCAGCTAATGTTGTCGTCTGGCGTCTCTTGACAAGATTTCTTCCGGATGATTTTTCTTTTAGTTAAACTTTCAAAACTATACAATCCCTAACCGTTTTGCCCACCCCTCCCCCCCCCCCCCCCCCCTCCTACCCCGACTGGTGCGACGTTTGACTCTGTGAGAGCCCAGTGCAATAAGGCCTAATGCATGTCGGGCAAAATAATCACACTTTTTTTAATCACGCTTTCTGACCTAAAAATAGGATTTCCATTCTGAAAACATTACGTTACATGAAGCGTTGGCTCCTAAAAGTGGCTCTTAGAATGCAATTGCTTATTTTCTGTAGACTAGTCCAGGGAAATGAGTCGTCAGAAACACTCAATAGACACCCAATATAACTGAGCCTTAGTGGATGCTTGTTTTGCTATTTAGTCTGATTGGGTTTCACACAAACTGTACACAAACAAACACAAATACATGGGACACACACACACACACACACACACATATACACATATACACATACATACATACATACATACATACATACATACACACACACACGTTTGTTTTATTCATGCATGCATGCATAATAACAGTAGAGTGTTTCAGCTATTTCTGGATGCCACGGTTTGTACCATCCGGTCCTTCACAGCGGGGGGGCGGGGCTCATGCCTCTATCTCCCTGCCTTTTCCAGTCTCTCCTCTCTCTCTCTCTCTCTCTCTCCTCTCTCTCTCTCTCCTCTCTCGTCTCTCTCTCTCCTCTCTCTCTCTCTCTCTCTCTCCTCTCTCTCTCTCTCTCTCTCTCTCTCTCTCTCTCTCTCTCTCTCTCTCTCTCTCTCTCTCTCTCTCTCTCTCTCTCTCTCTCTCTCTCTCTCTCTCTCTCTCTCTCTCTCTGGTCTCTCTCTCTATCCCTCTCTCTTTAGCTTTCTCTCGTTCGCTCTCTCTCTTGTTATCTTTCCTTCTGTCTCTCGTTCTCTTTCATTCAGTTTCTCTGTTGCTCTCGCTCATTCTGTTTCATTCTTCTCGCTCTCTCATTCTCATATCTCACTCTCGTTCTCTCTATTGCTCTCTCTCGTTCTCTCCATCACTCTCGTTCTCTTTATCCATCCCTGTTGTTCTCTCTATCCCTCTCTCGTTCTCTCCATCACTCTCTCGTTCTCTCCATCCCTCTCTTGTTCTCTCCATCACTCTCTCGTTCTCTCTATCCCTCTCTCGTTCTCGTTCACCTCTCGTTCTCTTTTGCGGTCTCGCTCTCTCTCTTTCTCTCTCTCTCTCTCTCTCTCTCTTTCTCTTTCTCTTTCTCTCTCTCATTCTCGTATCTCGCCCTCTCCTCATCTCTACTCCTCTCATCTCTCTATCCCTCTCTCTTTCTCTTTCACTCTTTCTCTCTCATTGTCTGTCGCTCTGTCTCTCAATTAGTCTCTTTATTGTGCTCTCTCTCTCTCTCTCTCTCTCTCCTCTCTCTCTCTCTCTCTCTCTCTCTCTCTCTCTCTCTCTCTCTCTCTCTCTCACTCTCTCTCTCTCTCTCAGTTATGATGTATCCTTTGCTGCATGTGACTGAACACAGAGCACATTCCTATTATTTTGCACGGACGTTAAAAGAGACAAGCAGTTACGGAGGAAGACCTGAAGACCCCCCCCCACACACACACACACACACACACACACACACACACACACACACACACACACACACACACACACACACACACACACACACACACACACACACACACAGAGGAACGACACAGACGCCCCCCTTTTATGAGGCACTTGACAATAAAAAAGCAATAAGATATGACACAGCTAATCTGGAACCGCGCCACAAGCGTCGCAAAGGCAATTATAACATCTCTGCCACCGCACAGGGCGCCTGTGATTTACAGCCGGGGCCTCCCGTCTCTCTTCCCCCTCCCCCGTCTCTCTCCCCCCCGTCTCTCTCCCCCCCGTCTCTCTCCCCCACGTCTCTCTCCCCACGTCTCTCTCCCCCACGTCTCTCTCCCCTGTCGTCTCTCTCCCCACGTCTCTCTCCCCTGTCTCTCCTCCCCCTGTCTCTCTCCCCTCCCGTCTCTCCTCCCTCTCGTCTCTCTCCCCCGTCTCTCTCTCCTCGTCTCTCTCCTCCCGTCTCTCTCCCCCTCTCTCTCCCGTCTCTCTCTCCCGTCTCTCTCTCCCCTCTCTCTCTCTCCCCGTCTCTCCTCCCCGTCTCTCTCTCCCTCTCCCGTCTCTCTCCCCGTCTCTCTCTCCCGTCTCTCCCTCCCGTCTCTCTCTCCCGTCTCTCTCCCGTCTCTCTCTCCCCCGTCTCTCTCCCGTCTCTCCTCCCGTCTCTCTCCTCCCGTCTCTCTCCCCCGTCTCTCTCCTCTCTCTCCCCGTCTCTCTCTCCCCGTCTCTCTCTCCCCCTCGTCTCTCTCCCCCGTCTCTCTCTCCCCGTCGTCTCTCTCCCCCGTCTCTCTCTCCCTCGTCTCTCCTCCGCTCTCTCTCTCTCCCCCGTCTCTCTCCTCCTGTCTCTCTCCTCCGTCTCTCCCTCCCGTCTCTCCTCCCTCTCTCTCCCTCTCTCTCCTCCCGTCTCTCTCCCCGTCTCTCCTCTCCGTCTCTCTCCCGTCTCTCTCTCCCGTCTCTCTCCTCCGTCTCTCTCTCCCCGTCTCTCTCTCCCTCTCTCTCTCTCCGCTCTCTCTCCTCCCCTCCGTCTCTCCTCCTCTCTCTCCTCCGTCTCTCTCCGTCTCTCCCTCTCTCTCTCCTCCTCCTCTCTCTCTCCCTCTCTCTCTCCTCTCTCTCCGTCTCTCCTCCTCTCTCTCTCCCGTCTCTCTCCTCCTCGTCTCTCTCCCTCCTCCTCTCTCTCCCGTCTCTCTCTCCCGTCTCTCTCTCCCTCTCTCTCTCTCCTCCTCCTCTCTCTCTCTCCCTCTCTCCTCCCTCGTCTCTCCTCCCGTCTCTCTCTCTCCCTCCTCTCTCTCCTCCTCTCTCTCTCTCCCTCTCTCTCTCTCTCCTCCCGTCTCTCTCCTCTCGTCTCTCTCCTCCTCGTCTCTCTCCCTCCCGTCTCTCTCTCTCTCCTCTCTCTCTCTCCTCTCCTCTCTCCTCCCGTCTCTCTCCTCTCTCTCCCTCTCTCTCCCTCCCTCTCTCTCTCCTCTCTCTCCTCTCTCTCCTCCCGTCTCTCTCCCGTCTCTCTCCCTCTCTCTCCTCCCGTCTCTCTCCCTCTCTCCTCCCTCTCTCTCCCGTCTCTCCTCCCGTCTCTCTCCCTCCTCTCTCTCCCTCTCTCCCTCTCCTCTCTCTCTCCCCGTCTCTCTCTCCTCCTCTCTCTCTCCTCCGTCTCTCTCTCCCGTCTCTCTCCCGTCTCTCTCCCGTCTCTCCTCCCTCTCTCTCCTCTCTCTCCTCCCTCTCTCTCCCTCTCTCTCCTCCCGTCTCTCTCCGCTCTCTCTCTCCTCCGTCTCTCTCCCTCTCCCTCTCTCTCCCGTCTCTCTCTCCCCTCTCTCTCTCCTCCGTCTCTCCTCTCCGTCTCTCTCCCTCCGTCTCTCTCCCCCGTCTCTCTCCTCCATCTCTCTCCTCGTCTCTCTCCTCCCGTCTCTCTCCTCCCTCTCTCTCTCTCCCGTCTCTCTCGCTGTCTCTCTCCTCCCGTCTCTCTCCCCCTCTCTCTCTCTCCTCCCGTCTCTCTCCCCGTCTCTCTCCCGTCTCTCCCCCCGTCTCTCTCCGCTGTCTCTCTCCCCCGTCTCTCTCCCCCACCATGTCTCTCCCCCACCATGTCTCTCCCCGTCGTCTCTTCCCCCGTCTCTCCCCCCCGTCTCTCTCCGCTGTCTCACCCCCCACCTCGAAACTCCCTGGATATGTACGTCCTCCATCTCTCTGTCTCTCACCAGTACACCCAAGAAGATGATGATTTACTGATTTACGCTCCTTTCCTCCCTCCCTTTCGTCTCTCATCTTCTTAATATTTTTATTCTTTTACAATATTTCCGTTATCGGCAGCTTCTTTTGAAACCGAAACCGTGTGTGTGTGTGTGTGTGTGTGTGGTGTGTGTGTGTGTGTGTGTGTGTGTGTGTGTGTGTGTGTGTGTGTGTGTGTGTGTGTGTGTGTGTGTGTGTGGTGTGTGTGTGTGTGTGTGTGTGTGTGTGTGTGTGTGTGTGTGTGTGTGTGTGTGTGTGTGTGTTATTTTTTTTTGCACAAACCTGTAGGTGTTTTTCAACCACTCGTGCGTGATTCGTGCTGCTGCACAAAAGGTTTGCTCTCTGTCTGTCTGTCTGTCTGTGTTACGTACAGTGTTCTGTATGACTTTTATGTATGTATGTTGTACATGTGTGTTGTGTTCTGTTGTGTGGTATTGGTTTGTTTTGCTGTTTTGTCTCCCCCTCCTGTTTCCATTCTCCCACTTCACAGATGTGCACACCTGGTTTCAATCATCCAATCATTCATCCACACCTGATCCAGATCTCCAATCAGCCAGTCCCCTTTATATAGTCCCTTGTTTGTTTCCTGTGAGTAGAGAGGCTTGGTGAGGAGAGGGTTGGTGTTGTGTAGAGTTGCTGGTATGTTGCGTTGTGAGCAGTGGCAGAGCTCTACTTAAGATTGTTGGTATTTGGCTAGTTTTGTCTGTTTGTTGACCTTTTTTTCAACCTTAATAATATTACACCTTTGTTATATTATTTAGTTGTTAACAGCCTACTTTGGTTCTTTTGTCACCTGTTAATTATTTTGTTGAGTACACAGGGGCTTCGAGGACAGGTAAGATACCCTGGGGTCTACATACTACACCCACGTAGGTTTACCTTTTTGTTAGAAACCCTAGGTAAGAGTGAGCACCACCCGCTGTACTTTTGGGTGCTTGACACCTGTAAAAGGGGGGTGGGGTTATGTTCTTTTCATTTCTTTGGTGCCACTGTAGTCCTCGTTGTTCCCTGTGTTACTGTTGGGTAATAAATACTTTCTTTAATTGTATACCCGTTTCCTGGTTTTGTGTGACTACACCCTCACCTACCCAAACCTGTTGCCTTATGTTGCGCCTTCCCACTCCGAGCCATCAGGGGGCGTAACATAAATTGGGGGCTCGTCCGGGATCTTTGATCCTATTAAGCAACTGGTTTGGTGAGTGTTGGTGTGTAGTGCACACGTCAAGTAGGCTTGTAGTTTTGGTTAGGTTTGCTGGTTTAGCTTAGGACTTAAGGCATTATGGCCACTTTTGATATTGAGGAGTTTCTCAGTGATCCTTCTGTGGAGCAGATTGACCGCTGCAGAAAAAAAGATTTGTATGCCATTGCGGCATATTTTGAGTTTACTGTCTCACCTAGTTTAAAGAAAGCTGAACTGAAGGAAGCTGTGGTGGGTATGTTGGTGCACAATAAGGTGCTTGGTACGGGCACTGCTGCGACTGCTAGTGACCCTGCTAGTCCGACCCCTGTGTTGACTTCTAGTGCAGAGAAGGACATCAGGAAGGAAGAGGAAGCTGAGGTAGGGCTGGTTGAGGTAGCTGAGGGAGGGTTGGTTGAGGTTGAGGCGGTTCCTTTAGATGGGGTCTCTAATTTGGAGCTTAATCCTCCTCGCACTCCTCCCCCTTTTCGCACTGTACCCCGATTTTCTCCGCTATCCTTTCCTAGGGTAAGCGATAATGCCCGCTATAGAGTGCGCTTGGCACGTTTAGAATTAGAGGCACAAGAGAAGCAGAGAGATGCTGAGTATAGTCACCGTTTGGCTATAAGGAAAATGGAAATAGAGGCAGAAAAAGAGGTGAAATTAAAGCGCCTAGAATTAGAAGCTGCTGCTAAAGCTGTTAGTGCAGCTCAACCTCAGGGTTCTAATAGGTCCATAAATGCTGATCCCTCCGCGGCTGCGGGCGGGTTTGATGTAAGCAGAAATGTACGCTTAGTACCTCAATTTCGGGAGACTGAAGTAGACTCGTATTTTAGTGCTTTTGAGCGAATTGCTACGTCACTGAAATGGCCTAAAGACGTCTGGGCAATACTGCTACAGTGTAAACTAACGGGTAAAGCCCAAGAGATTTTAGCTACTCTGTCTATAGAGGATAGTTTGTCTTATGAAGTACTTAAGACCGCTGTACTTCGTGCCTATGAATTAGTCCCTGAGGCATATAGACAAAAATTTCGAACATTTAAAAAATTGCCTGGTAAAACATTCGTGGAGTTCGCCCGTGAGAAAGAGACTCTGTTTAAGAGATGGCGCAGGGCGAGCAACGTGACTGATTTTGAGTCTTTGTCCCAGCTAGTTCTTCTTGAAGAATTTAAGAATAGTTTGCCTGATCGGTTGGTGACTTATCTGAATGAACAAAAAGTGGGGACGTTAGCGCAAGCTGCTGTGTTGGCTGACGAATTTGTGTTAACACACAAACAAACATTTGGAACTCCCAGAAGTGAGAGTAGAGTTTTTACCCCTTCTGCCTCGGCCAGAATTCAGTCTAGTCCGCCACGCACATTCCCTCCCCGCTCTCCTGAAGAACGGGAGTGTTACTACTGTCACCAATTTGGGCATATCAAGGCTGATTGTTTTATGTTGAAGCGCAAACTGTCACAGCCAAACAAACGACCAAAAGAGGTCGGTTTAGTGCAAACTTTGGTGGGTCCAGTGTCAGTAACCCCGGAGATGGAGGGTGACACTTTGGAACCCTGTTACGCACCCTTTATGTTGGATGGCCTGGTTTCTCTCAGCTCAAATGCGTTGAACCAGTGCCCCGTGCGCATATTAAGAGATACTGGAGCAGCGCAATCTTTTATATTGTCAAATGCGTTACCTTTTTCCAATGACACTTTAAGTGGATCTAGTGTTCTGGTACAAGGGATTGAGATGGGCTTTGTGTCTGTACCACTCCATCAGGTACATCTAGCCTGTGACTTGGCAAATGGAGTGTTTAAAGTGGGCGTGCGCCCGTCTTTGCCTGTCAGAGGTGTCACCTTTCTGCTAGGGAATGACATCGCTGGTGGAAAAGTTATGCCAGTCCTAGAGGTTCTAGAACGTCCTATGATTTTACGGCCTGATGTGCTGGCTCAAGACTTCCCTGAAGTGTTCCCTGTGTGTGCGGTCACCCGTGCTCAGGCACGTAGTTTGGGTGAAGCAGTTGATTTGTCTGATACCCTGTTCGCGACTGACCAAACTGTTTCACCACATGTGTTAACTAAGGCTACTGCTGAGCCGAGTGTCCAGCTTAAGGTGCAGGGCGATGCAGAGAATTTCAGGTTACCTATGAGTCGTACAAGTCTTATTGCTGCTCAGAATGAAGATGTTACTTTAGCCAACTGTTTTGCTGCTGCTTTAGCTCCTGAGAAAGCTAAAAATACCGATGTGGCTTATTTTGTGGAGAATGATCTCCTGATGCGGAGGTGGAAACCTCGCGCTGATTCTGAAAATGAGTGGAATAATGTCGTTCAAATTGTTGTGCCCACACAGTTCCGACAGTCTGTTTTATCCTTGGCTCATGAAAATCTCTGGTCGGGTCATCTAGGTATCACAAAGACCTATGACCGAGTGTTGCGACATTTCTTCTGGCCCGGTTTAAAGCGTGATGTGTCTAAATTCTGCCGTACGTGTCATGTTTGTCAAATTACTGGGAAGCCTAATCAGGTTATTAAGCCTGCCCCGCTCCACCCGATCCCGGCTATAGGGGATCCGTTTGAGCATGTGTTAGTTGATTGTGTTGGTCCTTTACCCAAAACGAAATCTGGTAACCAGTTCCTATTAACAATCATGTGTGTAGCTACCAGGTACCCTGAAGCTATCCCTCTTAGGAGAATAACATCCCAGTCTGTAGTTAAGGCCCTGATCAAGTTCTTTTCTACATTCGGCCTCCCTAAGATTGTGCAAACCGATCAAGGTACCAATTTCCTTTCTGGAATATTTAAGCAGGTGTTAGCGTCACTGTCAATAACACACAGAATCTCTAGTGCTTATCACCCGGAGTCGCAGGGGGCACTTGAAAGATGGCATCAGACATTTAAGTCTGTATTGCGCAAATACGTCATGGAGAGTGGTAGAGAATGGGATGAGGGCGTCCCCCTCGCTCTTTTTGCAGTTAGAGACATAGTGCAAGAGTCACTTGGTTTTAGTCCAGCAGAGCTGGTATTTGGTCACACTGTGAGAGGCCCTTTAGGAGTGTTAAAGGATCAGATGGCAGGCGAGAGTTCGCCCACCCAGCGAAACGTTCTGTCTTACGTGAGTCGCTTTCGAGAGCGACTGCATGATGCTTGCCGTATGGCTAGGGAGAGTCTCTCTGTTGCGCAGCAGGGCATGAAGCGGCATTTTGATAAGAGAGCACTGGCACGTTCTCTGCATCCAGGTGACCTGGTTTTAGTGTTACTGCCAATTCCTGGTAATTCAATGAGTGCTCGTTTTTCAGGACCGTACACTATTGAAAATAAATTGAGTGCTACTGATTATGTTGTCAGAACCCCTGACAGAAGACGGAAAACCAGAGTGTGTCACATTAATATGTTGAAGTGTTATTATCCTAGCGACGACGTACAACCGGAGACACGCAGTGCGCCTCTCAAAGCAACTGTTGCGGCTGCGGTGTCCGTAGCTGTGAGTTCCGCTACTTCTCTCACAGTGAGTGATGAGGATGGCCTGAGTTTGCGTAATGCCCAGCCACAGACACCCCGGTTGTCTAATTCAGAAATGTTACAGAAGCTTCCATCCTTAATGCCACATTTAAGCAGGGAGCAGGAAGCTGACCTACTCCACCTTATTTCTGAGTTTCCCTGTCTGTTTGGAGATGTGCCTACCCGCACTACAGTACTGACGCACGACATTGATGTGGGTGAGTCCAGGCCTATTAAACAGCACCCATACAGAGTGAATGCATCAAAGAGAGCTCTGATGAAAGAAGAGGTTGATTATTTATTGGAGAATAACTTAGCACAGCCCAGTTCCAGTCCATGGAGTTCTCCATGTTTGTTGGTACCGAAGCCTGACGCTACTGTCAGATTCTGTACGGATTATCGTAAGGTAAATCACGTTACTGTGCCTGACTCCTTTCCTATGCCCCGTGTTGATGATTGCGTAGATACGATTGGATCAGCTCGCTATGTCACGAAGCTAGATCTATTGAAGGGTTACTGGCAAGTTCCCCTTTCACCTCGGGCTTCTGCTATTAGTGCTTTTGTGACCCCGGATAACTTCCTACAGTATTCCGTGATGGCTTTCGGGATGAGAAACGCTCCTGCCACGTTCCAAAGGTTGGTGAATATTGTTTTTAGTGGGGTGCCTAACTGTACAGCTTATTTGGATGACGTGGTAATACATTCGTCAGAGTGGTCTGCTCATGTGGATTCTTTAAGAACTGTGTTTCAGCGACTGGCAGATGCGTCCCTGACCCTGAATCTGGCAAAATGTGAATTTGGAAAGGCGACTGTGACTTACTTGGGTAAGCAGGTGGGCGGAGGCCAAGTGCGTCCTGTGGAGGCCAAAGTCGCAGCCATTGCATCATACCCAGTACCCACCACTCGGCGGGAGTTACGCCGATTTCTCGGAATGACCGGTTACTACCGAGGTTTTTGCAGGAACTTCTCGGCAGTTGCAGCCCCACTGACTGACTTGATCAGTCCTTTAGTTCCTTTTATGTGGTCAGATAGGTGTCAAATCGCCTTTGAAAGTTGCAAAGCACTCCTCTCAAATGCACCAGTACTTAGTGCTCCTGATTTTTATAAACCATTTTCTGTTGAAGTTGACGCGAGCGGCATTGGTGCTGGTGCAGTTTTAACTCAGATGGATTCTGAGGGTTTTGTTCACCCAGTTGGATTCTTTTCGAAGAAGTTCAATAGTAGCCAGATGCGCTACTCTACGATTGAGCAGGAGACGTTGGCGTTACTGCTTGCGCTCCAATTTTTGAAGTTTATGTTGGGTCTACTGCGGAGCCTGTGGTGATCTACACTGACCACAATCCGCTGGTGTTTCTGCATCGCATGCACAACCACAATCAACGTTTAATGCGTTGGTCTTTGTTTTTGCAAAATTATAACCTGGTGATCCGCCACAAAAAGGGCACTGAGAATGTGTTTGCGGACGCTCTTTCTCGAGCGTAGTTATTGTTTGTAAGTGGTTACTAGGGGTTTATTAATTATTGATTTTGGGGTTAACGGGATGGCTTGAGGTATCGTCAGCCATGGGCTGACTCTTTATGGGGGGGAGTGTTACGTACAGTGTTCTGTATGACTTTTATGTATGTATGTTGTACATGTGTGTTGTGTTCTGTTGTGTGGTATTGGTTTGTTTTGCTGTTTTGTCTCCCCCTCCTGTTTCCATTCTCCCACTTCACAGATGTGCACACCTGGTTTCAATCATCCAATCATTCATCCACACCTGATCCAGATCTCCAATCAGCCAGTCCCCTTTATATAGTCCCTTGTTTGTTTCCTGTGAGTAGAGAGGCTGGTTGAGGAGAGGGTTGGTGTGTGAGGGGTGGTGTGTAGAGTTGCTGGTATGTTGCGTTGTGAGCAGTGGCAGAGCTCTACTTAAGATTGTTGGTATTTGGCTAGTTTTGTCTGTTTGTTGACCTTTTTTTCAACCTTAATAATATTACACCTTTGTTATATTATTTAGTTGTTAACAGCCTACTTTGGTTCTTTTGTCACCTGTTAATTATTTTGTTGAGTACACAGGGGCTTCGAGGACAGGTAAGATACCCTGGGGTCTACATACTACACCCACGTAGGTTTACCTTTTTGTTAGAAACCCTAGGTAAGAGTGAGCACCACCCGCTGTACTTTTGGGTGCTTGACACCTGTAAAAGGGGGGTGGGGTTATGTTCTTTTCATTTCTTTGGTGCCACTGTAGTCCTCGTTGTTCCCTGTGTTACTGTTGGGTAATAAATACTTTCTTTAATTGTATACCCGTTTCCTGGTTTTGTGTGACTACACCCTCACCTACCCAAACCTGTTGCCTTATGTTGCGCCTTCCCACTCCGAGCCATCAGGGGGCGTAACAGTCTGTCTGTCTGTCTGTCTGTCTGTCTGTGTCCAAGCCCTATGATTGTGTGTGGGCTGTTTTAATATATGACGGTGGTATTCACCTTACCATTTGCTTGGCTGTCAAGCAAATGGTAAGGGGGGGGTGTGTGTGTGTGTGTGTGTGTGTGTGTGTGTGTGTGTGTGTGTGTGTGTGTGTGTGTGTGTGTGTGTGTGGTGTGTGTGTGTGTGTGTGTGTGTGTGTGTGTGTGTGTGTGTGTGTGTGTGTGTGTGTGTGTGTGTGTGTGTGTGTGTGTGTGTGTGTTAGGGCCGTCAGGTTGACCATGTAGAAACAATGGTAAAACTATGAAGATGACTGGCGAACCGCAAACCTGGTGATACCTATCACAAAACAATGAGCGTCAGATCATCCCTCTCAACATTTAAGAAGCGGCGTTTGGAAAGTGTTCCGATTCTGTTCAACTGAAGGCTAGACCGAAAGAGAGAAGGACTGTATGAGGGCCCACATTCAGCACACACACACACACACACACGCACACGTGCACACAGCGGTTTGCAGAGCTAGCGTTGGCGGCGGAGCCAGCAGGTGCGGGTGACGGAACGATTTCTCCCCGTCTCCAAAAACAAACCTTGTCGTTTTTTTCAATTGACATAGTTTGTGTATGAAATGGTGTTTTGCAGTCGTTGCGGTATCTCTCATTGGATTCAATTTAGCCATCGTTCGGTGGATGAAATGCTACTTTGCAATCGGATTGCATGGTATGTCTTCTGTCGGTTATTCCTGGTAATTGTAAGCATTCTTTGGATGTCTTTTGTGATGTAGTATGTACATAAAACTAAATTATTTTCACTGTACTTGTGCTGTGCAATGACAATACATTTGAATCTAATCTAATCTAAAACCTATTTGAGCCAGTTCATTTTGACTAATGAACCCATAAAGGCGGTTGATCATTTTACATAACTGGGAGGTTAAATGAACGCGACTAAGAAGGATGTTAAGATGGACAACATGGACTCTTGGACAAAGACCCTGGAGTCTAAACGTGATGGCACCTATACTCTCATGTTCAGCCACATCCTCAATATTTCACCCTACCAAAGTACCTTCATGGTACTTTGGTAGGGTGCATGGCTCGCAATCCCAGACGGTTCAGGTATTTTTACGCAAGCGAAGAATGCGATTTGCCGGACATCGCTGGCGAGCCAAGCGACAACTGGCTGGCGACCTTTTCCTCTGGTCCCCTCGTTGCCATGGCCACACCCGAGTCGGACGTCCAGCAACCACCTCCATTTACCAGCTATGTAGAGACACTGGATGACTGCCTGAAGAACTCCCAAACTTGATGCTGGATCCTAATGGAAGGCGTGGTACAATTAAAGACCTGATGATGTACATATTTGACTATTGATCGTTTGCATGTAGTATTTTCAGGGAAATTGCGAGAGAGAGAGAGAGAGAGAGAGAGGAGAGAGAGAGAGAGAGAGAGATAGAGAGAGAGAGAGAGAGAGAGAGAGAGAGAGAGAGAGAGAGAGAGAGAGGAGAGAGAGAGAGAGAGAGAGAGAGAGAGAGAGAGAGAGAGAGAGAGAGAGAGAGAGAGAGAGAGAGAGAGAGAGAGAGAGAGAGAGAGAGAGAGCACAATCACTCTGTTCTCTCGCTCTTTCTCTCTCTTCAATACATCACCGTTGCTAACCTTCCCTCACCCCACCCCTCAATCCCCTCTTAAAGACAGAGAAAGAGCGTTGTGTGGTTAGCAGCGTGAAGGCAGAGGCTTCACACTCCGTCCTCTTTCCCTCCGTCCACTCCTCCATTCACCCCCACTGCCACTTAGCCGTGAGTGAGGAAAAGGGGTGTCCGTCGGCGTCCGTCTCTTACTCTCTCACTTTAGCTTTTTCTCGATCTATTTCTTTCCTCACTCTCTGTCCCTAGGCGCACAGGTTGAGCCTTAAGGTTACCCAGAGGCTTTGTTTACAATGAATGCATTCAATTACTAATCAGGATACAAGCAGCAGGTGCATTTTCATTATTTCATTATCCCATACAACACATATATTGCGAGAATTACCATACAAAACTGAACTCGCAAGAACCTGCAAAATACCAAACCAAACGCTAAAACCAGAGACTGATCAACGCTACTGCGTTCCTCTAGAGATGAGCCTTGCAGGCTTGTTGATAAGACCTGCCTCGCGGCGTCTAATATGAACCTTTGCATACATGCAAAAATACACCGGTCTTTGTTTGTGTGTAGTGGTGGTGAGCTGAAGAAGCTCCTAACCTCGCCTTGTTTGCTCAGGTGTGCGTGTCGCCGGTTGCGCAGCATCCGTACAAGGACTACCAGGTTTAAGGATAGTTCTTATCCACTGGCAGTGCGCCTACTGAACTGCTAGGAGTGCTGCCACTTTCACTTTCATAACATTGACATTAATATTACACTTACATACTTTGCTGGACTTTCTGGACTCATTACAGCTACTGCACTGTATTCATGATTCTGCTACACTACTGGAATCTATCACTTTGCTGTCCTTTTTTTGTTCATTTTTATTTTTATAGTATATATTATTTTTATGGTATTTTTTGAGATTTATACTGTGGGAGAGAATGAGGAGCATTCCAATGTACTTGTTACAAATGGCAAATCAATATCTTGTATTGTATTGTGTGGGAGTACCCACACACGCACACAGGGCTGAACTTAGTGTATGTGGCATCCCCTAGGCAAGCCTCCCCACCTGCCTAAATGAAATCAATCAACAATTAACACTCTTTAAATCCTTAATACAGCATGAGACACTTTGATTCAAGAGTCAAGATGTTTATTTGCCATTGGCAACAAGAACAATGGAATGCTTACTCCCCATTTACTCCCCCAGTATGTTGAATTGTGCTAAAAGTAGAGCAGCAGCGTCATCATACAGTGCAGTAACTGTAATGAGTCCAGAAAGTCCAGCCAAAAGTATGCTAGTTGTAATATGACATCGTTATAAAATGTATATTGGTGATGCACAACGCAAACTAGGTCTGTTTTACCGTTTTTGGGGGTAGTACTCAAGTTCTGTCGATGCTGCTGTACGTCAAACTGAGACATTAGTGCGTGTAGTACTAAGGTGAGAGTAGATCTTCAAATCCCCGTAGCAACCATCAACCATAAGTATCGCCGTAGCATCAACCATAGGTACCAGCACATATCCCATCCCTCTTGACCTCCCTACCACCCCTCCCCCCTCCTAACACCACGCCCTCTTTGCTCCATCAGCTCATCCAAACCCCTTCACTACCTCTGGTCTTCCCTTTCTCTCAAAATGCCTTGTTGCCACACAACTCAAAACCCACCCCCGCTCCCAATAACCAATCAGAACCCCTCTAGTCTGGTTTGTCGGCCACTCCGCAGCACAGGAACCACTTACACTTACTTACACTTCTGTAAGTATCATCAAGTATATCAAGTCATTTCAATGACTTCCTCACCTCTGCTGACACCGGAACCCTTTACCAACGTCATCCTCCTTGAACCTCCTCGAGTGCAGCCTCTGATACCGTGAGCCGCAACATCTCGCTGCAGACCTGAGGCTGAGCTGCACTCACCTGGCGCCTGCCCTACCTCTCCAACAGGTCACACTTCATCACACCTACACAACCAACCTCATCTGTTACATCCAAGAGGTTCCCCAAGGTGCTGTGCTCGGCCCACTCCTTTTTTCATCGTCCGCATTCCTCACTCTCGGTCAGATTATCCGCCGTTCCGGCCTGGACTTTCACTGCTGTGCCTACGACGCTCATCGCCTGCCTGCCTGCCTGTCTTCACTGAAAGTCTGGCAACAACAAAATGTCCACAAACTCAACTGTGACTAAATGTAACTCCTCGTCACCGGGTCGGGCACGCAACCTTGGCGTGATCCTTGACCCCGCCCTCTCCCTCGACCTGCCAAAAACGGTCTCATATCTGCCAAAAACTGTCCACACCTTAATTTTCATCCCGCCTTGACTACCGCAACTAAAAGACCTCAGCTGTCTTCCTGTTTGCCACAAGATCAACTACAAAGCCCTTTACCAACTGACCCCCTGATGACATCATTCTCTCTCTCTCTCTCTCTCTCTCTCTCTCTCTCTCTCTCTCTCTCTCTCTCTCTCTCTCTCTCTCTCTCTCTCTCTTCTTTGTATCTGTGTGTGACTCTCTTCCTCTGCCCATCTCCATCTCTCCGGCTGTTTGCACGGTGGTCCTCCATTCACCCTCCTGCTTGGTTTGGTCTTGGTCGAACTTGGATAGCTGTCCACTCAACCATAACACACACACACACACACACACACAGGCATGCAGAGGCACACCCTGGTTGAGTTTACTTGTTGCCCTAAACGGTTACATTACAGACAATTCATATGCAGATGTTTCGCAGCTGACGGCTGATTCAAACATTTTTGTCTGCTTAAGTCACTTAAGACCCAAAATGATGGGACTGTTATTATAAGCGTCTGACAAACACGGATTGAAAGGAAAATTCCAGAGAAATACCACTTTATTCTTCCTTTTATTCCGCTTGATCCGGTCTGTTTGTTATTGTGTCTAACCAAGTCGCTCAAGGAGAGGTCACGCTCTGAAATCTCTCGGACCGATTTAGACTGGGTTAGACTGGGTTAGACTGGGTTAGACACGACATGACACATTACATTACACAGCACGACAACACGCGCGGGTTGAGTTGGAGTTTGTCGTTGTGTCGGGACTACGGAAAGCTGAGCTTTGTGTTTAGAAGTTCAATGCCAAGGCTGAATATTAAGCTGATTCCGACACTGCAGTGTGTGATAAGGCTCTCGAGGATCGCAAATACTTCAGAACGAGACTTCTCCTCGACCGAGACTTGGTACTTCTCTGTAGGAATCCTTTCAATATTGTTGTCACTTGACACTTAACCTAACAGGCTCAGAATGTTATTCTTACAGACGATTGCAGATGTTTCTCGGCTGACTGCTGAAATGTTCTCGCTCGGTACGAGAGACCAAATTCAAAAAATGCTGTCGGCATGAGTCACTTGGACCCAGAGTTACCCTTTAGCAAAAACATGCAAGCCACCAACATTCACAAACAAATATGTACTGCTATATATATATATATATATATATATATATATATATATATATATATATATACCTTATTGTGTTTTATGTAACTCAATCCTATTGTTACAGCTAGATTCCTCTGTATAGTCAAGCCACAAAGTAAGGGTGCAAAAGTAACTTATTGTTTTCTCAAGTAACAAACGATGTGTCTGTGTCTTGTGTGTGTGATTATGTGTGAAAGTGTACATGACACACAGGCGTCAGTGTGGTGAATGAACGATGAACTGGACAAATGGAAATTAAATAGGCAAGCACACGGTCCAAACCGATGAACCTGGAATGTGGAAAGGAAAAAAAACCAAAGTGCCAGCAGCACATGCAGAAACATGCAGCTGTAGCTGCAGGAGCAGCAGGGGCCATGGGTCAAAACGACCTCGCCCTATATCAGGCTTCCCCTCAGGTGGGCCACTTCATCCTGATTACACCTGGGGAAAGAGAAGGGAGCAAGAGAGAAAGGGAAGAGAGCGAGAGACGAGGGAAAAGGGCCATAAAACCTTTTATGTTCTTCTACCCTCTCTCTCAAGATTCAAGATTCAAGAATTGTTTTTGCCATTTGCAACAAGAACAATGGAATGCTTACTCTCCCATTCCCTCCCTCCCCCAGCAGGACATTCTAGAACAATAATACAAAAATACTATACACAATAAAACATTAAAAAATAAAAAAAGGTGATTGATGGGTGATATGTACATGTGTTATATTGTGCCAAAAAGCATTTAAAGCATTTTAAAGTGCCAATAGTGCAGCAGCATCATGAATACAGTGCAGTACAGTGCGGAACAGTGCAGTCACTGTAATGAGTAATGAATGAGTCCAGAAAGTATGACAGTGTAACATTAATACAACATAACAATGTTATGATAGTGGCAGCACTCCTAGCAGCTCAGTAGGCACGCTGCCTGTGGATATCTCCTGTCCTGTGTGTGTGTGTGTGTGTGTGTGTGTGGATCAGTTTAGTCTGAGCAGTGTGTGTAGATTGGCGTTACACCTGCTCTCCCTGTGAAACCTCCCACATCGGACACTAGCTTACAGCGTTTAGCGCAGTGCTGTGGGTCAATCAAACGGATGGCTATACTAAAGCCACGCGTGTGTGTGTGTAATGCCAACACATAGGTCAAAGCGTTGGCGTTGGCAGGGGGTGGGGGGGTGGGCGGAGCGGTCAACGTTTTAAGGTCATCAGGGGGGGGGGGGGCTGTGTAGGAGAGACTGTGTGTGTGTGTGTGTGTGTGTGTGTGTGTGTGTGTGTGTGTGTGTGTGACATTCCAGATGTGAGATCAGGCTGTGCCAACGGCCGCCTGTGGTCCGCACTGAGACTACCCTGCCAGACGGGCTTTTCAGAAGGCCTCAGAACTACTGCTACCTCTCCCTGCTGTCTCATAGCATTTACGTAGTCTCTCTCTCTCTCTCTCTCTCTCTCTCTCTCTCTCTCTCTCCTCTCTCTCTCTCTCTCTCTCTCTCTCTCTCTCTCTCTCTCTCTCTCTCTCTCCGTGTGTGTGTGAAGTGACCGTCTCTCGCCCAGACTGTGGCCTCTCAGGCTCACAATAGACTGCTGTGTGTCCTTCAGCAAATGCAGAGCCCCCCCCCAAGCGGAACAATAACAATGACCACTCTTACTCTGGCCTTACTTCTGAACTGGTCCCCCTGTCTGGGACAATGCCCCCGGCTCAATGGCTGAATAACACTGACTGAACCGCTCCAAATGCCATAATTCCATTATGCTTATTCCCATTTCATTGAGACCCAAGGCACGTGGTATTTCTGTTCATACGGTACATGTCGCCGGTCCGCTTTGTGTTTGGAAATCATTTCTCGGTCATGCTGTTACAATCATTCCTCTTGATTAGTTTGTTTGCGTTGGAGTTTTTTTGTTTTTATTAAATGTATTTATTTTTTTGTTGCAAAAATGCTTGAGGGATCATCTGCAGGGTTACTTGCTTTGGACACACACACACACACACACACACACACACACACACACACACACACACACACACACACACACACACACACACACACAGCCTCTTGTCTGCGAGTCAGCAGCTTGTTGCTGCTGTGAGCCCGTCAGCGGGTCAAGGAAAGCCGGGTGGGGGGAAGAGAGAGAGAGAGACTGCAGCAGGGGGGGGGGGGGGGGGAGTGTGTGTGTGCAATCGACACCCCTGCTGTTGCATGTGCATGTGTATATAGTATGTATGTATCTGTGTCATGTGCATGTGTATATAGTATGTATGTATCTGTGTCATGTGCATGTGTATATAGTATGTATGTATCTCGGTGTCTGTGTCATGAAGGAAGAGGAGAGGCCTCTGACCTACCTGTCCATGTTTCTCATCCTGACACTCCCCTGGTACTCGGCAGTTTCTTGGCCTTCATTGTTGTGTGTGTGCGTGCAGGGGGAGAGAGCGGTGTCCTAAGTAGGTGGTGGAGGAGGAGGAGGAGGACTGCAGTGGGTTTGGCGCATGCAGAGACGCCTGTCTGTCAGCTCTGGACGCTTGTAATCACCACGGCGCCATCCAAAAATGAGCCGCCCTCGATGGGCTGACGTGGGAGGATGAGTGATGGGGGGGGGGGGGGGGGGGGGGGTGAGGGATGGGGGGGGGTTGAGGGAAGGTGAGGGATGGGGGGGGAGGATTCCGTGGCACCGCGGCGCTGGGTTTTAATCGGCTATCGGTTGCCATCTCATTATTAATATGGTAATGTATCTCCTGGAGGAGATTATGGGGCAGAGCGGCAGTGACGACTGCAGACTATTTTAGTTTTTTTGCGAGACTCGATTCAAAGACTTTGCTGCTGCCGCCGCTGATGATGATAATGATGACGATGATGATGATGATGAAGATGATTCTAATCATGTACTTTCACGGAGAAAGGGCGTAGATCAAACAGCCGGATCCTTTGTAGAAATGGGGTTTTGAGGGGGAATATTCAACGTTAGACCATGTCTTGTGTGGCGTGTTGTGGTGTTGTGTGTGTGTGTGTGTAATGTTTCACCTCCTGTGTAACGTATGCATGGACGGGCTAGGGGGAAAAAAATGCTACAACCGCCAATGCGTATGAATAATGCATGGTAGGGGTCCCAAGGAGTGTGTGTGTGTGTGTGTCTTTGTGTGTGTGTGTGTGTGTGTGTGTGTGTTATATTCTCCAGGGACTATAAATCGCTCACCTGTGAACACTTCTGTGTGATGTGGCGCTGCTTAGCTTGTACATCCCGGAGATTCGACGTGCGCGATCTCACTCGGGAGGTCGTTTTAAATATCATTGGCTTTTATTCATTACTCTGTGTTCTCTTCTCTCCCTCCCCACCGCCTCTCTCTCTCTCTCTCTCTCTCTCTCTCTCTCTCTCTCCTCTCTCTCTCTCTCTCTCTCTCTCTCTCTCTCTCTCTCTCTATCTCTCTCTCTCTCTCTCTCTCTCTCTCTCCCCCAGGTATTCCGTGTCCCCCTACTCAACTCTGTCGCGATGTGGGATCAAACATCCCAGGCCTCTGCCTTTCTTCGGCAACCTGTTCCTGTTTCGCCAGGTAAGACGAGACGAGAGAGAGACACCAAAGACACTCGGCCTCGAGGGGAAAGGGGCGGCAGTATACTAGCTCAGGAGGTAGAGCGGTCGCCTCACAACAACCGGAAGGTTGCTGGTTCGATCCCCCTTGGAAAGCGCTTTAGATAAAAGTGCGATATATATATAAGGCAGTCCATTTACCAAAGGGGGATCCACCCAGCCCCCGAGAGAGAGAGAGAGAGAGAGAGAGAGAGAGAGAGAGAGAGAGAGAGAGAGAGAGAGAGAGAGAGAGAGAGAGAGAGAGAGAGAGAGAGAGAGAGAGAGAGAGAGAGAGAGAGAGAGAGAGAGAGAGAGAGAGAGATCTCAAAAACTCCACACAAACACACAAAGTGTACTAGTATTTGGCTGCTACTGTGTGAAGCATCCTTGGGTCCCTTGACAGGCACTATATCAATTCAAGTTATTATTATTATTTTATTAATAAAAGGCAAGGATTATATGTTCAATACACGTACAATACAAACGCATAGTCGGGATAACGACAACCTGGAACAGAAAGGGGAACTCGAAGGAGAGCGCAGGCGGAGCTTAATGACTAATTAATCAGTAATTAGCACACAGGTGGCGGGGATTTCACAAACGGCTAAATGCAATATGTGGATTTGGTTGCCAGCGACGTGACCTGTTTGTGTTTTTATTCACTCGGTGAATTTCATAGCAAGCTGCTTTTTTTATTTTTCTTTAAACGGTTCACCAAATTAACTTTTCTTTTCATTTAAAAAAAACCGAAAATGTTGTAATTTAAGGAAAGTTTAAAAGCTCAACCTTGACGAAACGCGGGCGTTTGGTTTTCTTTGCTCGTTTTGCGAGTTTCTTTAATTAACAACTTAATTCTGATTTTTTTTTTTTTCACTGGCTTGTTTTCGTTTTGAAGTTTATTTCACCTTCCTTTAATAAAATGTGTTATTTTTCCATTCTTTTTGTTTTGGACTCTGGAATGAGTGTCTCCTACAGTATGATTGGAAGTGTTAGTCAGTGCATCAGACACACATAGAGCCACACAAGCACACACACAGACCACACACACACACACACGACACACCACACACACACACACACACACAACACACACACACCACACACAACACACACACACGACACATCGCACACACAGCGGCCACACACACCCACAACACACACAGCCACACACACACACACAACCACTACACACACACAACCATAACACACACAACCATTACACACATCACAAACCACACACACACACACACACACACACACACACACACACACCCACACAACCTACCACACACACACACACACACACAACCATACACCCACACACACACAACACACACACACACACCACCACAACACCACACAGCACAACACACACACACACACACAACCATACCCACACACCACACACACACACACACACAACCACACACACCACACACACACCACATATACAACACAAACACACACCACCACACACACACGCAAACACACACACAACAAGATCACACACACACACACCAACCATACACACCACACACCATCACCACACAACACACACAACACCACACACCACACACACCACACACAACACACACACACCCACAACATACACACACACACACTACACACGACACCCATACACACACCAAACACACACACACAACCATACACACAACACAACCATTAAACCCACACATACCTACACAACACACATCGCACAACCGACACCACACAACACAGAACCAAACACACACCACACACACACACCACAGCACAACCGCAGACCAAAAACACACCACACACACACACGACCACAGAACAAACCCACACACCCACACACACAACCAACACCACACACACACATAACCGACAAACCCAGCACACAACCATTACACACCACACACAACCACACATACACACAACCAATATACACACACACAACCATAAACACACAACAACACACCACAACCACACACTACACACACAACCATACGCACACACAACCATACACACACAAGGCACGCACACACACACACACAAACACACAAAACAAAAAACAAACAACCATACCACACACAAACACACACACAGGCACACAAAATAAAAAAAAAAAAAAACACACAAAAAAACACCAATCATACACACACAAACACACAAACAACCACACACACACACAACACAGCACACAACACACACACACCATACCACACCAACACACACACACAACCACACACACACAAACCAACACACACAAACAACACCACACACACAACCACACACACGCACACGACACGCACACAATCACCACCCCACCCCCCATCGTGGCTCCACCACATATCACTGCGCTACTTCATTAAACGGGTTCATTAAAGGGAGCTCACACCTTAATGAGTTTGTCCTGCCGTCCCACGCCGCCAGACTGATGAACCAGATTGATAATTGCGTTGGCTTGTTTTTTTTTTCTTCTCCTGATGAATATAGGGAGCAAGCCGGCGAGGAGGAGTGTGGGGAGTGGGTGTGTTTTAATATCCCCGAATTAACGGCCTATCGTTCCCGTCACCGCGGCGACGGTGACTGCCTAGCAGGCTCTTATTTTCAAATCAGGGTAGATGGTTTCACTGGAGGATTTTTTTTTTTGCTTTTTTTGCTCCCTGGAATGAATGAACGCAGAAGATAGTACAGCAGCAGGGCTCAGGAGGCAGAGCGGTCGCCTCACATGCAGGTTCCATCCCCGGCTCCTCCTAGCAAAAACTGCCGAGGTGTCCTTGAGCAAGAAACCCCGAACCCTAAGTGCTCCTGACCTGCTGGCTGACTCCGCCCTCGGTGGTTGAATGGGTGAATGTGAGGCATGACTTGTAAAGCGCTTTGGATAAAAGCGCTATATAAAAGCAGCCATTACCATTATCTATGTGTTTGTTGCCAGGCGTTCCGGAACATGCTAACCATGGAAAGGTTCTCTTTATCAGGGGGTTGAGCTGCCTGCCCCAGTGTGTGTGTGTGTGTGATGCTTCCGTATCAGTGTTATTCACTAAAGAGAAACACATGGAAAACAGCAGGCAACACACGTGGTCCCTTGTTTACCGAGTCGTCAGATGCAG
>CM051010.1:13582987-13587987 GCA_027704905.1 Muraenolepis orangiensis | reverse complement strand
CACACACACTGGACTTGTTGTTGTTGTTTGAGTGCTTAGAGGTCAGGAAACACAGCTGGGCCCGGACGGAGTCCCGCCTCCTTCATTCAGCTGTCAGTCATGGCGTCACCAAGCTTTCACACCGGGGGGGCCCTGCTGCTTTGTGTGTTAACGCGTTCCAAACCCATGAATCTATTATAATCGCGCGTTCAGAGGTCACATATACTGTCCACCGCGCTGTATTTACCAGTAAGACAATGGGTCCTCTGATGATCCACCAAAGCCCAAGCCTAGTTAGGACTTTACTGGTGGAGAAGATTCAAGAATTCAAGAATTGTATTTGCCATATGCAACAAGTACAATGGAATGCTTACTCCCCCATTCCCTCTGGCAGTATGACATTCTAGAACACAATACTCTTACAATACTATACACAAAAAAAGGGAAAAATAAACTTAAAAATAACGATAAAGGGATTGACGGATGATATATACATATATACATATATACATGTGTTATTTTGTGCAAACAAACGGCAGTGCAGCAGCATCATGACTACAGTGCAGAACAGTGCGGTCGTTGTAATGAGCAGTAGATATGAGTCCAGAAGGTCCAGCAAAGTATGACCTGTTCTGATTGTGTTTATGTTCCCGCGTTTTTCTTCCTCTGCGGCGTTTCTCCTCTTTTCTCCGACACGCCGGAGGACCGACCGCCTACTCGCCGCTAACTTACTGACTGTGTGTGTTTTTCTTCCCTCTTTCCTCTGCTCCTTTTGTTCCAGGGTTTCCTTGAGCCGTTAAACCGGATCATCAGAAGCCATGGCCCGGTGTGCGGGTCAGTAAATTACTCTTCAACTAAACCAGACACACACGAGACTTCCTGTCAAGTCTGTGACCACAATGACCACCGTCCTTAAAGTGTAAAGTGTCACTTTAAGAAACAAAATGTCACCCTCCTTATGCTGCAATACACCGACTACTTATCGTATCGTATATCTTTTTTTTGTTTTGTTATAGATTTATATATAACACCAAAGCTTAAAATGACTCATGGAAAGGCTTTCGACGAGCACGTTCATTAGGCTATTTCATCATCTCCGGGACGCTTTTAAACTTCCGACACTTTATTACTAGCATTTGAAATTTACGATTCGGATCGGGTTCTGCGCCAAAATCGAAGCAGCTGTTCCTCGGTCCTAACCGCCAAGTTTTGTCCAATTCCGTTGGACAGAACTTTTGTACGGAATTAATTGGATTAAATGATCTTTGCTAACAGAAAAAACAAACCCACAGAGAAATAGGGGCAAAACCATAACCTCTGGTTCCTCTTTGATGGGCAGAGGTAATCAATCAAATATACATCCCTCATTTCTGGGAGTACATCTATCAGTCAAACATTTATTAGCTGCCGAAACTGTTGTTGGAACGAGGGTTTTTAATTTTTTTCTCTCGTATCTTTTATCCCCATTCGATTCGTGAGACCCCTGATGTGTTACCTGCGCTCTTTATATATATATATATATATATATATATATATATAAATATACTGTAAATATACTGTATATCGATAAAGTGTTTTATTTAGTGTCTGAAGGTGAATTCCTCCTGTTGCAGAGCAGCGCTGGCTTGTAGTAGTTCGACAAATGTCGACCTATTGAATGGCCGGCGTGTCTAATGGACGTTGACGTGCTAATGAAACATGTATGTTAATGCCGGTATGATACACAGATCTGTTGACTAGAGGGGGGGGGGGGGGTGAGGGCTGACGAGGGGGGGGGGGGGGCTGGTTCTCTCTCTCTTCCTCCATTCTAATGATTCTAATTCTAATCTCTTCGAATAATGAATCTTGCTTCATAATGTCTGCAGTGGTGTGTGTGTGTGGTGTGTGTGTGTGTGTGTGTGTGTGTGTGTGTGTGTGTGTGTGTGTGTGTGTGTGTGTGTGTGTGTGTGTGTGTGTGTGTGTGTGTGTGTGTGGGGGGGGGTGTGTGTGTGCCTGTGGTAGGGTGTGTAGTGTACTGTAGACTAGCGACAGCATGGAGGGGGGGGGGGTCATGGATGAGAACAGCTCTCTAGATCAGTACTGACATCATCACTGGCGGTACTCTCCCTCTAGCTGTGAACACAAGCCCCTCATCCCCGGGCTTCGGGGGGAACAAAATGTGTCTGGTACAAAGCTCTCTCCCTCTCCCTCCCTCCCTACCTCTCTCCCTCTCCCTCCCTCCCTCCCTCTCTCCCTCCCTCCCTCCCTCCTGCCACGTCAACACCAGACAAATCTTCGGCGAGGTGATGTGCTCCCCCCCTCCGCCCTTAACTGCGCCGGGGAAGAATAAGAAGAATAAGAAGAGAGAGAGAGAGAGAGAGAGAGAGAGAGAGAGGGGCTTCCGCGGTCGGGCCTTGATTACTTTAATTGTTTCTCTTATTTTGCCCCGGAAGATTCAATCTCCAATTATGGATTCTGTAATAAAAAGGATTTAATTACCTTTTACACACCCGTTTTCCTTTTTTCTTTTTTTTTTGGTGTCCCCCCCACCCCACCCCCACCCCCACACACACACACACACACACACACACACACACACACACACACACCGTTCTTCCTGTTAAATTGATTCTCATTAAAAAGGCTCTTAACAAACCGCAGCCCCCCCCATGTACTGTTTGACCTCTGCTCCCAAGGAGCTTTGTAAGAAGACACAGGAAGCCGCATTCATTCCTTAAGTGAGAACAGCAAGCCAGGCACATGCATCATCTCTTCACCCACATCCGTGTGTGTGTGTGTGTGTGTGTGTGTGTGTGTGTGTGTGTGTGTGTGTGTGTGTGTGTGTGTGTGTGTGTGTGTGTGTGTGTGTGTGTGTGTGTGTGTGTGTGTGTGTGTGTGTGTGTGTGTGTGTATAGCCGTGTGTTGATCATGCGTGTTTCTGTGTTCCAGGTATTATATCGGCAGGAGGCCGGTTGTGGTCCTGTCCGATCCAGACATGATCAGACAGGTGATGGTGAAGCTGTTCAAAACCTTCCCTAACCGACTGGTGAGAGCATGCACACTGTCACACACATGTGTGCACAATCTCACACACACACACACACACACACACCACACACACGATCACAATCACTCCCACACACACGTATTCACAATCACTCACACACGCACACACACGTACACACACACACAGGAAGGTCCAGCATTATAATTAGAATGCAAGAGAAACGAGCCAGGTCACATGATCAACCCTGCTTTTATCATTAGTCTTCTGTATTGGCTCCGGGCTCCGCAGAAGGCCTTGGTCACACACACACACACACACACACACACACACACACACACACACACACACACACACAGACACAGACACACACACACACACCATTATCCTGACCTATACCGTTGGGTGGATGTATTAAGAGGAGGGGCCTAAGCAAGTGTAACCCCGGTAGAACCTGGCGCTTTCACTCTCTCTCTTCACTCCTCCAGCACAACTACTTAGCGCTGAAGCCCATGAGCGACTGCCTGGTGATGCTGAGGGACGAACAGTGGAGCCGCGTCCGCAGCGTCCTCACGCCCTCCTTCAGCTCGGCCAGGCTCCGAGAGGTGAGAGGAGGGTCCCGTGGTCCGTGGTCCGGACCGCACTGGGGGTCCCGGCCCGTTAGCTCCCCTCCATCAGCTCCTCCTCTGATGCGTCGCCATGGAGATCAGTGGCATCACAGAATAGTAATAAAAAAAATATTATTTCAAATTAAAATACATCTTTATTTATATTGCACGGTTCGTACACAGTGTAGTTAAGGGGGCCTAACAAAAATACATAAAGCAAGAAGTATGAATAATTACCAAATAAGTCTAATTAGACAGCAAAAATTCCAAGATATGATAAGTAAGAACGAGTAAAAAGACATATAGACATAACTATTATTATGTATATGTATGTGTGTGTGTGTGTGTGTGTGTGTCTGCGTGCATGAGAGAGAGAGAGAGAGAGAGAGAGAGAGGGAGAGGGAGAGGGAGAGGGAGGGAGATAATGAGCAGGAGAAGAGATCATTTAGACGCCGTGTAAATTATAATTAATGTCCTGGCGCTACGTTGCCATGGAAACATTAGTCGCTCATTGTCACCGCAGCTCGTCGAGGCCCGAGACAAATGAGACACGCTTCTCACATGTGAACACATGAAAGTAATAAACATGTTTTCATCAACAAAATAATAATAATAATAATAATAATAATAATAATAATAATTATGTTTTATCACGCTTTACAAGAAACTCCAAGACACTTTACATTTAAAAAAAAAAGACATTTAAGAGGAAACAACATGAAGGTTACAAGCCGCTCTGAGCAGGGTGTTTGGGTGAGAGATGTTCCTTTCCTTGCTCACGTTTACTGGGCTTACCAGCGGGACATTTTTTAAACAACGATTGAATGCGTGGTTACAACACATTATTATTATTACACTATATTACATTATTCATATATTTATTTGACAGGGCACGTGGTTTACATTACCGTGAACATGCCATACATAGTTAACCGAAATAGGCTCATTTTCATCTGTGGTCCCTGGGCAGGCGGCTAGTTAACAACAGATACAATCCAAAGGACACGGAGAGAGAGAGACCTCCACTGTGCACTGTATACAACGACAACAACAGACAACACAGACACAAAAGGCATGAACCCCCGGTCTGATTCTGCCAGGACTGGTTTGTATTGCAGACGAGCCAGGCTCCTATAGCCGGGTGGTGGGTGGTTAGGGTCATCACCTCTGATTGCATCTCTTTGTCTCTCTCTTTGTCTCGTTTGGAGGTTTTTGTGCTCCTGATGTATGCCCTGCCCGCCCCCTCACCCTTTCATGCCTTTGTATCAAGTTACACGTTCATTAATTAGGTCACGTTTGATCCATCATCAGGCATCTCCCCCCGACCCCCCCCCCCCCCCCCCCATTACCCCCCTTCGTAATGGCCCTGACTGTAATGAGATTTTAATTGATTTTGGCTCTTGGTTTAGATTCATGTGTTGTCTCCCAGG
>CM051010.1:13545487-13577987 GCA_027704905.1 Muraenolepis orangiensis | reverse complement strand
TAACAGCAAACACAAACTTGGTTTTAGAAACTGCCTGTAAAGGTTTCAAATCAACACAGTGTAGACTGGCCACTGTAGTGGTAGTAGTGCAGGTATTAAAATACCCATCTGAAGGCTTGGTCTACATCAGTTTGTCTTCTGTAGAACATCTCCGTAACTCCACCCATTGTAGTTTCTGATCTCTGGCCCAGGCTCTCCCCAGAGAGGTTCTGCTATAACACAGTAGGACTGATCAGAGGTTCTACTATAACACAGTAGGACTGATCAGAGGTTCCACTATAACACAGTAGGATTGGTCAGAAGTTCTGCTATAACACAGTAGGACTGATCAGAAGTTCTACTATAACACAGTAGGACTGATCAGAAGTTCTACTATAACACAGTAGGACTGATCAGAGGTTCTACTATAACACAGTAGGTCTGATCAGAGGTTCTACTAAAACACAGTAGGTCTGATCAGAAGTTCTACTATAACACAGTAGGTCTGATCAGAAGTTCTACTATAACACAGTAGGTCTGATCAGAAGTTCTACTAAAACACAGTAGGTCTGATCAGAGGTTCTACTAAAACACAGTAGAACTGCTGGATCCCAGCAGTTAGCTGGGTTACCATACTGGACATTTGATGCCGACATATTTGTATGCGTGAGGAAGATGTATGACGGAGCTGTCACAATAACAGGGGAATAAATCCATATTGTACAACACATGACTACCGCTACTGCTGGAGGGGTATAGCGCGGACCAGTGCAGTAATATGCTCTGGTATCCATGGTCACTATGACAAATTGAAGGCTTTTCATAACGCTCCCAGCTAAAATAATTGTGATTTGTGTCTTAAAAAAAACAAAAATGCTTTGGACGATATTGCCCGGATATATTTATGCGATATGTTTATTATTGAAGACTCAGTCCTGGCTCTTATTCATTCATTTATCATTCATTATTCATCGGGAGAAGGGCTTGTTTTCCTAAATCGTTCTGAACCGCGCGAGCAGATGCAATCTGTGGTGCCATGAATTCACCGATCTGCCATGTTGGCAGTCTTACCCCGTATCGCTGTGTAAGATGCCTCCTTACCCTACCGGCCCAGCTATAATACACGCTTAAGGAACGCTAAAGTAAGATTCCCTATCACATGACTACTGAGTGGTACCCACAGAAGAGACAGGGCTTTGTCAAGAGTTACATCACTCGTCCCTCTTAGTCGTACCCAATGTGTTTTACTGATCGTCACTTCACACACGCACGCACGCGCACGCACGCACGCGCACGCACGCACGCACGCACACAGAAACACACACACACACACACGCACAAACACACACACGCGCACAAACACGCACGCACGCACACACACACACACATGCAAAAACACACGCACGCACGCACACACAAACACGCACACGCACGCACACGCACACACACACACACACAAACAACACAACAAAAGTCGTAACTGAAATGTCCTGAATGTGGAGATGCGATCGATTCAATCCAAAGCCATGCTGGTTCAGCACACACGCACAAACGCACGCATGCACAAACACACGCACGCACGCACGCAACACACACGCACAAACACGCACGCACGCAACACAACAAAAGTCCTAACTGAAATGTCCTGAATGTGGAGATGCGATCGATGCAATCCAAAGCCATGCTGGTTCAGCGGTGGAGCTGTAAATAGGAAGCGCTCGGTGTGCCAGTCTGCCACTCACCGCGATGGCTGAGTCTCAAACTGGATGCCTAGTCGGAGGCCACCTCAGCAGACTCAGCTTGTCTAAGGTATATAATATATTAGATTGAGACGTGGCTTGATGTCTCCCTGCCTCCCCGAATGCTGCCTACCTAAATAGCCCTGGCTGGTGTTAGCCGCTCGGGTAACACCAGCCTCGTGATCGTCCCGCGGGGGAGAGAGACACGGTCTCCAGCCGTCCCACCGCCGTCCTCCCAACAAGGAAGACAGGTGATCATTAATTCACAACACCTCTAACTCACCTGTCTCCTCATTGGGTCCCAAGAGTCTGTCCCCCCCCCACCGCCACCCATCTCTCTTTCCTTTTCCTGTTGTTGTTGTTGTTGTGTCAACTTTAATGCGGAGGTTCCAATTCAAAACCCATTCACCCCTATTCTACAGGGTAAGCATTTTCACTTCCTGCAATATATATGTTATAATATAACATATCATATAATATAAAGTAATAATGATCATACTGACCGATTTAAAAATCTATATTTCTTTCAATGTCTTGCCTTGTTCGTGTGCTACTTAAGTGTTAAGTTTTGCACGGGTAAGTGGGATGTCTTTCCCTTAGACCACATGCTGCTCCTGTCCCATCCCCAGGAACGCAGAATGTCATTTTGCTGAAAGCCATGAACAAAACATTTGATCTGATTATTAGCAAAAACCCTTGATGTTGATGAAGTACCGGTCGTTGGCACAGGAATGTGCATTCATTATGCGTGTCAGCACTTTGCGTACTTTGAGAATTGTACCCCAGGCATCCCAGATCACACAATCACTCACAGATGGGGTGAAAGGAGGCCTGTTCTATTGTTCAGCAGAACTCCCTTCACTTCCTTCTATGTGTGTCCGGGCTGCAGAGCAGCAGAGAATGACACTCCCCTGTCCAAATCATACATCCATACATCTCCCCAGAGCTAATGGAGAGACTTACATTTCTTACAAACATGTGTGTGAGGGAAGGCCCCTTGAACCTGTCCCATCCACATCTGTGTTGGTCACATACAACAGTACACACAGTGAGAGTTGTTTCTCTGCATTTAACTCATCCTAGTATTAGGAGCAGTGAGCAGCTGTATACACATATTGGGAGCCTTGAGTGCCTTGCTTAAGGGCACCTCGGCAGTGCCCAGGTGTTTCGGAGGACTTGAACCGGCGACCTTCCGGTTCCCAAGCCCTAAGTCCTAACAGACTGAGCTACTGCTGCCCAAATTGAATCAGAGCAAAAAAGAGCTTGTTATCTGCAGCTTGGGAATTGTTTTTAAATATATAAGTGTAGCCACACACCACCAAAGTTGCTTTTCTGGGCTTCTCTGACACCGGTAGATGTTGTCGCAAACCAGTTTATTGGAGAGTTGGCAAGATATTACAGACCGAGCAGGTGGTCTACGCTGACAGGTCCGAGCTCTCTCTCTCTCTCTCTCTCTCTCTCTCTCTCTCTCTCTCTCTCTCTCTCTCTCTCTCTCTCTCTCTCTCTCTCCTCTCTCTCTCTCTCTCTCTCTCTCTCTCTCTCTCCTCTCTCTCTCTCTCTCTCTCTCTCTCTCTCTCTCTCTCTCTCTCTCTCTCTCTCTGTGTGTGTGTGTACCAGCCATCAACCACACACACACTCCACAGTAAGGCTGTGTTGTGTCTGTTGGGTTACTGCCCTGCCTGCAATAGGGGTCAGTATGCATATCATACCTACTGTATCTTTTAATGAGTTAAACAGGAAGCAGGACGTCCTGATGTCCGGTTCCCAGTTGATTTTAATTTAGTGTTTCAATGAATCAAAAGGATTTAATCAATGATTCCGATTTGGTTTATTTGTCACATGTTTAAGGTATATACAGTGTACCGCGTGTACAGTGAAACGTTATAGACGGCTCTGCAAAATTTGCTCCAAAGTACAAAAACGCGAAAAACGCATGGGAAAAATTGCAAGAATTCCAAAAACAAAACCTGAAAAAGATGTGTAAAAGTGTAAAATAATACTTTGTCGTTCACACTGGATCTAGTGTGAGTGGTTGAGTGGTGAAGCTAAAAAGCAACCGTTTCAGTGCTGAAACCCCCTAGACCCCAAGACCCGACGGACAGAGGGGAAATAATAAAGGAACCGTCTGAATATAGAAACAGGGATTTGAAGAGCTTTGAGCTGCTTTTGGTTTCACATTTCTTCGTCTCCGGGGGTTACCATATCCAATTTGAAAAAAGATGGACGGCCTGTGCATGTGAATAATACACACACATGCACACTTGCACACACACACGACCCTCACACACACACACACACACACACACACACACACGTTGTGTGTGTCTTATCACAGCTACTTAAGCAGGTGACCTGGCAGTACGAAATTGTGTTATTCATCTTGTCAATATGAATACTTGTGAACTGCTGTATTTATATGTTTGCGTACCCCAGCGTTATGCTATTGTCTGCTTCAACTAATGTACACCTTGTAAGTCGCTTTGGATAAAAGCGTCTGCCAAATGCCCTAAATGTAAATGTAAATGTAAATGTGTGTTATACGGACATATGAACGCTGAATACTGGCAGGGGCCCGTTCTCTCTTTCTCAACGCTGTGTTACTGCATTAGTGTGCTGCTGGGTTTTCACGTTCAACTCTGTTGACAATGATCATGTGACCATCACATGAATGGATGTCAACACGTGACCATGACTAAGTCCTGGATGGATGTAAACACCTACCTCTGTTGACG
Source organism: Muraenolepis orangiensis (assembly GCA_027704905.1). NCBI lineage: Eukaryota > Metazoa > Chordata > Actinopteri > Gadiformes > Muraenolepididae > Muraenolepis > Muraenolepis orangiensis. The sequence continues at coordinate 13,573,537 of CM051010.1, read as the reverse complement.
ATGATCATGTGACCATGACCAAGTCCTGGATGTAAACGTCTACCTCTGTTGACGATGATCATGTGACCATGACTATGTCCTGGATGTAAACGTCTACCTCTGTTGACAATGATCATGTGACCATGACTATGTCCTGGATGTAAACATCTACCTCTGTTGACGATGATCATGTGACCATGACTAAGTCCTGGATGGTGTAAACACCTACCTCTGTTGACGATGATCATGTGACCATGACTAAGTCCTGGATGTAAACACCTACCTCTGTTGACGATGATCATGTGACCATGACTAAGTCTTGGACGTAAACGTCTACCTCTGTTGACAATGATCATGTGACCATGACTTAATCCTGGATGTAAACGTCTACCTCTGTTCACGATGATCATGTGACCATTCAAACTGACACTCGTTGCATCTCTGTCCTGGATGTGACCATCTCCTTGAATGCACTGGTACGGTGCTACAGATATATCCACATCTGACGAGGGAAGACGAAAGGCTAGTGTGTGACATTAGATGTTGTATGAGGAGGTATGAATGAAAAGGTTATGGTCTTGCTTGCAGGGGATACAGAGGCAGAGGAAGCTCTGTTATTCCCACCCCGGGCTTAGATGACCACCGTAAAACAGAAAATCATTCAGAGTTGACTGATCCACGCTGAATGCCAACAGCTGTCACAGTGCAGACGATGTGAGACGAGCTCCTCTCCTCCCTTATAAACCCATCCGGGGGAGACTGTAAAGACACACTCACACACACACAGCAAATGCATGTGTGTGCGTCTCCCCCCCCCCCCCCCCATACACACCACCTGGGACTGGGACACACACACACACACACGCACACACACACACACACACACACACACACACACATAAACACATAAACAAATTAAGTAGTTTCACATGAACCAATAGGCTCTCTCACTCACTCACACACTCAAACACACACTTTGCCATTGGTGATTTCTGCCGTTCCATCAACATGTAACCAGGAAGTAAAAGAGAATGGCATCAGGTATTCTTGTAGTGTGTGTGTGTGTGTGTGTGTGTGTGTGTGTGTGTGTGTGTGTGTGTGTGTGTGTGTGTGTGTGTGTGTGTGTGTGTGTGTGTGTGTGTGTGTGTGTGTGTGTGTGTGTGTGTGTGTGTGCTTCAGTTGTACCATGTCTGCAGCACTGTGATGAGAGCATGTGTAGTAGTCTCCCGTTGGACTGCTCTTTTCTGTGCCGATATTTTGCATTTTATAAATGGCATTTTTATTTTTATTTTTACTCTATTAACTCTATAACTCTATTAACTCTAACTGTCGTCGGGTATTGCACATAAGATTTTCACATCACTGCTTTATACTTTACATACTGTAAACTGTGAAGTGACAATAAACTTGACTTGACTTGACTCTGCTCCTCTGAACCCACCCATCGAACCAACAACCCTCTGGTTGTGAGGCGACCGCTCTACCTCCTCTGAGCTATACTGCTGCCATCAAGTCACATCAAGAGGATATAACCATGGTACTGTACAGTAGTCACGCTCTTCTGTGTTGATCTGCTGGCTATATGTATGTGTAATGTTTTTCATTTCAACGTTTATTATTGAAAGACTTTCAGTCCCATCTTGTTGATTGTCGATCCTTCAGGACCAAATTGTGAGCATCGGCTCCAGCAGATGCAATCTGTAATACTATTTACACTTCAATGAATTTACAGATGTTCGATCACGTAGGCACGTTAATACGATGTGCCTCTAGTCTAAAGTAACGATCACCGCTGAGGGCTACTCACAAAGAGACAGGGCTTTTGTCAAGAGTTACATCACTTCAGTTCAGACACCGAGTCGTACGCAATGACCGTCACTAACTGAATGTCCTGAATGTGAACAAGACATTACATTACATTACATTACATTACATTGGTAATAAGTCATTGAGCAGACTCTTTTATCCAAAGCGACTTACAATAGTGTGTTTGAACAAAGGAAGGTGAGAGAACAACTCGTCACCAGAAGTCAAAAGTGCATTTCATTCCTCACAAGTCTCCAAGAACTGAACCAGTGCTCAGGGTAAAAGTACCATAAGTTGGACAATATATAACAATCCACTTAGAAAGACACTAGGTACGCTAGTATGAAGTGATAAGAGGACGTGCTAGGAGGAAGGATAGTGGGTAGTGTTTCCTGAAGAGGTGAGGTTTCAGCCTGCGGCGGAAGATGAAGATGAAGCTGGGCAGTGACTCTGCAGTCCTGACATCCGTGGGGAGTTCATTCCACCACTTTGGGGCCACAGGACAGAGAAGAGCCATGACCTCGTAGGTCGGCCACAAAGGACCCCTAAGCGACAGGGGGGGCAAGCAGACGGAGTAGAAGGAGGAGGAGGAAAGGGAGGAGGAGGGTCTGGGAGATGTACCGGGTAACTGATCCCCAAGCGGGAATTATTAGCCGTTTAACCGCCATGCATCAAATTGAACATGAGCTGATCTCTGGATAAGACAAAAATTGGTGAACGGCTTATAAACCCTGTTTTTATTGTCTGGCTACAATCTACTGGTCAATCGTCCACGTCGCCTCGCTCTCCCTTGTCTGTCTGTTAATGTGTTAAACCCCCATCTCCCATCTCTTTCCATCTCTCTGTCTCTGTCTCTCTCCGTCTCTCTTTCCATCTCTCTGTCTCTGTCTATATCTCTGTCTCTCTGCCTCTGTATCAGTCTCTCTCTCTCTCTCTCTCTCTCTCTCTCTCTCTCTCTCTCTCTCTCTCTCTCTCTCTCTCTCTCTCTCTCTCTCTCTCTCTCTCTCTCTCTCTCTCTCTATATTTGTCTCTGTCTCTATCCCTTTCTCTTTCTGTCTCTCTGTCTCTCTCTATCTCTGTCTCTCTCTCCATCTCATTCTCTCTCTCTCTCTCTCTGTCTCTATGTATGTCCCTCTTATTCCCTCTCTCTCTCTGTGGCAGTGTCAGTTAGTCTTATCTGTACGTTCCAATATGTCTCTGTAATGTAGTATCCGTGTCTCGTGTCCATAAACCTTGTGCTACCATGGCAGCAGCAGCTGGACTGCTCTAGATCACCATGGCTTTTATGATGTTAGACTTTCACCAGAGCTCCACTTATTGGTAACACATTCGATTTAGCCTTTAGCAATGGGATACATATTTAGTAGAGAGAGAGAGAGAGAGAGAGAGAGAGAGAGAGAGAGAGAGAGAGAGAGAGAGAGAGAGAGAGAGAGAGAGAGAGAGAGAGAGAGAGAGAGAGAGAGAGAGAGAGAGAGAGAGAGAGAGAGAGAGAGAGAGAGAGAGAATTTATACTATACTTCAAATAAATTAGAAAAATCATCAAGAGTTGTATTTATTATTTTTGACACATGGGGTAGGATCCCTACTAGACCCCACCATGGCTCCTCTTCCTCTCTCTCTCTCTCTCTCCCTCTCTCTCTCTCTCTCTCTCTCTCTCTCTCTCTCTCTCTCTCTCTCTCTCTCCCTCTCTCCCTCTCTCCCTCTCTCCCTCCCTCCCTCTTTCCCTCATGTCGCCAGACACTCTGCTTAGCACCGGTGTTGGACGGCCTCTTGTGGAGACACAGACATACTGTGTGTGTGTGTGTGTCTGTGTCTGTGTAATATCGACATGCATTCTTTAATGCATGGGAATTGACCTTGATCCAAAAAGAAAGAGTGTGGAGAGGATTTGCAATCGGCTCATTTTGTGTGCGTCTACACTGTCCCCATGAACCCGGTCTCTCCGTGGCTTCACACCCTTACGTTCCTTCTGCCCTGCGTCACTGCCGGCCCGCGGACGGCCCACATGCCCCCCCGATAGGCAAATGTGGCTCACTGTGTAAGCCCGACAGTTGTCTCTGGGTTTGTCTCATTCAAATCAGGAGGATGTTTGCAAGGCAAGGCAAAGGGGAACAGGATGTGGGCCTCCGAGGGAAGGGACGACAGCCTGCTGGCTAACCACACACCTACGATCACTCTTGACCTGGGGTCCGAGTGATCCGCCTCCTGCCTCACCCCCTCCCCCCCCCCCCCCTCACACCTGGGGGTGAGGGGGGTAAGGTCACCCCTTTACTTCAGACAAGAGACAAGAGGGCCCAGTCCTCCATAGTAAAATAATCCGCCTCTCGTCCAATACCAGGGGGATTAGTCAAAACACATTAGAGCATTAGTCTCTCATTGGTTAATACTCTCCAGTGTGGCTCATCTACGTTTGGATAAAGCAGCAGCAGCACCACCCACCCCCCACCCCCACCACCACCCCCACCCCCACCACCACCACCACCCACACCCACCACCACCACCACCACCACCACCACCACCCCCACCACCATCCCCAACACCACCGTCACCACCGCCACCCCCACCCCCACCTCCACCCACCACCCACCACCCACCACCACCACCACCACCACCACCACCCACCACCACCTGCTGTCCTTTGGTTGCTGCTTATGCAAACTGACACTCATCGCATCTCGGTGTGTTCAGTTTCCCCAGAAAAATAAATACAGTATATATATTTATATATATCATATATCATATATCATATATCATATATATATATAGATATATATATCTATCTGGATGTGTGGGGATTCTGTGTCAAACACACATGTCTTCTAACGTCTGGAGGACAAAAAGGTGTAGGCCAGAGCATCTCTGCGTTACCACAGTGCTTCTTCATGACCCTGTTATACATCACAGCCTGTTGGCCATTTCTCCCTGAAAATTGCCACTGTTGGATATTGCACTTGGCCATATTGCAATCTTGTATAATATTCTGATTCATTGTTCAGCCCTAATATTATATATATATATATATATATATATATATATATATATATATGTAAATAATATATATTACACGCCGGTGTGTATATAACCATAAGTAATGGTTTCCATGACAAACCCGGCAGGTGAATCCCAGGAAGAGAGATAAGGAGATGAAGATGGCAAGTCAGCAAGATGCCTCCCCCTCCCTCCCTCCCTCCCTCCCTCCCTCCCTCCCTCCCTCCCTCCCCCACCTCTCCCGATCCTGTGTGTGTGTGTGTGTGTGTGTGTGTGTGTGTGTGTGTGTGTGTGTGTGTGTGTGTGTGTGTGTGTGTGTGTGTGTGTGTGTGTGTGTGTGTGTGTGTGTGTGTGTGTGTGTGGGAGGATGATAGAAGGTGAATATTGCAGGCCGACTGGGTAGGTGTGGGTGGGGGTGCACTGACCCGACCGGGAGGCAAACAACATAATAAACACAAGCCACATCAATAATAAGTCCACCACCAGCGGTGAACCAAGGCGGAGCTTGTGTCCGTCTGCTCATATCCTGTCTAAGGTTCACCACCACCCCCCCCCCCCTCTCTGAATGGTACCACCTAGCTGAGTTGTGATCTGAAGGGTTTCTAACTGTTTCTATATATATAGTGTGGCTGAGAGACGCCTCATCATCATTTGAGCAGTACAGCACTTCTGTGACGGGCTGCCTGTCTCGTCACGCCATCTTCTCAAACACAGACTTCAAGTCTTCGGTAGCAGTTAGTGATATGAATATTTGTATGACTTTAGCGTCAAGGTTGTTCCTCCCTCCCTCCCTCCCTCCCTCCCTCCTCCGCCAGGGATCTGCCAGGCTCAGAGAGAGAGAGAGAGAGAGAGAGAGAGAGAGAGAGAGAGAGAGAGAGAGAGAGAGAGAGAGAGAGAGAGAGAGAGAGAGAGAGAGAGAGAGAGAGAGAGAGAGAGAGAGAGAGAGAGAGAGAGAGAGAGAGAGCGAGCTTGCTTCTTTTTTCTTAACTCACGCTACATTAGGTACCCTAAGTAGCCACTCGGTGCCGAAAATGTACTCGATCCATTACGTTTATCGGACATTTCGAGACATTTTGAAATGCTCGTACTTGGTTTGTGTCAACAAAACGGTATCGCTTTAGTTTAACATATGGACATTAGATTCTTCTATTGTTCTACCTTATACAATGTCGTATTTTCACCTGGTATCGGATATTATTACTATGTTAAGACCTCATCCACGCTGGGGACACAGCGTGGATGACGTAGTTCTCTCCATCTCTCAGAGTTCAGGACCAGTCACATGATGACGTAGTTCTCTCCCCATCTCTCAGAGTTATGGACCAGTCAAATGGTGACGTAGTTCTCCCCATCTCTCAGAGTTCTGGATGAGTCACATGGTGATGTAGTTCTCTCCGCCTCTCAGAGTTCAGGATGCGTCACATGGTGATGTAGTTCTCTCTGCCTCTCAGAGTTCTGGACGAGTCAAATATTGACGTAGTTCTCCCCGGCTCTCAGAGTTCAGGACAAGTTCAGTCACATGGTGACGAAGTGAAGTAGAAAGAACGGATGAGGCTGACGAGACTACGACATCCCCTCCGCCTGACGGAGGTTCGCTGGAGGGGGGTTTGCTTGTACAAAAAAAATAGTCTGTCTTGTGCTTTACCCAGGGGTCCTCAGCGCCCTCTGTTGGCCCCACCCCGGTACTGCAAGCCTCCACCCTTCTCCTTTTCCTCCCTCTATTAGTGGCTTAGTGCCGCTCTGGCTGCCGCCTTTGTTATTCTCGTGTATGGGCTTGCTGCGTGATGCAGGGCTCCACAAGACCTAGTGGCACCACCACCACCCCCCCCCCACCACCACCACCACACCTCCACCACCACCACCAGCACCACCACCTCCACCCCACCACCACCACCACCACCACCACCACACCTCCACCCCCACCACCACCACCACCCCCAGCACCACCACCTCCACCCCCACCACCACCACCACCACCACCACCTCCACCCCCACCACCACCACCACCTCCACCCCCACCACCACCACCACCTCCACCCCCACCACCTCCACCACCACCCCCACGCTCAGCAGACCAGTCGTGTCTGTCTCCGTGCACCACGCCTACCACCCCTGTGTGTGTTCTGTGTGTGTGTGTGTGTGTGTGTGTGTGTGTGTGTGTGTGTGTGTGTGTGTGTGTGTGTGTGTGTGTGTGTGTGTGTGTGTGTGTGTGTGTGTGTGTGTGTGTGTGTGTGTGTGTGTGTCAGCAAATCAGGGAGGGTCATCGGTTGTCGGCTATACATCATCTGACGCACACACACACAGGCACGCACACTTTTGCACGCACACACATTTGCGTCCAGCGTCATGGACATCTTAGACACCCGGGCCTCAGTTCAGTCATCGTACAGTGGAACAGTTAGAGCCTGATGCGTTGATATTAATGATGTCGACATGGCTTATAACCAAGCATCAAAGCTAGATATATGAATTAGTAAATAAGGCATTATACATATATTATTAGGCCTAAAGGCCTGGGATAAAATGCAACCGCATTTGCTGGGCTGTAAACGGCAGAAGACCCATGTGCTGCCTTAGCACAGTAGGACTGCCTGGATCAAGAGTTGAGTCGTTAGAATAGTGTGATTTGTTTCATGGTTCATAGTGTTTTACTGCCCTCTACAGTCCGCATAGTGAAACGCAACGTGTGACAATCGGTGCACGGTGTGGCGTGTTTCTTGCGCTTGCTTTTTGCATTTATACACGGATGAGAACCCATCCAAGGCTGTTCCACATATGTGCGCCCCTTGCATACAAATAATTATATATATACTGAACAGGGATGCTTTTCTCAATTTCTGACATTAGCATTTTTTATTATTATTAATATTATTCAGACTTTATTATAATATTTTAATATTTTAAATTTTTATATTATACTATATTTTTTGGTCTGAAGTAAGCGCGTTCGTGGGTGTACTAACTGACTCACACCCTGTTGTGTGATGTGTTGTGTCGTGCAGGGTGCCCTGGACTATAACAACGTCCAGGAACTGAAGTATTTGGACATGGTGCTCTGTGAGGTCCTGCGCCTCTATCCTCCAGGCTTCAGGTAACAAGAGGCCACGCCCGCCTGGCAACACCTGGCCACTACACCACAGCCACTATTATAACCCTGTTTATTCATCTTAACACACACACATCATCCCACACTTAACCCCAATCAAAGACGAGTGCTGCTGGAACATCCCACCCCCTCCATCCTATGAGTTTACATTTAAATTATACTCATTTTAATTAGTAGTAGTTGTTAATCTTCTTTATTCCGTCTTATTTTAATCTATATAACTATTAAATGATTGTACTGTACGTGCACTTCTAAAAATGTTATGTCCAGAGAAGTAGCTATATGAAATCGAATGTATTATTTATTTATTATTATTATTATTATTTTTATTTTTATTAACATGCATTCAACATGTTTTAAGGTTACATTTAAGGAGACCTCTTCCTGGCTTGTGTTGTCCCTCAGGTACGGCCGTACCGTGGACGAGGACTGTGAGGTCAGTGGCCAGCTGTTCCCCAAAGGAGCCACCATCGAGATCTCCCTCGGCTTCCTCCACTATGACCCAGAGCACTGGCCGGAGCCACAGCGCTTCATCCCAGAGCGGTGAGCCGCCGCCGCCGTCCTCCTCCTTCCGCTGCCCCCGAAAACCCCCGAAATGTGCACCGCTTCTACTACTTTCTCACGTGTGATTGAATGACATTTTCCCTCCTCTGGTGGAAGTTCCGGAACACAGTTCTTTCAGCGGAGACCGTGGGCGTTTGAATAGGGCGGCAGTGAGCTCAGGAGGTAGAGTGGTCGACTGGTCGTCTGGCTCCTCCTCCTAGCCATAGTGTCGAGGTGTCCTTGAGCAAGACACCCTAAACCCTAACTGCGCTGGCTGTCTCCTTGCATGGCCGACTCCCACCGTCTGTGGATGAATGTGTGTATGAATGGGTGGATGTGAGTCCATTTACCATTAGACAAAATTGACTTCTCCCATGTACCCCCCCCCCCCCCCACACACACACACACACACACACACACACAGGTTCACGGCGGAGGCCAGAGCCAGCCGTCATCCGTTCGTGTACCTGCCGTTCGGGGCGGGGCCGCGGAACTGTGTGGGGATGCGGATGGCTCAGCTGGAGTTGAAGATGGCCCTGATGAACCTCCTCCGCAGATTCAACCTGGTGGCCTGCTCGGAAACACAGGTAGCCTGGAGACTGGAAAGCGCGGTGTAATATAATATGTCTGAGATGCACAAACCAAATAAAAGCTTTTGTCGTTTAAGGGCGCCGCTTATAACACATAAACCATTATTATGGTTCTGCTCCTTTCATGGTACCCAGGGGGGGCGCAGTCCATGGTCCATGTGTGTCTTATCTCTTCACTTGTGTGGTCCTACCCCCCCCCGCCGCCGTTACCCCTGGTTCATAAAAGTAGCAGACCCAGTGTTACGAGCGACACCTGTGTTTGTTCTATGATGACGCCTCTGGGAAGAGTGTCTTTTGCTGGATGCGGCATGGAGGCGGGTTTTACTTTATGAAGATGTACGACTTTTTAAGGAAACACTTTATTTTATTTAAAAAAATGTTTAACTTTTTTTTACAAATCATTGTTTTGTATGTAATTGCCACTCACAGGAAAGAGCACGGCTGTAGAACACAATAGCCATAATTAATGAATTAATGCTCTATTATTGTGCACCAGTAGACACAACACTAGTTGTTCAGGCACCAAGACATGAAGCGTACCGAAAATGTAATGTCACTGTGATCCCATTGAAAACAGTTTTAAAACAGGTTTAAATTAACTATTTTCTTGAAATAGTGTAAGGTCTAAGGCTGTTCTTCACTGCTCGTTATTTGAATGACTAAAAAGAGTATAAAGTAGTATAGTATGTGATATATGTGGTGTCAGGTCACATATTACTGTGACTCAGCGTGTGTGTGTGTGTGTGTGTGTGTGTGTGTGTGTGTGTGTGTGTGTGTGTGTGTGTGTGTGTGTGTGTGTGTGTGTGTGTGTGTGTGTGTGTGTGTGTGTGTGTGTGTTCTTGATACAGGTCCCTCTTGAGCTGAAGTCTGACGTCTCTCTCACATCCAAGGACGGCATATTTCTAAAAATCACTAAAAGAGATGTGAACAGAAGCTGAGAAAACAAGCGAAAAGAAACCGTATCCAGTATATACCTCATCTAGTTGATCCATTGGTCAATTTTGGGAATCTAAAATAATTTGACAGGAATCAAGCGACTTGCATCAGTTAAGGTTCAGTGTGTTAAGGTTCAGTGGTCCATAATGTCTATTCAAACAAACCGTGCACATACTGTTTAGTTTAGTTTTTGTGTGTCGTTCTAAGCAGACGCTCTTATCCAAAGAGACTTTTGCGGTGGCATGGAAGTGAGACACTGAGTGAAGTGTGTCAACAGGTGGGCTGCAGACATACAGTACAGGGGGGGGGGGGATCGAACTCAGAACCTTTTGGGTGGGAGGCTGTTGATTCTGAACCATATTATACTCTCTATTAGACTGAAAGCCCACAGTTGACGGGTTTGCGGGTCGCGTTTCACCATTATGTTACCAGTGATTGCTCAGCCATGTTTGATATTCATGCATATTTTGAATGAATTAAACCAATAAGCTAAATAATTAATGATAATAAATTTTTTTTTTATTTTTATTACCAGTTTGTTTTTTGTTGTGCGCACCTTAGAACCTTAGAGTTAAGACGGTGATGTGCAAAGTGTATCGTCACGGTAACTAGGTTGCTAAGCCGAAGATGACCCCCCCCCCCCCCGCCATGCATAATATAATAATAATAATAATAACACTACGGTTCTAACTTATTTTTTAACAGACCCGTGGTCAAACATGACGTATAAGCGGTAGACTGAATAAACCTGTGGATGTTAACATAAGAAGAAGAGGAAGAACAAGAGATTAGCATTTGCATAATCTTCACGATCCTACTGTCAGTCATACGAAGCTCAGTATTCAGATACAATACCGCCAGACAACCAGCAAGCATTGCTACTTTGCGCATATCGTCATATCATTCATCATATCATTATATTTTAATAACAAACCAAATCCAAACGATTTTAACGCGGTAACCCAAATATCAATCAATTATCAAAGCGACAGCACACGTACTGAAAAGTGTAATGAATTGCCACACGGCAAAGCACAGGCAGGCCTTTCTGCCACATTAGTGACACCACAACCACAACCAGCGGCGGGCGGGCAGGGGGGGGTCTTCATGAATAGTCGATGATGTACTCGGGGTAAATCTGGTGCTTCTCGAAGACCACGAAGATGCTGGGGTCCATGATGTTGTCCACGCAGCTGTCGTAGAGGCCCCTGCCGGTGCTCTGGCTCGGGGGCCGGACGTAGCTGCTGCTCCCCGTGGTGAACTCTCCCACCAGCACGTGGGCCACGAACATCACCGTCCTGGGGCCCCTGGGGCCCCGGCGGGCCCGGGCGTACTTGTTGGAGTAGGACGCGTCCCTGGCGAAGTAGCTCCCTGCAGAGGGGTGGGGCGGTCGTCGTGGTCGTTACCATTCACCATTCAAAATTCAAGATGTTTTTATTTTGCCATGTGCAACAAGTACGATGGAACGCTCACTTCCCCATTCCCTTCCACAGTTTGAATTTTCTACAATTTAACACTATATATACCTTGCCATATACCAATTTATTACTATGGTAATGTAATATCTCCACTCGTTTATGTTTATTATGATAGTGAAATGTAATATGGATGACAATGTTATGATAGTTTAATGTTAATGACATGTTATGATAGTGTAATGTTAATGACAATGTTATGATAGTGTAATGTTAATGACAATGTTATGATAGTGTAATGACAATGTTATGATAGTGTAATGTTAATGACATGTTATGATAGTGTAATGTTAATGACATGTTATGATAGTGTAATGTTAATGACAATGTTATGATAGTGTAATGTTAATGACATGTTATGATAGTGTAATGTTAATGACATGTTATGATAGTGTAATGTTAATGACATGTTATGATAGTGTAATGTTAATGACATGTTATGATAGTGTAATGTTAATGACATGTTATGATAGTGTAATGTTAATGACATGTTATGATAGAGTAATGTTAATGACATGTTATGATAGAGTAATGTTAATGACAATGTTATGATAGAGTAATGTTAATGACAATGTTATGATAGTGTAATGTTAATGACAATGTTATGATAGTGTAATGTTAATGACAATGTTATGATAGTGTAATGACAATGTTATGATAGTGTAATGTTAATGACAATGTTATGATAGTGTAATGTTAATGACAATGTTATGATAGTGTAATGTTAATGACAATGTTATGATAGTGTAATGTTAATGACAATGTTATGATAGTGTAATGTTAATGACAATGTTATGATAGTGTAATGTTAATGACAATGTTATGATAGTGTAATGTTAATGACAATGTTATGATAGTGTAATGTTAATGACAATGTTATGATAGTGTAATGTTAATGACAATGTTATGATAGTGTAATGTTAATGACAATGTTATGATAGTGTAATGTTAATGACAATGTTATGATATTGGCAGCACTCCTAGCAGTTCAGTACAGGCTCACTGCCTGTGGATATAAAAACTATCCTTTAACCTGGTGGTAGTCCTTGCGGTACGGATGCTGCTGCTGCAGAACCCACGACCACCACCACCACCACCACCACCACCACCCAGCACCACCACCACCCAGCACCACCACCACCACCACCACCACCACCACAGAACGTCCGAAACAAAACAGCCCCACGCCGCTGACAATGACTGGTGTGTTGGAGCGGTGGTGAGGTGGTGTGAGGTGGAGAGGTGGTGTGAGGTGGAGAGGTGGAGCGGTGGAGAGGTGGTGTGAGGTGGAGAGGTGGTGTGAGGTGGTGAACCACAGTGCGGTACCTTTGCCGTAGGAGGTGCCGTGGACGCCGCACATCCTCCAGTCGAAGTTCTGCTCACAGATGGGGTCCAGCAGGGTGTCCTCGGTGCCGTGGAACAGGTGGCGCTCGCTCACCGCCGCGCCCCCATTCTTCTCCTTCAGCTGCGACTTCTGCCTGAACACCAACGAAGAAGAACAACAACAACAACAACTCAAAACGCAATTGTACATACATTTATATTTATAATTTCATAATTGCATACCCCTGATCACTACTTGTTAAATACTTGTATACTTACCTGTGTGTGTGTGTGTATATATATATATATACATACATACATACATACACACACACATACCTATTATTATCAGGGCTGCCAAGTTTCAGGAAAAAGTAGGAGTGAGACTTTCGGGGGAAGATGCGTTCGGTCGGCGGCGATTATTTTTTGGCCTTTTTTAATGTCGATTTAGAGGAATATCTCAATTTAAATGAACATTAAGACTGTTGTGATGTCTTCACCCCCATGCCATGCCCCATGCCCCATGCCATGCCCCATGCCATGCCCCATGCCATGCCCCATGCCATGCCCCATGCCCCATGCCATGCCCCATGCCATGCCCCATGCCATGCCCCATGCCATGCCCCATGCCCCATGCCATGCCCCATGCCATGCCCCATGCCCTGCCCCATGCCATGCCCCATGCCATGCCCCATGCCATGCCCCATGCCATGCCCCATGCCCCATGCCATGCCCCATGCCCCATGCCATGCCCCATGCCATGCCCCATGCCATGCCCCATGCCATGCCCCATGCCATGCCCCATGCCCCATGCCATGCCCCATGCCATGCCCCATGCCAGCTGCTCTCCCTGCACTGTCGGCCTCCTCATGCTTATATAGTGTTAATAATTGACCAGCACAAGTATAAATGAAAACAATTGTAACAAGAAAGTTTGACAAATAAAATACATTTATTTATAAAATGTCAATATAAAGAAAACATAGCAGCCTTTTCCTTTAGTGCATTTTTTTTTAAGTGTAACAAAATTAGAACCAGAATATATATATATATAATATATTATATATATTATAAAAAAAAAAGTGCATGTCTTTGTTTGTGTGTTTTGGTTGACATGACATGTCTCATGTTGAGGTGTTTGTGGCAGATGGTGATGCCTTGATGACAGAGGAGGGGGGGGGGGGGGGGCTCCCATTTGAAACACTGGCTCAAGGTTTGCCATCTCCAGTCATGATGGATGATAGAGTTCCATCAAGAGCCAAACTGTTTCGGGGTTTGGTTTTGTTCAGTCCCACCACAGAGAACACTCGTTCAGCATCAGCATTTGAATGTGGAAGTACCAACACCAACTTGGCAATACGAGAGAGCCTCCCGAATCTGCTCATACCGAGCACATACCGTGATGACTTAACTAACACTGCTATTAGTCACGGTTGTTTGTTGTTAAACCCACCGCAGCAACCTGCCACACGGCTCACCAGCAGCCTGTGTAACGTTAAGTCTCACGTAGTCAGACCCACCGTTGACTTAATCTAAATAAAAATATTTGTAAAAATAATGTGTTTGTAAAAATTTCAGTCACGGCATTATTGAGGCGTTTCACGTTTACTTTTCGATTTATCCACCATAAGTGTTAGAGTTAAGTTCAGGTTGTTATTCATAGGATAGAGACGCAATGACCCGCCCTAAGCTGCCTCTGATTGGTTTGTATACGTGGTGCCTTTCGTTGGGTTGGTTAGATTTAGCCTCGAGGGCTGATGATTGGTTATCACATATCTCGGTCAGCCAATCGGGGGCAGAATAGGGCGGGCTCACCCTGTCCCTGACTCGAACTACGGCAAGCCTCAAGCAACAAGTAATGGAAATATATAATTCAATAAAAAACGAATTATAAAGTAGTGAAAGGGGGAAAAAGCGTGTGAAATGGGAAGTGTGGCGTGAGGCGTGTGAAGAGGTTAAATTGCGTGACTCTCACTCTCAAAGGGTGAGACTTGGCAGCTCTGTGTATGCTCATATCTCACACATACCCTATACGTAAAATTCTAACTGTTTTTATACCTAGTAGACTGTCTTTTAGCAATGTAAGGAATTGGTTCATTAATATGTCCTATATTCATGTTTTGATATTTCAATTTGATAATAGTTTAATAGTCTATAGTTAAAAATAAATGTGTCATGATTTCATGATTTGATAAGACTTTGTTTGTTTAAAATGAGACAATGAGACAATATGTGATAAAAACATTTCTTTATTTTGTTAGACCGGAACGGTCACGTGACCACTTATATCAGCTGGGTAGAAGGCAGCGGGAGCTTTTGAATGGAACCAGCGTAGATAGTAGCGTCATAGTTTTTGACCGTGCGACGAGCGATTTGACATGTTATGTTTTTCTTTTATTAATTAAATGGTAAACTATACACGTGGTCCTGTCGTTCGCGTTCAAGACTCCCGTTATTCACCTACTCTGGCTTCAAGGGTGTTCGAAAAACTCACAGACGTTTGGATATTACACCTACATTTCAAAAACTAGCTACGGAGCTTGTTAATCTGCACCGGACTTGGAAAACAGCCAATCCTTTGACAAGGTAATGAGAAGCCTTCATGTTGTATATTGCCTGCCAGAAACGTGGCGAAGATAGAAGGCTACGGTCAATGAATAAATATGAATATGAACGTCTAAATATACTAACGTTAACTACTCGGAGCTAACGTGACTGAATGCCACGAAAGTGAAAGTTTCCCTGCCGGCGAACTCACGTCGCAACTTTAACTCAACCAAGCAGAGTCCGTCATAATATTAGAAGCTGTTTTGCATTTGTTCTGAATAAGAAAAGTGACTTTTAAGTTAAAGGTGCTTTTGAACACTGCATGCAAACTTGAATGAGCCACTCCGCAATTGTTAAGATGGATGGGGAAAATGAGCATAAAGACGTGGGAAATCCTAAAGAACAGGGAAGGTCACGTAAGCAAACTGAGAAGGGATTGGAGCATAAATTGCAAAAATGCATTGCACTAAGAAGACAAAGACTACGAGATCTGTCTAATAAAATGAATATAATGGAGACACTTATGAAAGATGTACAAAATGTACAACGTGTCCAAGATGGGATGGAAAATGACTTTGTTAACGTATTAGAGGAATTCAACTGTCTTAATAAAGAAGTGACATGCCTATTATCCGAAGAAGAACAAACATTTGACCAAGATAGTTGGTTCGAGCCCAAAATGGCGCCCATCAGACACTTCATGAAATCTACAAAACAATGGATTGCAGCTGTGCACATATCACATCAAGTGGATGATCAGCATAAAGAGGACGCTCAGCTACAAAAAGAGCCTGAAGCAGAAAAAGATTTGCAAGATGGTGTCCAACCTGAAGATAGCGTTTCACAGACCAGCGTCGGCAACGCTGGATACGCCCGCCCACATGGGTCTCAATAAGCCGCTCATCACTAGGATCACGAGTTTCAGCAACACGTGCTAAACAAGAGGCAGAGCATGCAGCGTTGCTGGAACGCGCCGCGGCACTTAAGTGGCAGCAGCTAGCGCTGGAAGAAGCTAAACTCAAAGCTAAAAAAGAAGAGCTTGAGATGGAGACTGCTTTGGCCGAAAGTAGCGCGAAGCTAAACGTGCTCAACGAGTATCAAAGATCAGAGGATGGTGGGAGTAGGAGCCGCAGAGGGAGCGTGAAACAAGAATTAACCCGCGCCTCGCCTCCTCAACCAGACAACGCAAACCATCATGCGCAGCCACGGATGCCACGCATCCAACCACCACAAATGGCTCTACGAGACTCATTTCTCATTCCAACATCACTAGAGATGATGACATGCTGAAGGTCATGCAAAAACAGAACATAATCACAGAGCTCCTTGTAAAGCAGCAGAGGCAATCACAGCTACCAACAAGGGATATCCCAGTGTTCAGGGGTGACGCACTGCAATACAAGTCCTTCATTCGAGCATTCGAGCACTCAATAGAACAGAAGACAGACAACGATCAGGATAAATTGTACTTCTTGGAACAATTTACAAATGGCGAACCCCAGGAGCTAGTTCGCAGCTGTGTCCACATGCAACCTAGCAGAGGCTACAAGGAAGCCAAGCGACTGCTTCACAGGCACTATGGAGACTAACTACGGATCGCCAGCGCTTACATCGACAAGGCACTCCAATGGCCGCAGATCAAGTCTGAAGATGGAAAGGCGCTAAATGCCTACGCAATGTTTCTGGTTGGATGCCGCAACACAATGGAGGACATCGATGCAATGGAGGAAATGGATAACCCTACCAACCTACGGACGGTAGTATCCAAGTTACCCTACAAATTGAAAGAGCGTTGGTGCACTGAAGCCTACAACATCAAAGAGAGAAGAGACCGAAGAGCTAAATTTAATGACCTGGGTGACCTACATAGAGCGTCAAGCCAAAATAGCAACGGATCCCCTCTTTGGTGACATACCAGACAGCCGTCCAACCACAGTTGGAAATAACGAGAGGGAAAGGCCCCCAGCTAGGAAAGAGAAACGTGGGAGCTTCGCAACAACTGTCACCACGGAAAAACCAAATAAAAAAGGAAGTGCCTTTGAGAAGCCATGCATGTACTGTCAGCAAGCTCACACCCTGGACACTTGTAATAAAATCAAGAGTCAACCACACAAGCAACGGGTGGAGTTTTTAAAGTCAAAAGGTTTGTGCTTTGGGTGCTTGGCTTTGGGCCATCTCAGCAAGTTCTGCAAGAAAAGAACCGAGTGTAAGGAGTGTGCACTAAAACATCCAGACATCCTACACAAAGGCAAAGAAGAAAATCCTACCTCCCAGGAAAAGATCAATGGCGCTCGAGAAGTATCAAGCCTTCAAGTTCCCTACACGTAAGAAGCCACCTGCCTCACTGAATGTGTGCTGTCAATAATACCGGTGAAAATCAAGTCAGGAAAGAGTGACAAACACGTAGTGACATATGCTTTTTTGGATCCGGGGAGCACAGCAACGTTCATCACAGAAGGCCTGCGGAAGAAACTGAACGTTAAAGGGAAACCAACGCAAGTACTCCTCAGCACCATGGGACAAGACAAACCTGGAGGACAAACTCATGAACAGTTATGTGATATCAGACTTGGAGGTATGTGGGCTGGAAGACAGCAAGTTCATCAAGCTACCCAAGGCGTACACCCACAGTAACATACCGGTGCACACCGAGAACATACCCAAGCAATCAGAAATCCGGAAGTGGCCTTACCTCAACGAAGTACGCCTGCCAGAGATAGAAGCGGATGTCGGCCTACTTATCGGAGCAAACTGTGCAAGAGCAATGGAGCCATGGCACATTATAAACCGTAGAAACGGAGGACCTTATGCAGTGAAGACTCATTGGCTGGGTCGTGAACGGGCCCATAAGGAAGGAACAGAGTGATGAGATCAACCAGCCTCACTGCTCAGTGAACAGGATCACAGTGACCGAAATCGAAAAGCTGCTGGTCCAGCAGTACAACACCGACTTTCCAGAGCGTAACTACGACGACAAGGAAGAGATGTCTCAAGAAGACAAGCAGTTCATGCAGTCGGTGAAGAAAACGACAACTTTCGAGAACGGCCATTACAGCATCGGATTGCCGCTCAAGAATGACAAGCTGCCAATGCCCAACAACCGTTAGTTTGCACCAGAAATTTAAGAAGGACCCCGGGTTCTACGAAGACTACAACAACTTCATGGACAACGTCATCGAAAAAGGCTATGCCGTCGGAATTCTGGCTGACCAGCTGAACCGTGCAGACGCCAGGGTATCCTACATACCACACCACGGGGTGTACCACCCCAAGAAGAAAAAGATGAGTTGTCTTCGACTGCGCCGCCTCTTTTCAAGAACAGTCTCTGAACAGTAGGCTACTACAAGGACCCGACATGACCAACACGCTAGTTGGCGTCCTCTTAAGATTCCGTGAGGAGCCAGTAGCGATGATGGCCGACATCGAGTCAATGTTTTATCAGGTGAAGGTACCTGAACATGACGCAGACCTCCAACGCTTCTTTTGGTGGCCCAACGGCAACTTTAATGAGCCCATGGAAGAATTCAGAATGACAGTGCACCTCTTTGGTGCCACCTCATCACCAAGCATTGCATTGTATGCGTTGAAGAGAACCGCAGAAGATCACAAAGCCACTGTGCCCCCAGAAGCCGTTCAAACAGTGCTAAACAATTTCTACGTAGACGACTGCTTGAAGAGCGTGGCGTCGGAAAAGGACACAGTGACCTTGGCTAAGGATCTTCGCACCTTGTGTGCCAGCGGTGGATTCACCTTGACGAAATGGATGAGCCATAACAGGAAAGTGCTCATGTCCATCCCAGAAGAACACAGAGCTAAAGAAATGAAGAACCTGGATCTCAGTTCTGAAGCTCTACCTGTCGAGAGAGCGCTCGGCATACAGTGGGATACAGAAACCGATACTTTCACCTACAGCATCAAGCTGCCAGACAAGCCGATGACAAGAAGGGGAATCTTGTCCGTCGTCAACTCCATCTACGACCCCCTCGGCTTACTGGCGCCGGTCATCCTGCCTGCTAAACTCCTGCTGAAATATCTGTGTAAGGAGCTACATGGATGGGATGAAGACATCGGTGAAAAACACGCAGAGGATTGGAAAGGATGGATAGAAGACGTTACTCACCTCTCCAACTTCCAAGTGAACAGGTGCTTGAAACCTGCTGACTTTGGACGCACTGCTACAGCGCAGTTGCACCATTTTTCGGATGCCTCAGAGTATGCCTACGGCACCGCAACTTACCTGTTACTGGAGAACAAGCAAGGCAAGAAACATTGTTCCCTCGTGATGGGCAAGTCAAGAGTAGCCTCACTCAAACAAGTCACAATCCCCAGACTAGAACTGACAGTGGCAGTTATTGCCGTGAAGGTAGACAAGATGCTGCGTCAAGAACTTCAAGTTCCGCTACAACCATCTACCTTCTGGACTGATAGCACTACAGTGCTCAGATACATAGACAATGACACTGCTCGCTTCAAAACCTTCGTGGCAAACAGAATCAACCTGATCCGAGAAGCCACCAAGCCTTCCCAATGGAAGTATGTAAAAACAACAGAAAACCCAGCGGATCAGTCCAGCAGAGGCCTGAAGGCCAAGAACTTGGCACAATCAAGGACGTGGATTGACCAAGTTTCCTGCTGAACAAAGAGTGACTGGCCGGAACAACCCGTGCAAAGGAAGGAAAGCCTTCAAGACGACCCAGAGGTCAAGAACACGGCGACGGTCAACACAATCAAAGTCGAAGATGACATGGAACCAGTGTGCAAGCTGGTCGAGTACTACTCGGAATGGCAGAAACTAAAAAGAGCTGTGGCATGGATTCTAAAACTAAGGACTCTGCAACAACTGAAAGAGGAAAGAAAAGAGTCATCACGAAGAATCATCCAAACAGAAAAGGACCCGGAAAAGCAAAAGTCCCAACCTAACATGCCTCCTGGCATCTTCAACAAAGACGACATGTACACGAAAAAAAAAAAGATGGAAACAAGTCCAGTACTTGTCTGACTTATTCTGGACTAGATGGACTCGAGAGTACCTCCCACTCCTCCAAGAGCGCCATAAATGGTCAACATCAAGGCGAAACTTCGCAACAGGAGATGTTGTGCTCCTTGTGGACAGCACTTCCCCACGCAACTCCTGGCTCCTGGGAAGAGTAGTCGAAACGCTACCGGACTCAAGCGGGATGGTACGAAGGGTAAAATTAAAAACTAAGACCAACGTACTGGAAAGGCCAGTAAACAAACTGTGCTTGCTAGAGGAAGCAACACAAGAAGAGGACTGAGTGAGAATAGTCCCCAAGAGACTCAAAGTTCGCCAGTTCATGGACATTTGATTTGTTTAGTAATTGCTTAGCCCTCCTGCCTAACCAATTAGGGGCCGGATAATGTAGGAGCCAATTTAGGAATTGGTTCATTAATGTCCTATATTCATGTTTTGATATTTCAATTTGATAATAGTTTAATAGTCTATAGTTTAAAAAGATTTGTCATGATTTCATGATTTGATAAGACTTTGTTTGTTTAAAAAGAGACAATGAGACAATATGTGATAAAAACATTTCTTTATTTTGATAGACCGGAACTGTCATGTGACTACTTATATCAGCTGGGTAGAAGGCAGCTGGAGTTTTTGGAATGGAACCAGCGTAGATAGTAGCGTCATAGTTTTTGACCGTGCGACGAGCGATTTGACATGTTATGTTTTTCTTTTATTAATTAAATGGTAAACTATACATGTGGTCCTGTCGTTCGCGTTCAAGACTTATTCACCTACTCTGGCTTCAAGGGTGTTCAAAAAACTCACAGACGTTTGGATATTACACCTACAAGCAACTCTAAACTGTACATTATATATATTATCATGCACTTTACTGTAACATTTGCACTCTGGTTAGATGCTAAATTATTTTCGCTGGACTGTACTTGTGCTGTGCAATGACAATACATTAGAATCTAATCTAATTCGGACCGACAGATCAACAACATTCAAGCGGCTGAAAAACGCAAATCAAATATGGTTATTGTTATACAGTGGGCTGACTGTCCATATATCGCATCTATCAAGGACTATTTAGGGGCGGCAGGATAGCTTAGTCTGTTGGGACTGGGGGCTTAAGAACCAAAAGGCCGCCTGTTCAAGTCCCCGAAACACCTGGGCACTGCATATATACTGTATATACAAATAGCTGCCCACTGCTCCTTATACTAGGATGGGTTAAATGTAGAGAAACATAAATGTACACATTGTGTGTGTACATGTATGTGACCAATAAAGAGGATTAAATCCCCCAGATTTAGATTTAGTTTTGCATAGTATAATATTGTTGTTTAAATTCATACTACGGGAAGGAATGGGGAGGAAGCGTTCCATTGTACTCGATATAAAAACATCTTGATCTTGTGGTTTGGTCCTTCATCCTTTGATTTGGACTCCTCGAAGTCCGCTTTGACAACAGTGCACAGATTCATACCGGTCCCCACGTGCGTGCGTGCGTGCGTGCGGCGTTACCATTGAAACACCTGCCAGAGCGAGGGGTTCTGTACGCGCTCGATGCTGTTGATCACGCTGCTCTGCATGGTGCGCTTGAACCAACCCTGGACCTCCTGGTACTCGACGGAGGAGCTGGCCAGAGGCACCCGCTGGAAGATACAAATCACACAGAACACGGGTCAGAAATGAGTAGCAATGAGAAGCGATGGATGGAGGAGGGTGAGCCAAAAGTGGTCGGAGAAGAGGAGAAAACCTTGTATCCAAAGTGAGGCAGGGCAGTCTTGTCCCAGTTGGTCGGTACGGGGTGGGCGAGGGGAGAGGACGCGGCCCCTGGCTTTGAGACGCTGAGGAGGGGGAGACACGGGTCAGTGAATGGCATGGCCCGTTGGTCTGAGTGGACGCCGTTTCACAGATGTGACGCACATCACCACTGGTGGAATTCAGTGGAAGTACTACTAAAAACACATTTCAGTCTTATTAGGACAACACCGGCGTGGGTGAACAAACCATCGTAGTGGTATTTGTATGGAATATGCAATGGAACAATGGAATGCTTATATACTATACTATGTACTATATGTATACTTAACAACACAATACTATCACAATACTGCACACAATACAAATCACAATAAAGTGACTGATGGATGATATATACGTGTATACGTTACCAGTATCATTTGTCAAAATCATTTTGTTGTGCAGATTCTCCCGAAGAGCATTCAGCTCTTCAAGTCAAGTTTATTGTCACTTCACAGTTTACACGTACAAGTATGAGCAATGAGTGAAAATCGTATGTGCAATACCCAACGAAGTTAAGTTAAATATATAAAAATGCAATATATTAAATGGAATGTCAGAAAAAGAGCAATATATATATGTATAAATCTATGTAATAAAATATACATTGTTATATGCTATACACCCTTGTTCAGCAGCCTGATGGCCTGACTGTGGAAGTTATCTCTGAGTCTATTTGTACGGCACTTGATACTGCGGTATCGCCTGCCTGACGGTAAAAGTGAATACAGTTCGTGGCTGGGGTCTGCATTGTCTTTTATAATGCGTTTGGCCTTGGCCACGCACCACTTGTTGTATATATCCAGGAGGGAGGGGAGCTCACCTCCAACGATATACTGGGCCGTCCGCACCACCCTTTGAAGCGCTGTGCACTCGAGTGCGGTGCAGTTCCTGTACCAGGCGGTGATACACCCTGTAAGAACACTCTTGATTGTGCCGGTGTAGAATGTTCTCAGGGGTCCTTGGAGATATGCATGCCGAGGAACTTGAAGCTGCTGACCCTCTCTACTGCAACACCGTCGATGGAGATAGGGCCGTGCTCTCCTCTCTGCTTCCTGTAGTCCACGATCAGCTCCTTGGTCTTCTTGACATTGAGGGCGAGGCTGTTCTCCTGGCACCACTGCTCCAGTGATCAGGCCCATCACTGTCGTGACGCACATAAGCGTCAGGTACTCCAGGTCCGGGGAACAGAAAGACTTGAGGGGATGTACATGACTTTGGTTGCACCAAGATCTGTTTATCATGAGACATACCTCCCCTCCGCGATCTTTACCGGAGAGAGCCTTTGTTCTGTCCGGTGGACGGAAAACCCCGTCGGCTCGATAGCTGCGTCGGTAACCCCCTCCGACATCCATGTCTCCGTAAGGCAGATGATACAATTGTCCTTAGTTTTCCCGGTGGAATTGAATACGAGCCTGTAGCTCGCTTAACTTATTGTCCAGAGACTGTACATTAGCCAGTAGAATGGTGGGTAGTGGGGGGCGGATGGACATCTCAGCCTGACTAGCACGCCGGCTCGCTTCCCTCGCTTCTTCCTGCGACGCTTGCGTGTAATCGTGCCCAAGATGGTCGGAGATAATCCAGCTGTGACTTCGGGCGGGACGTCCGAGTCGAAAGAATGAAAAAGTTCCGGTAGGCGGCGAGCGACTGTCGATCTGATCTCCAGAAGTGTGCAAAAGTCATAAGTGAACGTGCTGCTAACTTTCTGTACAAGGATAGTCACGATAAAAATAATAAATAACAAGTGTCGTCGTACGGGAGCTCGCAACACGGCAGCCATCACGTACGGCGCCATCTCCTATTTGAATCTTGGGATACCTCCTTGTGGCCGTACTCCGCCCAAGTCCCGCTGTCCTCTTCTGATGTTATTTAAACGTGTCATTTTGACAAAATTACTTTGATAACAGAAGTTTTTAGTGAAAGCCAGGAGAGACACCTGATCACCCATGTCCTTTAAGAGTTGAAACAAAGGTTTGTTCAGGTGTGAAAAAGCCTCAATTCCGAAAATACCACCGTATTACCCTCTCAGTTTATCCTGAACCTCCTGTGCCGACACGAAGCGCGGCCGTCTGCGGATATCTCGTTGGGTTCCGTACTTCACGTTCTGCTGGAACATCTCTGAGAAAATAAAATAAAATAATTGTGTCAATATGCTTCATCCAGGAACATCCTAGGAAAATACAGTTGTACTTTTGTGTTTGCTGAGGCATGGAGACAGAGACAACGAAAAATAACCGTGTCAGGTCACCTTTGAAGTTGAGAATGTACTTATGACGGCCTGCACTGAAACACTCCGTCTCCGTTTCCGAGAGGAAGGCACGCTCCAGGGATTCAGAGTTGACCGAAGACTCGCCATCACCCTTCTATAGACGAAAAAACAGCCAGAGTGCAAAAGTGCAAATCGTCATCACAATGTAACATTCAGTATACGGGCGGCAGTATAGCTAGTATCCCCGCCTCCTCCTAGCAAAAGCTGTCGGTGTCCTTGAGCAAGACCCCTAACCCTAACTGCTCCTGACTGGCTGACTGGCTGTCTCCTTGCATGGCTGACTCCGCCGTCGGTGGTTGAATGAATGTGTGTATGAATGGGTGAATGCGAGGCATGACATGTAAAGCGCTTTGAGTGGCCGCACTGGTTAGAAAAGCGCTGTATAAATGCAGTCCATTTACATTCAGCGGTTAAACTAATTGTGCATTCTGAAGATACGATAGAATGATGAAGATACGATAGAAACGACCGCATATTATCTTTACAGTTCTGCTGATGCAATTGCCGGTGCTGTTAAACAACCGCTCTGGGGGTTTTAGTCGGTGGTGATCAGGTTTGGGGGCGGAAGGATACCTTCTTTTGGCCGAACTCCACCCAAGTCCTGTTGTTATCTTTCCAGTACCACAGCCAATCGGTGGTGAGGATGAAGTAGTCCGGCTTGGAGACCGAGGAGACCGTGGACAAACGACGGACCGTTGTCCCCAGATGTTTGACAATCTTTTTAGGGTCGCAGTAGGCCTTCTCAATGTCCTCGTCCTCCTTGTTAGGCAGGTCGATCCAGCTGAGAGAACCGGCGTTCTGGACCTGCCACCTGTAAGGCAGCTGGTAGTGCATTCGGGGACACTTTTCTGCAAAGAAATACAAAGAACTCAACAAGAGACAAGATATTCTTATTGGCCATTTGTAACGAGTATATTGGAACGCTTACTCCTCCATTCCCGCAGTAAACCTATCCAAAACAACACCATGAAAATAAAAATATATACAATAAATATTAACTAAAAAAAGTGATATATAAATGATATGTAGGTGTGTTGAATGTACATGTTTTTTTTGTTTTTTTTTACAAAAATCTTTAAAAGCAGTGTAGTACAGTGTAGTAACTATGATGAGTCCAGAGAGTCCAGCAAAGTATGTAAGTGTACTGTTAATGACAATGTTATGATAGTGATAGTGGCAGCACTCCTAGCAGTTCAGTAGGCGCACTGCCAGTGGATAAAAACTATCCTTAAATCCTATCCTTGGTAGTACTTACTTTTTCTTTGTGTTTATTGACGACTTTTAAGTTTCTCTCTGTGCGGTGTGTGAAATGTGCTGTCTTTGGTACAGATCTCACCTTTAAAGCTGCAGTGTTGACGGAGGAAGTAGAGACAGATTTCATTCTGGTTGGCCTCGCTGGGCGGGGGGGACGCGGGCGGGGTGGTCCGCAGACTGTCCGTCACCTCTGAAAGCACCTCTGAAAACACATTTCAGTTGACATGCAACAACAATCCAGAACACACACACACACACACACACACACACACACACACACACACACACACACACACAGGAGGTGAACAAACTACGTCATCGATGAAGGATATCGGCCGGTGACATAAACCATGTTGTTTTAGGGGTCATAGGAAACGCAGTAGCAGACCGCGTAAGTCACGTGAGTTCAAAGTTCACTACGTCAGAATTTATTCAGCAAAGTGGTTTCAAATCAAGTCCAAAAACCACCTCAAGCGAGCGTATCAACTTTTATGCAAATCAGAGGAAGTTTGGCCATTCCCATCAACATTTTCTAATGCGATACTTCAAAATGCAAAATACTTATATATAATATATATACTTATATATTATTATATTTATTATATATATGTATGTATTATATATATATATATATAGACTTATATGTCTGGGTATTTCATGTATGCGGTTGGTGGTGGTATTCCCGATCACTGACCAGGCCCGGGTGGCTGCTGGCGGAGGATGAACTTGCAGTGGTAGATTTGGCCCAGGGTTTCCATATTGTCGTCGCTGAGACCTCTTCCCTTTAGGATCGTCATCGACTGTTCGTCGAGAGCATGCGCCCTCTTGCACTTCTTTCCGAACTTGCAGTCACCTTGGAGAAAGTGCTGGCAGAGGTGGAGGCTGATGCAGGTTGTGGGGTATCGACACGCTCCGTGATCCCCATTCCCCCGGTTGTAATGCAGGCATATCTGTAGGCCGGGCGCAGTGAAGGACACACACACACACACACACACACACACACACACACACACACACACACACACACACACACACACACACACACACACACACACACACACACCCCAAGTGTCAACTTAAACTGTCAAAAAATATTGTCAAAAATGGGCTTTAACTAGCATCCTAATATTTGTGTTCCGACCTCAGGGAGCAAGTAGTCATCGTTCTGCAGTAACAACTGGAAGAGCGGTTTTTCAGCCAGATGTTGGATGCCGGCTTCCGTCAAAAGGTCTGAGTTGTACCGAGAAGTCAGGTCATGGGGATTTTTGCATTTGTTTCTGAAGGAAAGCAATTATAAGTTCAAGTTCAATAAAATCAAGTTTGGTTATTACAACAAATGGTGAGGAAGGTGTACTATCTACAGACAGGTGTCGTGTTACATTTACTCCATACTTTATTATTGTCCACTCAGTAGAATCTACTGCGATGCTATTCGTACACACTCCTCGCCGTGCACGCACACAAACATACATACACACACCGTACACACTAACATACATACACACACCGTACACACTAACATACATACACACTAACATACATACACACACCGTACACACTAACATACATACACACACCGTACACACTAACATACATACACACACCGTACACACTAACATACATACACACACCGTACACACTAACATACATGCACACACACCGTACACACTAACATACATACACACACCGTACACCGATTTACTGATATGTTGACCCCCCCACGCTCTAATCGATCCCAGGTGTTGCCCATCGTAATCGGGCCGGCTGAGGCTAATGAACACCTGGGATCTACTCTTCTTAAGGCGGCCGAAGACCGACGTCGGGGCTTGATCATTGAGAACCTTACTGAGAACCTTCTGCCGAAGACCGACGTCGGGGGCGAGATCATTGAGAACCTTATGAGATCCCTCCTACTCGAGGAGGGAGGCTAGCTCCAGGCTAGCTCCCTGTGTCTCCAGTCCCTAGCTTCCAGGCTAGCTTCTTGTCTCCAGTTCCTAGCTCCCAGGCTAGCTCCCTGTGTCTCCAGTCCCTAGCTTCCAGGCTAGCTTCTTGTGTCTCCAGTTCCTAGCTCCAGGCTAGCTCCCTATGTCTCCAGTCCCTAGCTTCCAGGCTAGCTTCTTGTCTCCAGTTCCTAGCTCCCAGGCTAGCTCCCTGTGTCTCCAGTTCCTAGTTTCCAGGCTAGCTCCTTGTGTCTCCAGCTCCTAGCTTCCAGGCTAGCTCCCTGTGTCTCCAGTTCCTAGCTCCCAGGCTAGCTCCCCGTGTCTCCATTTCCTAGCTCCCAGGCTAGCTCCCCGTGTCTCCATTTCCTAGCTCCTAGGCTAGCTCCCTATGTCTCCAACAGTGGTTCCCAACCTGGGGGGCGCGCCCCCCTTGGGGGGGCGCCAAAGATCGCAGGGGGGGCGCCAGGCCTCAGATGATTTGAGGCCTAATATCATATTTAAAGTTTTTAT
>CM051010.1:13527987-13540487 GCA_027704905.1 Muraenolepis orangiensis | reverse complement strand
ACAGTACAGGGGGGGGGATCGAACTCAGAACCTTTTGGGTGGGAGTACTTGGGTGGGAGGCTGTTGATTCTGAACCATATTATACTCTCTAGACTGAAAGCCCACAGTTGACTGGTTTGCGGGTCGTGTTTCACCATTATGTTACCAGTGATTGCTCAGCCATGTTTGATATTCATGCATATTCTGAATGAATTAAACCAATTAGTTAAATAATTAATGATAATAAAAAAAAACACTTATGAGTTGCAGTATTTTTATTACTAGTTTGTTTTTTGTTGTGCGCACCTTAGAACCTTAGAGTTAAGACGGTGATGTGCAAAGTGTATCGTCACGGTAACTAGGTTGCTAAGCCGAAGATGACCCCCCCCCCCCGCCATGCATAATATAATAATAATAATACTACGGTTCTAACTTATTTTTTAACAGACCCGTGGTCAAACGTGACGTATAAACGGTAGACTGAATAAACCTGTGGATGTTAACATAAGAAGAGGAAGAACAAGAGATTAGCATTTGCATAATTTTCACTATCCTACTGTCAGTCATGAAGCTCAGTATTCAGATACAATACCGCCAGACAACCAGCAAGCATTGCTACTTTGCGCATATCGTCATATCATTCATCATATCATTATATTTTAATAACAAACCAAATCCAAACGATTTTAACGCGGTAACCCAAATATCAATCAATTATCAAAGCGACAGCACACGTACTGAAAAGTGTAATGAATTGCCACACGGCAAAGCACAGGCAGGCCTTTCTGCCACATTAGTGACACCACAACCACAACCAGCGGCGGGCGGGCAGGGGGGGGTCTTCATGAATAGTCGATGATGTACTCGGGGTAGATCTGGTGCTTCTCGAAGACCACGAAGATGCTGGGGTCCATGATGTTGTCCACGCAGCTGTCGTAGAGGCCCCTGCCGGTGCTCTGGCTCGGGGGCCGGGCGTAGCTGCTGCTCCCCGTGGTGAACTCTCCCACCAGCACGTGGGCCACGAACATCACCGTCCTGGGGCCCCTGGGGCCCCGGCGGGCCCGGGCGTACTTGTTGGAGTAGGACGCGTCCCTGGCGAAGTAGCTCCCTGCAGAGGGGTGGGGCGGTCGTCGTGGTCGTTACCATTCACCATTCAAAATTCAAGATGTTTTTATTTTGCCATGTGTAACAAGGACGATGGAACGCTCACTTCCCCATTCCCTTCCACAGTTTGAATTTTCTACAATTTAACACTATACCTTGCCATATACCAATTTATTACTATGGTAATGTAATATCTCCACTCGTTTATGTTTATTATGATAGTGAAATGTAATATGGATGACAATGTTATGATAGTGTAATGTTAATGACATGTTATGATAGTGTAATGTTAATGACAATGTTATGATATTGGCAGCACTCCTAGCAGTTCAGTACAGGCTCACTGCCTGTGGATATAAAAACTATCCTTTAACCTGGTGGTAGTCCTTGCGGTACGGATGCTGCTGCTGCAGAACCCACGACCACGACCACCAGCACCAGCACCAGCACCACCAACACCACCACCACCAACACCACCACCACCACAGAACGTCCGAAACAAAACAGCCCCACGCCGCTGACAATGACTGGTGTGTTGGAGCGGTGGAGAGGTGGTGTGAGGTGGAGAGGTGGTGTGAGGTGGAGAGGTGGTGTGAGGTGGAGAGGTGGTGAGAGGTGAGAGGTGGTGTGAGGTGGAGAGGTGGTGAGAGGTGAGAGGTGGTGTGAGGTGGAGAGGTGGTGAGAGGTGAGAGGTGAGAGGTGGTGTGAGGTGGAGAGGTGGTGTGAGGTGGTGAACCACAGTGCGGTACCTTTGCCGTAGGCGGTGCCGTGGACGCCGCACATCCTCCAGTCGAAGTTCTGCTCACAGATGGGGTCCAGCAGGGTGTCCTCGGTGCCGTGGAACAGGTGGCGCTCGCTCACCGCCGCGCCCCCATTCTTCTCCTTCAGCTGCGACTTCTGCCTGAACACCAACGAAGAAGAAGAACAACAACAACTCAAAACGCAATTGTACATACATTTATATTTATATTTTCATAATTGCATACCCCTGATCACTACTTGTTAAATACTTGTATACTTACCTGTATATATATATATATATATATACACACCTATTATTATGCTCATATCTCACACATACCCTATACGTAATCTTCTAACAGTTTTTTTACCTAGTAGACTGTCTTTTAGCAACTCTAAACATTATATATATATATATATATATATTACCATGCACTTTACTGCAACATTTGCACTCTGGTTAGATGCTAAATTATTTTCGCTGGACTGTACTTGTGCTACAGTGCTGTGCAATGACAATACATTAGAATCTAATCTAATCTAATTCGGACCGACAGATCAACAACTTTCAAGCGGCTGAAAAACGCAAATCAAATATGGTTATTGTTATACAGTGGGCTGACTGTCCATATATCGCATCTATCAAGGACTATTTAGGGGCGGCAGGATAGCTTAGTCTGTTGGGACTGGGGGCTTAAGAACCAAAAGGCCGCCTGTTCAAGTCCCCAAAACACCTGGGCACTGCATATATACTGTATATACAAATAGCTGCCCACTGCTCCTTATACTAGGATGGGTTAAATGTAGAGAAACATACATGTACACATTGTGTGTGTACATGTATGTGACCAATAAAGAGGATTAAATCCCCCAGATTTAGATTTTGTATTGCATAGTATAATATTGTTGTTTAAATTCATACTACGGGAAGGAATGGGGAGGAAGCGTTTCATTGTACTTGATATAAAAACATCTTGATCTTGATCTTGTGGTTTGGTCCTTCATCCTTTGATTTGGACTCCTCGAAGTCCGCTTTGACAACAGTGCACAGATTTATACCGGTCCCCACAGGTGTGTGTGTGTGTGTGTGTGTGTGTGTGCGTGCGTGCGTGCGTGCGTGCGGCGTTACCATTGAAACACCTGCCAGAGCGAGGGGTTCTGTACGCGCTCGATGCTGTTGATCACGCTGCTCTGCATGGTGCGCTTGAACCAACCCTGGACCTCCTGGTACTCGACGGAGGAGCTGGCCAGAGGCACCCGCTGGAAGATACAAATCACACAGAACACGGGTCAGAAATGAGTAGCAATGAGAAGCGATGGATGGAGGAGGGGGAGCCAAAAGTGGTCGGAGAAGAGGAGAAAACCTTGTATCCAAAGTGAGGCAGGGCAGTCTTGTCCCAGTTGGTCGGTACGGGGTGGGCGAGGGGAGAGGACGCGGCCCCTGGCTTTGAGACGCTGAGGAGGGGGAGACACGGGTCAGTGAATGGCATGGCCCGTTGGTCTGAGTGGACGCCGTTTCACAGATGTGACGCACATCACCACTGGTGGAATTCAGTGGAAGTACTACTAAAAACACATTTCAGTCTTATTAGGACAACACCGGCGTGGGTGAACAAACCATCGTAGTGGTATTTGTATGGAATATGCAATGGAACAATGGAATGCTTATATACTATACTATGTACTATATGTATACTTAACAACACAATACTATCACAATACTGCACACAATACAAATAACAATAAAGTGACTGATGGATGATATATACGTGTATACGTTACCAGTATCATTTGTCAAAATCATTTTGTTGTGCAGATTCTCCCGAAGAGCATTCAGCTCTTCAAGTCAAGTCAAGTTTATTGTCACTTCACAGTTTACACGTACAAGTATGAGCAATGAGTGAAAATCGTATGTGCAATACCCAACGACAGACAGCAGTTATAAAAAACAGAATATGATAAAAATAAGTTAAAAAGTACAAAACTGTACGAGTTAAATATATAAAAATGCAATATATAAAATGGAATATGTCAGAAAAAGAGCAATATATATATGTATAAATCTATGTAATAAAATATACATTGTTATATGCTATACACCCTTGTTTCAGCAGCCTGATGGCCTGACTGTGGAAGCTATCTCTAAGTCTATTTGTACGGCACTTGATACTGCGGTATCGCCTGCCTGACGGTAAAAGTGAATACAGTTCGTGGCTGGGGTCTGCATTGTCTTTTATGATGCGTTTGGCCTTGGCCACGCACCACTTGTTGTATATATCCAGGAGGGAGGGGAGCTCACCTCCAACGATATACTGGGCCGTCCGCACCACCCTTTGAAGCGCTCTGCACTCGAGTGCGGTGCAGTTCCCATACCAGGCGGTGATACACCCTGTAAGAACACTCTCGATGGTGCCGGTGTAGAATGTTCTCAGGGGTCCTCGGAGATATGTACGCCGAGGAACTTGAAGCTGCTGACCCTCTCTACTGCAACACCGTCGATGGAGATAGGGGCGTGCTCTCCTCTCTGCTTCCTGTAGTCCACGATCAGCTCCTTGGTCTTATTGACGTTGAGGGCGAGGCTGTTCTCCTGGCACCACTGCTCCAGTGATCAGGCCCATCACTGTCGTGACGTCAGCAAACTTGATGATGACGTTGGAGCTGTGCATAGCCATGCAGTCGTGGGTGTAGAGGGAGTAGAGGAGAGGGCTCAGCACGCATCCCGTGTTGAGGGTCAGTGGCTCTGAGGTGGTGCTGCCCATCCTCACCACCTGGCGGCGGTCCGACAGGAGGTCCAGTATCCAGCTGCACGTGGATGGGGGCAGGCCTAGACCTCTAAGCTTGGTGTCGAGCTTGGCAGGAACTATCGTGTTGAACACTGAGCTGTAGTCCACAAACAGCATTCGCAAGTAACAGTTCTTTCCCTCCAGGTGGGAAAGGGCAGTGTGGAGGGCCATGGTAATTGCGTCGTCCGTGGATCTGTTTTGACGTAGCGGGGCTCTCGTATATACCTCCATATTCCCGGAGCCAAAGGCGGCGTTACGCGCGTGGAGTGCAGCACGAACATCGCCGTTAATCCACGGTTTGTAGTTGGGGTATATCCGAACCGACTTGGTCAGAACAACGTCATCTATGCACTTCTTGATGAACCCGGTGACCGAGGACGCGTACTCGTTGATGTTATTGTCCAAGGCAACCCGGAACATGTCCCAGTCAGCGCGATCAAAACAACCCTGTAGCATAGAGTCCGATTGGTCCGACCAGCATTGGACCTCCCTCACAGCGATTGGTTGCTGCTTCAGTCTCTGCCTATAGGTGAGGAGTAGCTGGATAGAGTGGTGGTCTGATTTGTCGAACGGTGGGCGGAGGAGGGCCTTGTAAGGGAGTGTAGTAGTGGTCGAGGATCCGCTCACCCCGTGTGTTGCTCGTTATGTGTTGGTAGAACTTCGGGAGAACCTTCTTCAGGTTCGCCTTGTTGATGTCCCCCGCTACGATGAGAGCAGCCTCAGGGTGTGCCGACTCCTGTTCGCTGATAGCCCCGTACAGTTCCTTCAGCGCTGTGTCCGTGTTGGCTTGTGGGCGAATGTAAACAGCGGTCACAGTTACCGCTGTAAACTCCCGAGGTAGCCAGAATGGACGGCACATAAGCGTCAGGTACTTCAGGTCCGGGGAACAGAAAGACTTGAGGGGATGTACATGACTTTGGTTGCACCAAGATCTGTTTATCATGAGACATACCCCCCTCCGCGATCTTTACCGGACAGAGCCTTTGTTCTGTCTGCCTGGTGGACGGAAAACCCCGTCGGCTCGATAGCTGCGTCGGTAACCCCCTCCGACATCCATGTCTCCGTAAGGCAGATGATACAGTTGTCCTTAGTTTCCCGGTGGAATTGAATACGAGCCTGTAGCTCGCTTAACTTATTGTCCAGAGACTGTACATTAGCCAGTAGAATGGTGGGTAGTGGGGGGCGATCGGATGGACATCTCAGCCTGACTAGCACGCCGGCTCGCTTCCCTCGCTTCCTCCGGTGACGCTTGCGTGTAATCATGCCCAAGATGGTCAGAGATAATCCAGCTGTGACTTCGGGCGGGACGTCCGAGTCGAAAGAATGAAAAAGCTACGGTAGGCGGCGAGCGACTGTCGATCTGATCTCCAGAAGTGTGCAAAAGTCATAAGTGAACGTGCTGCTAACTTTCTGTACAAGGATAGTCACGATAAAAATAATAAATAACAAGCGTCGTCGTGCGGGAGCTCGCAACACGGCAGCCATCACGTACGGCGCCATCTCCTATTTGAATCTTGGGATACCTCCTTGTGGCCGTACTCCGCCCAAGTCCCGCTGTCCTCTTCTGATGTTATTTAAACGTGTCATTTTGACAAAATTACTTTGATAACAGAAGTTTTGTTTTGTTTGTTGTTTGTAGTGAAAGCCAGGAGAGACACCTGATCACCCATGTCCTTTAAGAGTTGAAACAAAGGTTTGTTCAGGTGTGAAAAAGCCTCAATTCCGAAAATACCACCGTATTACCCTCTCAGTTTATCCTGAACCTCCTGTGCCGACACGAAGCGCGGCCGTCTGCGGATATCTCGTTGGGTTCCGAACTTCACGTTCTGCTGGAACATCTCTGAGAAAATAAAATAAAAGAATTGTGTCAATATGCTTCATCCAGGAACATCCTAGGAAAATACAGTTGTACTTTTGTGTTTGCTGAGGCATGGAGACAACGAAAAATAACTGTGTCAGGTCACCTTTGAAGTTGAGAATGTACTCATGACAGCCTGCACTGAAACACTCCGTCTCCGTTTCCGAGAGGAAGGCACGCTCCAGGGATTCAGAGTTGACCGAAGACTCGCCATCACCCTTCTATAGACGAAAAAACAGCCAGAGTGCAAAAGTGCAAATCGTCATCACAATGTAACATTCAGTATACGGGCGGCAGTATAGCTAGTATCCCCGCCTCCTCCTAGCAAAAGCTGTCGGTGTCCTTGAGCAAGACCCCCTAACCCTAACTGCTCCTGACTGGCTGACTGGCTGTCTCCTTGCATGGCTGACTCCGCCCTCGGTGGTTGAATGAATGTGTGTATGAATGGGTGAATGCGAGGCATGACATGTGAAGCGCTTTGAGTGGCCGCACTGGTTAGAAAAGCGCTGTATAAATGCAGTCCATTTACATTCAGCGGTTAAACTAATTGTGCATTCTGAAGATACGATAGAATGATGAAGATACGATAGAAACGACCGCATATTATCTTTACAGTTCTGCTGATGCAATTGCCGGTGCTGTTAAACAACCGCTCTGGGGGTTTTAGTCGGTGGTGATCAGGTTTGGGGGCGGAAGGATACCTTCTTTTGGCCGAACTCCACCCAAGTCCCGTCGTCCTCTTTCCAGTACCACAGCCAATCGGTGGTGAGGATGAAGTAGTCCGGCTTGGAGACCGAGGAGACCGTGGACAAACGACGGACCGTTGTCCCCAGATGTTTGACGGTGTTTTTAGGGTCGCAGTAGGCCTTCTCAATGTCCTCCTTGTTAGGCAGGTCGATCCAGCTGAGAGAACCGGCCGTCTGGACCTGCCACCTGTAAGGCAGCTGGTAGTGCATTCGGGCACACTTTTCTGCAAAGAAATACAAAGAACTCAACAAGAGACAAGATACAAGATATTCTTATTGGCCATTTGTAACGAGTACATTGGAACGCTTACTCCTCCATTCCCTCCCGC
Organism: Muraenolepis orangiensis; assembly: GCA_027704905.1. NCBI lineage: Eukaryota > Metazoa > Chordata > Actinopteri > Gadiformes > Muraenolepididae > Muraenolepis > Muraenolepis orangiensis. Next base: position 13,532,947 of record CM051010.1, on the reverse strand, counting down.
AGTAAACATCTCCAAAACAACACCATGAAAATAAAAATTATATACAATAAATATTAACTAAAAAAAGTGATATATAAATGATATGTACGTGTGTTGAATGTACATGTTTTTTTGTTTTTTTTTGTGTGAAATGTGCTGTCTTTGGTACAGATCTCACCTTTAAAGCTGCAGTGTTGACGGAGGAAGTAGAGACAGATTTCATTCTGGTCGGCCTCGCTGGGCGGGGGGGACGCGGGCGAGGTGGTCTTTATTTGGAGGCTTTTGATTGGCAGACTGTCCGTCACCTCTGAACGCGCTCCCAGTTTATCTAACACACACACACACACACACACACACACACACACACACACACACACACACATATACATATGTATGTATTATATATATAGACTTATATGTCTGGGTATTTCATGTATGCGGTTGGTGGTGGTATTCCTGATCACTGACCAGGCCCGGGTGGCTGCTGGCGGAGGATGAACTTGCAGTGGTAGATTTGGCCCAGGGTTTCCATATTGTCGTCGCTGAGACCTCTTCCCTTTAGGATCTTCATCGACTGTTCGTCGAAAGCATGCGCCCTCTTGCACTTCTTTCCGAACTTGCAGTCACCTTGGAGAAAGTGCTGGCAGAGGTGGAGGCTGATGCAGGTTGTGGGGTATCGACACGCTCCGTGATCCCCATTCCCCCGGTTGTAATGCAGGCATATCTGTAGGCCGGGCGCAGTGAAGGTCACACACACACACACACACACACACACACACACACACACACACACACACACACACACACACACACACACACACACACACACACACACACACACACACACACACACACACACACACACACACACACACACACACACACACACACACACACCAAGTGTCAACTTAAACTGTCAAAAAACATTGTCAAAAATGTGCTTTAATTATCATCCTAATATTTGTGTTCCGACCTCAGGGAGCAAGTAGTCATCGTTCTGCAGTAACAACTGGAAGAGCGGTTTTTCAGCCAGATGTTGGATGCCGGCTTCCGTCAAAAGGTCTGAGTTGTACCGAGAAGTCGGGTCGTGGTGATTTTTGCATTTGTTTCTGAAGGAAAGCAATTATAAGTTCAAGTTCAATAAAATCAAGTTTGGTTATTACAACAAATGGTGAGGAAGGTGTACTATCTACAGACAGGTGTCCGTCTCATGTCAGGACGGCAGAGTCCCTCGCCAGCTTCCGCAAGAGACTCAAGACCCACCTGTTCAGAGTCTACCTGGACTCTCCTTGAACCCTCCTTCTCCTTTGTGAAACCCCTAAACTTGCTTAAGTCCTGACATTAATAGCTCTTAGCATGTTGTATATGTTAGCAAGTGTATATCCTTAATGTTGATAACACGCTCTTATCACAGCTACTTAAGCAGGTGACCTGGCAGTACCAAATTGTGTTATTCATCTTGTTAATATGAATACTTGTGAACTGCTGTATTTTTATGTTGGCGTACCTCAGTGTTATGCTATTGTCTGCTTCAACTAATGTACACCTTGTAAGTCGCTTTGGATAAAAGCGTCTGCCAAATGCCCTAAATGTAAATGTAAATGTAAATGTGAATGTAAATGTGTCGTGTTACATTTACTCCATACTTTATTATTGTCCACTCAGTAGAATCTACTGCGATGCTATTCGTACACACTCCTCGCCGTGCACGCACACAAACATACATACACACACCGTACACACTAACATACATACACACACCGTACACACTAACATACATACACACACCGTACACACTAACATACATACACACACCGTACACACTAACATACATACACACACCGTACACACTAACATACATACACACACCGTACACACTAACATACATACACACACCGTACACACTAACATACATACACACACCGTACACACTAACATACATACACACACACCGTACACACTAACATACATACACACACCGTACACACACTAACACACTACATACACACACACCGTACACACTAACATACATACACACACCGTACACACTAACATACATACACACACCGTACACACTAACATACATACACACACCGTACACACTAACATACATACACACACCGTACACACTAACATACATACACACACCGTACACACTAACATACATACACACACCGTACACACTACATACACACACCGTACACACTAACATACATACACACCGTACACACTAACATACATACACACACCGTACACCGATTTACTGACATGTTGACCCCCCCACGCTCTAATCAATCCCAGGTGTTGCCCATCGTAATCGGGCCGGCTGAGGCTAATGAACACCTGGGATCTACCCTACTTAAGGCGGCCGAAGACCGACGTCGGGGCTTGATCATTGAGAATCTTACTGAGATCCCTCCTACTCGAGGAGGGAGGCTAGCTCCAGGCTAGCTCCCTATGTCTCCAGCTCCAAGCTTCTAGGCTAGCTCCCTGTGTCTCCAGTTCCTAGTTTCCAGGCTAGCTCCTTGTGTCTCCAGCTCCTAGCTTCCAGGCTAGCTCCCTGTGTCTCCAGTTCCTAGCTCCCAGGCTAGCTCCCCGTGTCTCCATTTCCTAGCTCCCAGGCTAGCTCCCTATGTCTCCAGCTCCTAGCTTCCAGGCTAGCTCCCTGTGTCTCCAGTTCCTAGCTCCCAGGCTAGCTCCCCGTGTCTCCATTTCCTAGCTCCCAGGCTAGCTCTCTGTGTCTCCAGTTCCTAGTTTCCAGGCTAGCTCCCCGTGTCTCCATTTCCTAGTTTCCAGGCTAGCTCCCTGTGTCTCCAGTTCCTAGTTTCCAGGCTAGCTCCCCATGTCTCCATTTCCTAGCTCCCAGGCTAGCTCCATATGTCTCCAGCTCCTAGCTTCCAGGCTAGCTCCCTGTGTCTCCAGTTCCTAGTTTCCAGGCTAGCTCCTTGTGTCTCCAGTTCCTAGTTTCCAGGCTAGCTCCCCGTGTCTCCATTTCCTAGCTCCCAGGCTAGCTCCCTATGTCTCCAGCTCCTAGCTTCCAGGCTAGCTCCCTGTGTCTCCAGTTCCTAGTTTCCAGGCTAGCTCCTTGTGTCTCCAGCTCCTAGCTTCCAGGCTAGCTCCCTGTGTCTCCAGTTCCTAGCTCCCAGGCTAGCTCCCGTGTCTCCAGTTCCTAGCTCCCAGGCTAGCTCCCTATGTCTCCAGTTCCTAGCTCCCAGGCTAGCTCCCCGTGTCTCCAGCTCCTAGCTTCCAGGCTAGCTCCCTGTTTCTTTAGCTTCCAGGCTAGCTTCTTGTGTCTCCAGTTCCTAGATCCCTGTGTCTCCAGCTCCTAGCTCCCTGTGTCTCCAGCTCCTAGCTCCCTGTGTCTCTAGCTCATAGCTTCCAGGCTAGCTCCCTGTGTCTCCAGTTCCTAGCTCCCAGGCTAGCTCCCTGTGTCTCCAGCTCCTAGTTTCCAGGCTAGCTCCTTGTGTCTCCAGCTCCTAGCTTCCAGGCTAGCTCCCTGTGTCTCCAGTCCCTAGCTTTGAGTTTGTGGATCTTTCAGTAAAGACATTATCCGTTGTTTTGGGTGTCCTGTCTCTACTTCTGGGTTCTCTGGCACATTTGACTAGCCGGTCTCGTTGGGTCCTAACAAGACCTATCTCATTGGATTGTTCATTTGTTGAATTCAACTATTTGATTAAACTTTTGAGCCAAATGGGGAAGTGTGAGCTCTGAGCCTGAGGCCGTCACGCCGCCATGAATCACACTAGACAACATTACAGGTGAATACTACAGTAGAATAGTACAGTCTTACATATTATTATGCACACATCTCATACATACTGTCGATAATATTATTATAGGCATTATTATATATCGGCACTTTACTGCAACTTACTTGAACTCTGGTTAGATGCCAAATGCGTTTCGCTGTACTGTACTTGTGCTGTACAATGACAATAAATTAGAATCTAATCGAATCGAATCTAGGTGTGTACAGTTTATTGTGAATATATATATATATATATATATATATATATATATATATATATATATATATATATATATATATATATATAAACACCTCAAATCGATATATAGGTCTGTCTGTCTGGTGGAGGTGGGAATTTAAATGAACTCACCCGAATCTGCAGTTTCCGCATATTAGATACCTGCACAGGTGTAACTTGTCGCACCTCCGACACTGCCCGGGGGCCTCCTGGCAGACCCTCAGGTGCGTCTTGGCCACCACCAGAGTATCGGGTTGGACTTCCTTGCCCAACGGCACGGCGAATCTCCCCCCCCCACCAGCACCACCAGCACCACCCTCGGACACTATCCTGAGGAGGGCTGCGTTGTCGAAGGTGATCTGACGGCGGAGCGTCTCTTTGATGCGTCTGAGCTCCAAGCATCCTTGGTTTTCGCACAACTTGTCGAATATCACTTTAGAAAGCGCCATTCTACCGTCGTACGTGTAGGTTACCGTACCCCGGCCTGTGTGTGTGTGTGTAGTGTAGTGTGTGTGTAGTCTTATCCTTCGTCCCACAAAACAACAACAACAACTGCGGGTATGGGATTCCAGAGAAACGAAACAGAAACTTGATGATGAATGTGTGCTGTGGGCGTGGCCCGTGTGCTGTGGGCGTGGCCCGTGTGCTGTGGGCGTGGCCTCGTCTGTCTCTTTAAACACAAACGATTCTCTGAAGGAAAGAATTACGACTAGATGATGGGAGGATGCGTGTAAAAAAACACAAATTAAAAAAACACGTACATATGGTTTAAGGTCACTTTGCTGCTCTTGTTTTGTTTATTTTTGTGTTTTTGAGATGTATACTGCAGGAGGTAATGGGGAGTGAGTATTACTATTTACTTACTAGTTACAAATGGCAATACAAATCTTGTATCTTGTAATTCTGTCCACAGGAAATAATTACACAATCCACACACAGTGTGTTCAGCTTCTTCTTTTCAGTTCAGCTTCTTTGTTCTGATGTTATTTAAACAT
>CM051010.1:13462987-13525487 GCA_027704905.1 Muraenolepis orangiensis | reverse complement strand
AGAACAAACCACGACGCGTTCAATATATCTATCTAGATCTATCTATCTAGATCTATCTATCTAGATCTATCTATCTAGATCTATCTATCTAGATCTATCTATCTAGATCTATCTATCTAGATCTATCTATCTAGATCTATCTATCTATCTATCTAGATAGATATCGTATCCAAAGGTGACATTTGTACAGGAATTAAAGAAAAACAAAAAAAATAAAAAACCAAACGTATTTACAGAGGGTTTGTTTGTGTGTGTGTGGGACCGTGCGTCCTGCTCTTTAGTGGTTTCATCCAACAACAAGTCCTCCAGGCCCAACATTGAAGCATCAATGACGTTTGTGAGAAATCGACACAGGTTTCTTTTTTCCTTCTTCTTTCAGTTTCCGTTCGTTCAGTTCTGGAGATGGAAGTTTAGATATTTACAGCAGACTCACAGCTCTCTGCGAGAAATCTCCATCTCCATCCATCCATTCATCCATCCATCCATTCATTCGCAGCAGCAGTTTGCAAAACGCATACCGGTATTCGTAGATCTATTCTAACTAAGCTCTTTTAAAACATTTTTAAAACACATCTTAACTCAAATCATTTCAAACCCAACCATGTTTGTCCCGGTCATTAAAGCACCTTTTGTAATAGCAACTAAAGCATTGTAAACTTCATCGTCTTTAAATCCAAGTCAGTACAGCGCCGCTCACTTCTGGTTAAATCAACTAAAACAGGAAAGAAATGATCAACAAGAAAGCAAAAAAAACGTCTCTGTCTGTGCTAAGCTAGGCTAGGCTACGCTACATCAACATTTTCTGATTGCTGGAAACAACCAGTGCAAAACATGTGTATGGCCTTGAGGGAAGAGTTGGTGTCTTGTTGTTGCTTGGATTGAATGTTAATAAAGATTACATTATATCAAGGTTAGGCGTCATATAACTAACAAATGAACTGTACAACTCGTATATATCTTACACTCTTTTTATACTTGGTTTTGGTGTACTACTACGCTTGTCACTACTCGGACCTTGGAGGTCTCCGAAACGCCCTGGCGACGACTACGTTTTTCTAAAGTTGTTTTTCTTTGTTTATTTGCAGCTTTGACGGCTTCCCCGCTAAGTTGGTAGTTTCTTTTTCTTCCGTCCAGGTAACACCTGGACACACCCTCCTCCGAGCGGGTCCCAGAGAGAGAGCTTCTCTAAACATCCCAGGGGGTCCCAGGGGTTCACATGGTGCAGGACTTCTCCAGGGGGTCCTGAGGGGAAGATGAGGCCGTGGGGGGCTGGGGACCAGGGCACTGGTCCCTGGTCTTGGGCAGGACCATGGGCTTGGGCCGCAGGGCCGGGGGGGGCTTGAGCTGAACCCCCATGCGGGGGGCCACGGTCGGCTTGAAGGTGCTCAGGGCGTCGGCGCCGCCGGCGCTGCGGCGCATGCTGGCCTCGGCGTTGGCGGCCGAGCGCAGCATGACGTTGTGGACGGGGCCCAGCGACTCGCTGGAGGAGCCCCCCCCGCCGCCGCCGCCCGGGGCCGGGCCGGGGGGGCCCTGCCGCTGCGTCTCCAGGGTGTCCAGCACCACGTCCGGGGCGTGCTTGGCCGAGCTCTGCCTCTCCAGCTCCCGCAGCTCGTTCAGGGCCGTGTTCATGGTCTCCTCGATGTCCTGCGGGCAGAGGGGGCGTGGCCGGCGTGAATAAGAGAGAGAGAGAGAGAGAGAGAGAGAGACACACAGACAGACCACACACAGGAGAGAGAGAGACCGAGACCGAGAGAGAGATTGAAAGTGAAGCAGGTAGACGTAGAGAATCAGGGAGAAATACGAGCAGGAGGAGATGAGCAGCAGTGAAATAAGGGAGAGGAAAAACACTGATAGCATAACAAAAAAGACTTACATGCAGATAGCAAGTATATTATTTCTGCTTGCGGGTTTAGGTGCTTCTTTCACCGTGCTGATTATACTCGGCAGACAAGGACATATTGTACAGACGCAATAAGACACATTGGGGCCGCACAATACGTTCACCCGGGTTCATAAGCGATAGGCAGACAAGGAGCAGTACAAGCAAAAAGAAACGTCTTCTGTGTAAGCTTGGCGTTACGAAGCATTGTACAATTTCTTTGGAGTCTTTGACCGCGGTTACAGCGGGGGGGGGAGAGCCCATCATCTCTAGGAGCTCGGCTTTAAACCGGGGAAGCGTTAGGACACGGACAGACCCAGAGGCGTCCCGACCTCCGCTTCCTCTCTCTGCCCGCCAGCTCACCGCTCATATGGACGACGGTACACGGCGGGGCAGGTGGGAGGAAGGCGAAGGGGGTGGGGCGGGGAACACTGACTAGGTGGTGTACAGGGCGGGGCAGGGCTGGTGGAGGAGGTGAGGCTGTGGGAGGGGGGGGTGGTGTGGCTGTCCCGCGCTGACCTGTGCGATGGTCTCGGGGTCCAGGGGCTTGCCGCGGTGGGGGTCCCCGGCGCCGAAGGGGCCCGGTGCGTACTGGCCGGAGGAGGTGGAGCGGCGGATGGGCGGGCTCTCCAGCTGCTTCAGGGACTCGTGGCGGTGGATGTTGGTGAGGCTGCCGTGGCCCCCCGGCCTCCGCTGCGGCCCCTGCTGCTGCTGCTGCGGCTGGCGCCGCTGCAGCTCGGGGCTGTCAGTGGCGCCGGGCGGGTGGGGGTGGTGCGGGTGGTGTGGGTGCTGGTGGTGCGGGTGGTGCTGCTGCTGCTGGTGGTGGTGACGGCCGCGCAGCGCATCACGGGCGTTGAAGTGGCCCAGCACGGGGGAGCCCGTCTCGGGCGTCCTGTCCCCGTGAACGCCGCCCCCCTGCTGGGACGGGTGCACCATGCAGTGGATGTCGTTGGGGCGGGCGGGGGGCCGGCGTGACGGGGGGTCCGATCTCTTCCTGTGCCTGAGGGGGGGGGGGGGGGGGGGGACGGACGGACGGACAGAGGCTCAGTCTCCACAGCCTGCAGCTGCTTCAAGATTTTAAGAATTGTATTTGCCATATGCAACAAGTACAATGGAATGCTTACTCCCCCATTCCCTCTGGCAGTGTGGAATTCTAGAACACAATACTGTACACAATCAAATAAAAAAACATAAAAGAACAATAAAGTGATTGATGGGTGATATATACATGTGTAGAATTGTGCAAAAAGCATTTAAAAGTGCCAGTAGTGCAGCAGCATCATGAATACAGTGCAGAACAGTGAAGTCTTTGCTTGGTAGACTGTAAGAAAGTAAAGTCTGCCTGCTTTAAGGCTAAACTTGGATGTCGAAAAGAGCCTTAATATCAATAAGAGTAGAATGATAATCAAAAATAAATCAGGCATAGAGCTGCCTGGTAGAACACAAACACAAAAGTGTTGTCAAAGTGTGGCGCGCGCACACACACACACACACACACACACACACACACACACACACACACACACACACACACACACACACACACACACACACACACACACACACACACACACACACACACACACACACACACACACACACACACACACACACACACACACACACACACACACACACACAGTGATCTAGTAAAAAGTCCTCCCTCCCCTGTGTCCCAATGGTCATCATTAGAAGCGACGAAGCAGCCCCTCCTAGCACTCATATCACTTTTCTCATCAGCATCACAACATGCATGATTGCGAGCTAGCTCACTTGCTAGCTACTAGCCCTGCTAAACTGCACAGTCATAATCAGCTAACGGTAAAAGACGGCACGGGCAGCACAAAACGTCTGGGCCGAGGATGAAGACAGTGAGGCAGTGAAAGATATGACCTCATCTTTCAACTCAATCACTAATGAGGGATTATTAAAGACCCATTATGAAAACGTCCATCCATTGATGCAGCACATCTCTTCAGGCGTAAATTGAACGAACAAATGAATCCCATTTAGGAGCGTGACCTATTTAAAAGAATAACTTCTAGAAGCTGCAGGTCAGGATATTGCCTTATGCCTTCTCTGCTACGTAGCATGTTAATTTGCTCGGGTCCTACTGCTTCACATCACAGACATTTAGTTGAGAGCGTCAAAGGGACGGGTTGGTTCCATTGTGGAGTCGACTGGCCGGACGCCAGCCCACAAGACGACAACACACCTATATCCGGCTTATTTACATACACAATTTCCCTTTGCACACTTAACGCGCTTAACAATTCCATTCGGTTTTTTTTAAATGCCTTGTGTCTGGTTACAATGTATTCACTATCGTTAAAATTATTATTATTATTCTTTAAACTCCACCCAGATGGGTGGAGACAACAATGCAGTGTGATTGTAAAAAAAATATATAAACAAATAATTATAGATTTTTCCCTCGGTGACTGCAAACCAAACCTAGGGAACAAAGTAAACAAGTGTAGTGACTGGTGGTGGCCTGCAGGGGGAGTAGTCTGCATTTAAAACAAACGTCCCTTCCCGGACTCGGCCCAGCGAAAACAACACTAGCAGTCCTCCTAGAGCAACTTGGGAGAGCCCTCGCCTCCTCTGACAGCTCGTGTGTTTGCCTTGGCTAATCATTATTAGTTATTATTATTTGACATTCCACATGTTCCTTCTCAAAACACCACTTCGGAGGCAGTTCACAACTTCTGATAACATTGTTATCAGAAAAAAACCACTCTTTTCATCGTGCACACACACACACACACGAGAACAGTGTGAACGCTGTTCAATAAACACACACACACACACACACGCACACGCGTTGTGATAACGGAATGTATGACGTTCTTAATAAGGTGACACTATCGTAGAGGTCTCTGGTTCCGTTGCTAGGCAAAGTTTGTTCTGTGTATGAATAATGGGTTAATTTAATAAGGGGGGGGGGGATTAGTAACAGAGTGTATTTGTCGTTCCAGATCAGCGGGAGAGGGGGGGGGGGGGAATATTGAAATGAAAGATTTGATATCAACGGCAGCTAAGAGGCATGTCTGACAGCGAGAGAGAGAGAGAGAGAGACAGACAGAGAGCGAGAGAGACCGACGGAGACAGAGAGAGACAGAGCGAGAGCGAGAGAGAGAAGAGGGACAGAGACCAGAAATAGACGAGAGGGAGAGAAGGAAGGCAAAAGCCAAGGTTGAGGCATACATATATTTAATTCAAGCCGCGCCTCACAGAGAGTTACGATTGGCGTCGTGTCAAGAGGAGCATCTACTATCATCTTGTCCGGCCCTGCCGATAGTCCTCACAGACGCAACGCTTCACGTCAACACGGCTCGGATAACGGTGAGGAGAGACGGGCCCGACGCTTCAAGGTCGCTCTGGCTACAACAACAACTACTGAGAGAGCAGCGGAACACTGGCACCCAGCAGAGCCACTGGCTGTGTGTGTGTGTGTGTTGCATGTTTTGTGCCTGTGTCTCTATGTATGTGTGTCTATACTGTAGGTCTTTGTGTCCATCTGTCTGTGTTTATATGTATGTACAGTATATGTATGTCTTTATGTGTGTGTGTGTGTGTCTATCTATATGTGTCTATATGTCTGTCCACGTCTGTGTGTGTGTGTGGATGACTAACTACCATGATGAAAGAATTCCCCACTGAACATACGGCACTACTCGCAAGCTTAACTATCTAGCTTTTGCAAGGTAGTCTCGATGTCGGTGGCCAACGGCCAGCGTTTGCCATCAAGCTGCCATCGCCTTGAGTTCGTCCCCTTACTGCTATTGGTGTAGAGGGTGACCGTGTACAGGGGGGGTCTGGACATAGACACATCCAGGCTGCGTCGTGTCAGCGAAGAAAGGAAGCTACCTGCTGACGTAGGCCTCGGAGATCCTGCCGTCGGTGGGAGAGCCGGCGTCTTTGGCCGAGCAGCGGTCCTCGGGCCCGTGGCCGCTGCTGCTCTCGCTGTCCGCCTTCTGGCTCAGCGTGTCGGAGAAGCTGTCGTCACTGCAACACACACAAGAGACGAGACGCATGAGACGGAGAGGGAGAGGGAGAGGGAGAGGGAGACAGAGACAGAGACAGAGAGAGAGAGAGAGAGAGAGAGAGAGAGCGAGAGAGCGAGAACGAGAGAGAGAGAGAACGAGAGAGACAGAACGAGAGAGACAGAGAGCAAGACAGAGAGAGAGAGAAAAAAAAGACAGAGGGAGGGAGACAGAGAGACAGTGAGACATAGAGAGACATAGGCAGAGAGATAACGACAGAGACAGAGAGAGGGAAGAATGTCCCAAAAGCAAAACAAGTCCTCCTCAGTCACTTTTTTGGCCTTTCCTCAAAATTACAACATTAGGTAGGAGAGTGTGGACAGCTCTCCTCTCTCCTGGAGGATGCTGGGAGACGTCACGCCGTGCTCAGGATTTGGATGTCAATTGCAGGAACGGAACAGACGCACAAATCACTAGAGCGCATACCTCCGCCGCACCAAATAGTCCCCTGGATCCGGATTCGGATCTGCGCCAAAATCTGGCCCATAAGTAAGTCTAACCACCAAGTGTTGTCCAATTTGGTACATAATCTCTTGCTAACAGACGGACAAACAAACAAACAGACAAAGAGAGGTGAAAACATAACCTCCCCCCCCCCCCACCTTTCATTCGAGCGGTCCGGACTGCTACTCTGAATCTACGTTCATGAATGAATGAACAACTAAACAAAAGAACAAAACCAGGAGAACCAAGCGTCACCGCGGCCTCTCCGACCCCCTTCAGGCCGGTAAACGTCGACGTAACACGTCACACACACACACACCCCTGCCGAGTGGTCCTTCCTGAAAGAGGACATCCTGTCCGAGAGCCCGGGGCCCGGGAGCCTCCTTTATCCTTATTTATTCTCTGTATTCTTGGCTCTTCATTTTAGCTTAACAAAACAAACCTATCCGGGTGAATTATTGATAGGAAACACTGACGGGACAGCTGCATTCAGCGAGGAGGTGGAGACGGAGGTGGAGGAGGAGACGGAGGAGGAGGAAGAGCAGGAGGTGGAGACGGAGGAGGAGGAGGTGGAGGAGGGGTGTGGGGGTAGATGGAGGAAGGAAAGGCAAAAGGGGTGGTGGGAAATGCTAGATTTCCCTGGCCGGCCACGGAGAGATGGAAGAGACGGGGTCTGTGCCTCTAATGACACTGCTTCATTAGGACTCCTGACGGAAGCCTGACGGAAGCATGCCTGCCTGCTTGGTTGGTTGTCATGGCAACAGGGTTGCGCAACAGGGGCTTGTCGAGGGCCAAGAGATGGCAGGGCTGGGGGGGGGTCCCAGGAACGCACAATACAACTAGACTAATGCGCCCTCAAACAGAGACACACACACACACACACACACACAGGCACAGACAGACACACACACACTCGCACAGACAGACAGACAGACTCGCACAGACAGACACACTTACACAGACAGACAGACACACACTCACTCGCACAGACAGACCGACACAAACAGGCACAGACAAACACACACTTGCACAGACAGACAGACACACACACACACTCTCTCACAGACAGACACACACACACACACACTCACACTCTCACAGGCAGACACACACCCACACTCGCACAGACAGACACACACACACTCACAGACACACACTCGCACAGACAGACAGACACATGGAGACACACACACACACACACACAAGATGTTCATCAACCCAAATGGACTGAGGGGAAAGACTGCAGGGATTCCTGGTTTCATTAGAGTCCAGACGACTACTGCTACATGACTACTAATATGGACATCGCATCGTTATCATCCATGCAATTCAATTGTGTTTGTGTAGCCCTTAATCACAGTGTCAAACCGCTTCACAGGCCATATGTCATGACACCCCTAAACCTGCAGCCCCCCAAAGAGCGAGGAAAGAAACTCCCTGTTCTCCCTCAGTTAACTCCGCCATCCAAGACGGACCAGAGGTTATGTTTTCGCCCCCGTTTGTCCGTCTGATAGGAAGATAACTCGACATGTACATGTACAGTGTGTGACCAATAAAGAGGATTCAATCCTCCAGATTTCAGATTTTTAAGATTAAAGGAACAGTTGATTCGATTTTGGCGCATATCCAGATATAAACATTGGTCTTAAAGGCACTTCAGTGCTTAATTGGCTCAGAGCCAATCAAGCACCTCTCTACCTAGTGCCCCCTCTCTAGTTATAAACACATGGATAATTCCTATTACGGTCCAAATGTTGTAATGTGTACCGTTCCCAGTGAGTTCATCGCATACAGAACAAAAACACACATGAGCCATGCAGAACACCCACGGTAGACTCCACCACCACCACCACCACCACCACCACAACCACCACTACTCACATGTCCTGCACCACGATGTACTGGTGGGGCACCAGGCCGTCGATGCCGTTGTGCCTGCCCTCCCACCAGTCCTCGGAGGCCCGCTGGTACAGCAGCAGGGAGGCCCCCTTCTTGAAGGAAAGCTCGCGGGCCGAGCGCCCCGCGTAGTCGAACTTGGCGATGGCTTCGATGGGCTCGCCCTCTGGTGGCGGGAAAAGAGAGTGCGGGTGGGTTAGAGAGAGAGCGAGAGCATCGCGGCAGCGGCTATTTTGTTGACTCCCCCCCCCCCCCCCCCCCCCCATTTATTTTTATAACCCAACTAGATTAACCTGCCACACATGTTTGTGGCAGTTAGTGTTTGCTTCTTAGAAGCTTTATTTATATGTATATATACACAGTGGGGGCAGCAACATAGCTCCGTCTGTTGGGACTCGGCTTGGGATCCGGAAGGTCACAGGTTCAAGTCCCCCCAAAAACCTGGCCACTGCCGAGGTGCCCTCGAGCAAGGGACCAGACCCCCTACACTGCTGCTGCCGAGGCAGCTGTGTATACAATAGATGCCCACTGCTCTTAATACTAGGATGGGTTAAATGCAGAGGAACACATTTCACTGTGTGTGATGTGTGACCAATAAAGAGGATTCAATCCTCCAGATTTAGATTTAGATATTTTTAACCAGTCTTAATCATTGAAGCCATATGAACAGACAATAACAACTGAAACTGATTAGGCTTTAACTGGCTGGTAAACAACATGTTCAGCTTTGTTTATTAACCAACTCCATTAACCTGGCACACGTTATTAATACACAAATAGTTTATTATTATCATCAAAATTTTTTACTTTCTCTTTTTTTTCACAAAACTCTTCGTCATTGAAGCAATATGAACACAAAGAGAGATACGGCGAATGTATTCATTGTTGCCGACGGTTACAACTGAAACATTATGGCTGTAACTGGCTGGTAAACCGTCTCCAACAGCTGAGTTTAACCAACAGGTGTGTTTACGTGCACGGGGCGGGGGAGTGTGTGTTTTACATGTAGTCACTAGCAACCTCAACTCAAAACACCACCAGGTCAGAGGCCCAGTGGGAGGGGGGGGGGGGTATTTATAGAGGGCTGCTCAGAGAGCATCTCTACGAGTCAGGGGCTTGGAACGCAGGCCTGGGGATTCACTCAATATTTGCACAACTGTCATACAGACTTTGTCCCCAGAGGGATTACCAGTCGAAAGGCACAAGTATTTTTAAATATTGACCAAAAAATTAAATCAAAATATAAAGTATTGTACATTTTTTTTATATAAATACCATAAATATATAAAAACAATGGCATACATACACACACACACACACATATATATACCCAGGTGCTCTATCTATATATTTATATATATATGTCTAGGTGCTCTATCTACACACACACACACACACACACACACATATATATATATATATATATATATAAAGTCATATAATTAAATTATCTTAATTGTTGTCTTAGCAGTCACCAGGTTAAAAAACACAAAAGTCTCAGATAGGCTTCAGGCACAACAACAACAACACAGCAACACACACTTGTTGTCGTCCTATTAGCCTTGTGGAAAACACAGCGCTCTCTTACGCAAAAAGGTACCGGCAAAAAAACAAAATAACATCTCTGAATCAATATGCATGAACCAGTGCAACACCAGGCTAAAAATAAACCTCACTCTCTCCCCATACCTCTTTCTTCCTCACAACACACCCCTCCCCTCCCCAGTCTCTTGACACACACACACACACACACACACCGCCCCCCCCCCTCCCCCATCAGGTCAAAGACAGCATCCCCCTGTGACAGACACAGTGCTGCTCCTCTCCATCCCAAGTTCCTCCGTCTGTACCACAGACGGAGAGACGAGGCGAGGTGCAGACTGCGTAAACACCAGCAGGATGTCTCCCGTGGGTGTGTGCGTGTGCCTGTGTGTGCGTGTGCTTGTACGCGCGTGTGTGTGTGTATATATATGAGCCAGAGAATCCTGAGCCAGAGAGAGCGAGAATACACATCCAATCCCATCTCTTCTTTTGGCTCCTTCTGCATCTTTGCAACATTATTATCATCATCCACCCCATCCCTTCTGTTATTGCGGCCTGACTGACTGACTGGCTGGCTGGGTGGGTCAGACAAGATTGACGGGGGTATGGATAGATGGATGGATGGTGATGTGATGAGATGAGATTGGATGCAACCACAACATTTACGGCCCCGTTTAATTGGCCGCCGCCGGCAGCGCATCCGAGGCAGGATAACCCCGCCTCAGCCTCTTTCCGTCTTCCTTTAGGGTCGAGGTGCGGCCGGCCACCGCGCTCGTACCCTCAACAAAAACATCACCCCCCCCCGGGGCGCTTAAGGGTGGCGGTAAACAATCCACACAGAAGTCTCAGAGGCCGGAAGTGATCACACACATACCAATAGGTCGACACGAGCACTCCAGCCCCATAACTCACAGGGGCCCTGAGTGAGGCCCCCCACCCCCACGCAACAGGAGATGAAATCAATGTGCCAGGCCTAGTTCACCTATGACCTCTGGTGTTGTTTTAGGGGACATCAGTGTATTGATATACTGTGTGTTGTGTGTGTGCTGCTCCAAAATACATAAAAAAGAGAGCATACCTCAGGTCTGGCCACTATAGGCAGCAGCCCCATCACACACCCCATCAAACCGGGATGAGTCACTGGGGCTGGGTGTATATACAGCAGGGCTGCCATCCTCTCTCCGGTGGTAAATCATATGGCCTCATATCATAATAAAGTGTGGAGGGGCCGTGGACCCGCAAACCGCGTCCACCATGTGAGTGAATGTTTATCCTTCGTCGCTCTCCGTTGTTTCAAATATTCCGCTGTCAGCGTGTGGTAAGGTAAGGTGTTTCTGGGACCACGTCAGACATCTGAGCTCACACGTTTCAAGCACACCGCAGGGTGTACAGACTTTATTTTGTGGGGGGGTGGGATCTACAATAATGCATGACATCAGTCAAGAAAGGGAAAAGCGTAAAATCCCAAATAGGGAACAGCCTTGTTGTTACAGATGGAACAAAGAGCACGACACCTTGAGACAAAGGCACGGCTTGGATGTCGCAACTCCGAAATGACATCATAGCACATGGGTTTAAGCAGTTTATGATGACAATAGAATATAATTAATTCTCACACACACACACACACACACACACACACACACACACACACACACACACACACACACACACACACACACACACACACACACACACACACACACACACACACACACACACACACACACACACACACACACACACACACACACACACACACACACACACCGAAAATGACGTCACAGGATCCCGCGAGAGAGACTAACTTGTTGACCGTTCATGTTTCATGAATGAAACCTGTCACTGGGCTATTAAGACCGTGTTAAGAACCGCGTTGTTTCATCAGACACACATAACTGCCTGTTGTTCGATGGGTTCCAAAGAGGCCACCGTTTATTATTTCTTCCCAAGGATCGGTCCCCCAGGGATGCGGTTTGGGTCTGTTGTGATCACCATGGCAACAGGTTTTAAGGGAAGCAGCCATTGTCATGACTCGAGATGCTCTGCATTATTACTGCCAAGTCAAAAAACATCACAGCGCTGGCTGGCTGGCAGCGGATAATCGTCCCGACTGCATCTCAGCCATCCGCCTCCCAACTGCTCTTTGATATGGATCCGTCCAGACAGACTCGGCTCTATACTAAATTAATTCCATCAATCACATTGAACTACAGCATTAATTGATCACTTTTTCCTTTCCGTTCGGTAGTCTAAAAGAGGCTGGAGTGCCTTGGCCGCAGTTGCCGTCAGTGTGGATTTTTAAAGCACTTTACACTCTCAACCAAATGAGAGGTTTAAATCCCGCCGACCTTGTGGCGTCGCCAGCAGCGGCGCTCGTTACCACTGGAGCGTCTGATTGGAACTTCAACCAGGAGGGAGCCAGCAGCTGGGAAGTTGAGGAGCACAGCTCACCCAACCTCTCTGGACCTCTCTTATTTCCCCTTTAATCTAAATCTTAATCTGGAGGATGGAATCCTCTTTATCGGTCACATACATGTACCCACACACACAGTGAAATGTGTTTCCCTGCATTCAACCCATCCTAGTTTTAGGAGCTTTAGGAGCTTTATATAGGGGTCTGGTGCCTTGCTCAAGGGCACCTCAGCAGTGCCCAGGTGTTTCCCAAGAACACCGGAGATGGGGCGGCTTTTGATTGTTTTACCGACCATCGTGTATCGTTTCTACTTTTCACGTAGTTTAAATTTATGAATTTGAACAATTACAGACATTTCTGACTCAAAGACGAATTTAGCATGGGTCTAGCAAATCTGGCCAAAATACAAGAATGAATGAATACAAAGCCATTGTTCAGAGGAAATGACATTTGTGCCACTTCTTCTGAGCATGTGCAGAAGTGTGTGTGTGTGTGTGTGTGTGTGTGGTGACTCACCGTCCTCGCTGGTCTGGGTCTCGGTGCCCCCTTCGTTCTCCACCTCCTCCAGTGCCCCATGCTCACTGTAGGGGCTCTCGCTGTGGACACACACACACACACACACACACACACACACACACACACACACACACACACACACACACACACACACACACACACACACACACACACACACACACACACACACACACACACACACACACACACACACACACACACACACACACACACACACACACACACACACACACAGTTACAACCAGAGGTCAGAGGGTAGTAGTATCACCTTCTGAATCGGTTGAGTGAATCTTCCACGTTGAGGTTTGGAGTTGAAAATGACTCCCTTACCGGCACCCCTGCCTCCTGAGGGACTTAGTGGCAGTCGTGGTGCTCAGAGCTCCACAAAAGCTCCCGGTGTATCTCCAGCATATTTATTTACAGGTCAGGTTTAATTCACCAGACTATGGAGATCGAACCCAGTACCTTTCTGCTGGAAGTGGAACATAGTAACCACTATTGACACCCTTCCCCCCCCTCACATCTCTTGGAGGAGCAATTAGCTCTATATGGGGGTCAAGGTGGGGTAGAGGCAGAGAGGCAGAGAGAGAGACAGAGAGACAGAGAGACAGAGAGAGAGAGAGAGCGAGAGCGAGAGCGAGAGCGAGAGCGAGAGCGAGGAAGAAAAATAATCGGTATCACATGAAACACACTGGCTCACAGTTTGGGAAGCTGATCAAATTGCTTTGCGTTTGACCCATTAACAAAAAAAACAACCCAAGAAAAGTACAACAAAAAATAAAAAAAAGACAGACTGAGTGAGTGTACAGTAAATGCTACAGTGTGCTGGAAGTGACCTTATCCTAGCCCCTAACTCCTTAACTCCTCCCCTCTGGAAGGCTCACATCTCCCCCCTCCATCTTCTTGTAGTTAGCCATTGTTTCCCCCCACACCAGGCACTCCCCGACCCCTAGACGGCTCCCCCCCTTACCCCCGGAGGGTAATTACCCTGATTACCCCCCGCCGGCGCTCACACACCTGTAGAGGCGCCGAGCGGGGTCCCCCAGCGAGAGAAGCTTGGCTCTCGTTGGACGGTTTCCCCCCCTCCCCCCCTCTTACCTCTTTTACTGTAAAGACCCGAATGAGAAAACCACCAGCTGCCTAACTTCTGAAACGCCTACAGCCAGCGTCTCACTCTTCCCCGCCCCCCCCTCGCCCCCCCCCCCCATCACCACCTACAGCCAGCGTCTCACTCTTCCCCCCCCCCACCTCGCCCCCATCCTCCATCACCACCTACAGCCAGCGTCTCACTCTTCCCCCCCCCCACCTCGCCCCCATCCTCCATCACCACCTACAGCCAGCGTCTCACTCCCCCCACCTCGCCCCCATTCTCCATCACCGCCTACAGCCAGCGTCTCACTCCCCCCCCCCCCCACGTCGCCCCCATTCTCCATCACCGCCTACAGCCAGCGTCTCACTCTCCCCCCCCCCACCCTCCATCACCGCCTACAGCCAGCGTCTCACTCTCCCCCCCCCCCACCCTCCATCACCGCCTACAGCCAGCGTCTCACTCTCCCCCCCCCCCCCCATCACCGCCTACAGCCAGCGTCTCACTCTCCCTCCCACATCTGTGGAGGTCCTTCTCTCCTGTGACCTCTTCTGGAGGTTTTGCCAGCTCCACTTTCACTCCTCTGTGACCTTTTACACACTGACCCCTTGTGACACGCTTTGGGATTCTGACAGCAGTTTTCCGGGACGGGGCACGGCTGAGGCCTGAATCCCCCCTTGTGTTCGATTCCCTTGAATGGAATCGAATGGAATTTTGCCTCTCAATTCCTTTGACGAAAGTCTGTCTTTTCCTGGTGGCACGTTGATTTATTATATTTCTTTACTCAAGATGCACCACCCCCTGCATCAACATATGCAGACTCCCTGTGTAGTCTTATTGTACTTTTACCTTGTTGTACATTTACCTGAACTTATTGTACTTTTACCCTGAGCACCGGCTCAGTTCTTAGGAATGAAATGTACTTTTAACTTCTGGTGAGGAGTTGTTCTCTCGCCTTCCTTTGTTGAAACACACTATTGTTAAGTCGCTTTGGACAAGTGTGTGTCTGCTAAATGACTGTAATGTACATTAGCCTCCCCCCTCCGCTCACCAGTAGTCTCCCCCGGCCATGCACTTCTCGTAGACGGGCCCGTCCAGCTCCTTGGCGTCGGGGAAGATGCCCTCGTGGTGGACAATGATGGTCTTGACGATCTCGTTGACGTGCGCCTGGCAGGACACCTGGTCCAGGCTGTCCGGCGTGGGCATCAGCGTGGGGCCGAAGCAGATGGCCAGGTTGTACGCGTCCATCATGTTCTCGTCGCTGTACTGGGACACACTGGGGGGGAGATGAGAGAGGCAGGAGAATGAGGGGTGAGGACCGCCGACAACAAACAAAAGGACTTCCCTGACCGATAAGGTGGGACAAGATCCAACCCCAATCCAATCCAATACCTGAAACCTAAATAACTATAATGTAATGTAGAACTACCCCTACTGCCCCTGCTATGACTTTGATGTTTTCAAAAAACAAACAAATTATAAAAATAAAAAAAATGATAACAACAGTGCGCCATGTATCCGTTTGGTTGGCTTGGGATACCCATGGCTTACTGTAGCATGGGCAACCAGAAGGACCGATTCTGTGGCCAAGTGGGATACACTTTCACACTGATTTATTATTTCCGTATCCCGAGGAGGAGGTCATTCTCTCTGATCCACAAATTTCATCTCAGGCCCTCAAGATGAAATGGTTTCAGAGCAAGTTAGTTTAGAACCGGAAATAAAATAACAAATAAAATAAAAAAAACACACAAATCTTCCCCTAATGGCCTCAGTGGGAACCAGTACAGAAGTGAGGGGGGGGCGGACGAAGACACACTTACTGGTTGAGGAAGGAGAAGAGGTAGCGCATGACGATGAGCACCGACCGGGGCACCGTCACGATGATCTTACGGAGGTACAGCGACCGCTCGTACAGGCTCTCTATTCCTGGAGAGAGAAGCAGACACGGAAGAAACAGAAGAGAAGACAGGTTAGCGAGCTACTTTTATATACACATCGACTCCATTTCGGAAGTGTGTGCGTGTGTGTGTGTGTGTGTGAGAGACTGTGTGTTTGTGTGACTGTGTGACACTGTGTGTGTGTGTGTGACACTGTCACACTGTGGTGTGTGGTGTGTGTGGTGTGGTGTGGGGTCTGTGTTTGGTGAGAGACTGTGTGGTGTGTGTGTGTGTGGTGTGACTGTGCGTGTTTGTCTGACTGTGCGTGACTGTGCGTGTGCGTGTGTGTGTGCGTTCGTGCAATGCTACAGCTTGGTAGCATCTGATCCAGCCTGTCTAATCAAACAATCACTTTCATTTTATGTCAATCACGCTTTGCCGTGAAACCCATCATCCAGCTATCCACCCGAGTGGCATATTTTGCATATTCGACCACCTCATTCATCTGTTTGATAATCAAATGTAATATCATTGAAAGGTAACTGTGTGTCATTGTACCATTGTGTAAAATAATCAATGGAAGATCACACTGAATATGCACAGTTCTGCCCGACGGTTTACACATTTAAGCAAACCTTCTGTAACCCAGTCCTCAACTAGGTTCCGTAACCCGGTCCTCAACTAGGTTCCGTAACCCAGTCCTCAACTAGGTTCTGTTACCAGGTCTTCAACTAGGTTCTCGTAACCCGGTCCTCAACTAGGTTCTCGTAACCCGGTCCTCAACTAGGTTCTCGTAACCCGGTCCTCAACTAGGTTCAGTAACCCGGTCCTCAACTAGGTTCTCGTAACCCGGTCCTCAACTAGGTTCAGTAACCCGGTCCTCAACTAGGTTCTCGTAACCCGGTCCTCAACTAGGTTCTCGTAACCCGGTCCTCAACTAGGTTCAGTAACCCGGTCCTCAACTAGGTTCTCGTAACCCGGTCCTCAACTAGGTTCTCGTAACCCGGTCCTCAACTAGGTTCTCAGTAACCCGGTCCTCAACTAGGTTCTCGTAACCCGGTCCTCAACTAGGTTCAGTAACCCGGTCCTCAACTAGGTTCTCGTAACCCGGTCCTCAACTAGGTTCAGTAACCCGGTCCTCAACTAGGTTCTCGTAACCCGGTCCTCAACTAGGTTCTCGTAACCCGGTCCTCAACTAGGTTCAGTAACCCGGTCCTCAACTAGGTTCTCGTAACCCGGTCCTCAACTAGGTTCTCGTAACCCGGTCCTCAACTAGGTTCTCGTAACCCGGTCCTCAACTAGGTTCTCGTAACCCGGTCCTCAACTAGGTTCGTAACCGTCTCAACTAGGTTCTCGTAACCCGGTCCTCAACTAGGTTCAGTAACCCGGTCCTCAACTAGGTTCTCGTAACCCGGTCCTCAACTAGGTTCTCGTAACCCGGTCCTCAACTAGGTTCAGTAACCCGGTCCTCAACTAGGTTCTCGTAACCCGGTCCTCAACTAGGTTCTCGTAACCCGGTCCTCAACTAGGTTCTCGTAACCCGGTCCTCAACTAGGTTCTCGTAACCCGGTCCTCAACTAGGTTCAGTAACCCGGTCCTCAACTAGGTTCTGTAACCCGGTCCTCAACTAGGTTCTCGTAACCCGGTCCTCAACTAGGTTCAGTAACCCGGTCCTCAACTAGGTTCTCGTAACCCGGTCCTCAACTAGGTTCTCGTAACCCGGTCCTCAACTAGGTTCTCGTAACCCGGTCCTCAACTAGGTTCAGTAACCCGGTCCTCAACTAGGTTCTCGTAACCCGGTCCTCAACTAGGTTCAGTAACCCGGTCCTCAACTAGGTTCTCGTAACCCGGTCCTCAACTAGGTTCAGTAACCCGGTCCTCAACTAGGTTCTCGTAACCCGGTCCTCAACTAGGTTCTCGTAACCCGGTCCTCAACTAGGTTCTCGTAACCCGGTCCTCAACTAGGTTCAGTAACCCGGTCACTCCACCCAACTGCTGTGCAGGTAAATGCACTGTGAGTGTGGTGCAGCAGGGCTACAGGGGGTCTTGTCATTATACGGCAAACATCCTTCAGCTAAGTGTGTTTTTCCTTCCCGGTCCCAGCCGCCACTGAGGAACGGGAACGGGAAGCCAGGCAGGAAGTCAGGACACGCCACCGCTTGCCGCCGGCAACAAGGACACCCATTGGCGGCTCATCCTGCATTTCAATGTTAAATAATACTGTTTCACAGTAGGGGCGGCAGAATTTAAGTTTCAATCATATGTCTCTACATATACACACACACACACACACACACACACACACACACACACACACACACACACACACACACCACACACACACACACACACACACACACACACACACACACACACACACACACACAATCCAAGGTCATTCATTGTGATTAAAACAATAAATACCCCTGCCAGCTTTTCTCTTATTTATCTGAGCTAGCGGTATCGAGGAGACTGACTTACACCCCGGCCTTGGCACAACCGTTTGACTTGATTTATTCAGTTGCATTAGGACCGTTTTTACTTAAGCCCCACTTGCTGCTAGAAACGGCGACGTCACCCTCCCCTCCCTCCCTCCCTCCTGAAACCGGTTTGAGCCATTAGGGATTACCAGGGCTTGCGGTGGATAGGCAGTCATGTATTTTCATCCCGACTTCAGTGCCTCACTTGAGGGGCCTCCTCCTCCTTCTCCTCCAGTGAGGTTCTCGAAGCGGCGAAGAAGAAGCCTCCTATTTAAAGGTCTACCCTATTTCAGACTTAGGCAATGGCACGCGTGGTGTGGCCCAATAATTGTGCGCTCGTGCGTGGACACTCGCACAGACACACACACACACAAGAAGATCACATCACGCACACGTCCGTGTGACTGCTGAAGACCAAGAGGGAAAGGCACCGGCTTGTTCGGAGCGCCTTGGAAGCCTAGACCGCGGGTCTTATGCAATTGTACAAACCCCCCCCCCGACACACACACACACACACACACCACACACACCACCACCCCCCCCCCCCCCCCACACCCACCCTTCCAGTCAGCGGCCAATGCGCTTTACTGAGACATACGACTGGCTGTAGACGCTCGGCCCTCGGTTTGTAAAAGTTTAAAGCGCGTCATCTCAGCTTTGTGTGTGTGTGTGTGTGTGTGTGTGTGTGTGAGATCACGATGGACAATAAAGCCCCTCTTTAACACGCTGGACCTCAAGACTAAAACAAAGTACAGCATTCAAAGGCCTCCCGAGGCGGTGGTGGTGGTGGGGATGGTGGTGGTGGTAGTGGTGGTGGGGGTGGTGGTGGGGGCGGTGGTGGTGGTGGGGGTGGTGATGGTGATGGTGGTTGTGGTGGTGGGGGCGGTGATGGTGGGGGCGGTGGGGGTGGTGGTGGTGGTGGTGGGGGTGGTGGTGGTGATGGTGGTGGTGGGGTGGTGATGTGGGTGGTGATGGTGGTTGTGCTGGTGGGGGTGGTGGTGGACGAGGGTAAGTCATCACACGCTCTGCTGATGGAGGAGAGCCATGGGCGGATCAGTAGGATGTTCGGCAGTTGACCCACGCTCATGCGTCACCCTGATTCATGCGTACAGCTCACACTGCATACTCCATTGAGTAGGAGACACGGTGAAGTGTCACACAGTGAATTGGGTGGAAACAGATCTCAACTGGAGGGCCCTCAGTGGAGGGCATACCTCCGGCCAACACCAAAAAGCCCCTTTTGCCCTATTTCTGAGGCTGAATGCAAAAGAATCCTTCGAAAAAATTCCTGGATCCAGATCAGAGCCAGAATCGAATCAATCTGATCAACTGTTCCTTGACCCGTTTTAAATCATTTATATTTTTCAATATATATAAAATGTGTGTTTTTAGTGTCTTGGGCATTGCTATACAATTTCAATGAACATAAAGGCATACTGATTCTGATAAGTATGCTAGTCTAACCACCGAGTTATGTCCAATTCCGTACAAAACTTTGAGTTATCCGTGTTAACAAACAAACAAACGATGAAACCAAAACATAACGATGGCCAAGGTAAAAACCTAAACCCTTTAATATTGGTTGACTGATTTGATAGCCGTTGTAATCTTTGCTAATTAACGCTATGCCGCGTTTCTTTCAAAAGAAGAAGAAAGAGCATAAGAAGGTGAGGAACCAGTGCTTACTGATGCAGGACAGCAGGTCGTTGAACCTCTCCTTGGGGAACAGGGGGTTCTCCAGACCGCGGAAGTACAGCTTGAGAACCCCGGCCACCGAGTTGATGTCGTGGTTGTTCTCCTCGTCGGTCAGCGGGTCGTTGCCTAGGAAACGGGGACACGGGGAGGCTGGTCACCGACTATGCCGTAATTCATTGGCACGCACAGTAATAAGAAAAATCTGACGATTATTGCTTGTGTACAGCATGTGTAGAGTATAGTATTGTGTATAGTATAGTTTATAGGAGATAGCGTATAGTGTTGTAGTATAGTATTGAATAGTATAGTGTAGTACAGTATAGTATTGCTGTAGAGATGAATAGTGCAGGAGGGAATGGCGAGTAAGCGTTCCATTGTACTTGTTGCACATAGCAAAAATAAACTTGATATATATATATATAAATAATATAAACTTTTTCAAAGAGAGAAACTATATATAGATAAACAATATTGTTATTTTCTATTGTGTATATAATGGTTATAGTATAATGTTGTTTATAGTAGATATAATATAGTAGATAGTATATACTGTTGTTCACTGTATTGTATAGTATAGAATAGTATTGCATAGGATAGTATTGTAGAAATGCATACTGCGGGATTCCATTGTGCTGGTTACACATGGACACAAAAACAATAAAAACATCTTGGATCTTGGAATATAGTACCTCTTTCAAAAGAGTTCTTGATGTCGTTGACCTCGAGCTGTGACCCGGACACTCTGAATATCCCCTGATGTTGAAGGCCTGCAGAGAGGAGACAGGAGACGGTCAGAACAACACACACACACATGAGTCACTCCCACAATGTGACACCACATCGTGACTTAAGACAAGGCTGCTATCCATTGGGTTTGGTCACATCATAGGAACTTGACTTTAAACTTAAAACATATTTTCCCAGCAGCTCAATTCAGAGGATCAGAGGGCCACTTAAACTGTACTCTGGAGTAAAAGGGGACATCTTGTTTCGGGTCCAAATTAAGGGTTATTTATAAATGAGTGCAAGAGGCCGCGATTCACCTTTTACCGCACCTTTACGAGGGCCATGGATTTACAGTTTAATAAGAGTACAGATGAGACGTCAGGCCTGGACATAATTAGTCAGCTGTACGTTTGTTCTACTGCAGGTCTCTCTGTCTATATATATATATATATCTACACATATCATCATATCACACACACTACATCACACACACACTATATCACACTACACATCACACACATACACATACACACACACACACACACACACACACACACACACACACACACACACACACACACACACATATATATATATACACACACACCACAGACGCCCAACCAGCAGACGCTGTCATGCCTTATACATGTTAGAGGACTACACGCCTGTCTGTCTGTATCCGTCTGTCTGGCCTGGACATAATAAGTCTACTGTACTGCAGGTCTCTCTGGCTCTGTGTGTGTGTGTGTGTGTGTGTGTGTATATATTTCCACAGATATATACATGTTAGAGGACTATTGGGAAGTTCCAGCAGTAAGGCGCAGGGGCTTCAGAATGACAGCGATGAACGGGATAAGATTTGACCCAAACTGGAACGGATTGCAGCGACGTCACACACATTAACGCAATCTTTATCCTCACCGAGAGCGAGCTATCATTTCCAATGACGCAAAAGCACATGCTAAACCCTAAACGGTCTAGCTGCTGGTAGGGGTCAGGGTTCATTTGTAGGGTGGTAGTGGTGGGGGCGAGGGGGGGCTGTCTGTCGTCCAAAATCAAAATAAATAAATGACCTGAAGCAGGTTTGAACTTACCGTACAAGTTAATAAAACGAATGCAACTCTCAACTATGCGTGGGATAGCTTGTCCAGAGTCCTTTGTGGATGTAGGGGGCGGGGGGCGGGGAGGAAAACACAAAAACAGATTAAAAACACTTCAAAAGTACACATTTCAGTTGACATGCAACAACAATCCAGAACACACACACACACACACACCCCAATACATGGACATTAACATGCTGCCGTTCCGATGTCTGGGGTGAGCGGAGTAGAAAAGAGTGGAGAACTAAAAGAGGGACTACAGTGGGAGGGAGGGGGAGGGAGGGGGAGGGAGGGAGGGAGGAGGGAGGGAGGGAGGGAGGGAGGGGAGGGGGGGGCGTGACCTCACTCAGACAGACTCTTCACCCGCCCGCGGGTTTAATGATTTAGTTTTTTTTATCCATTCAGCGGCTCATCAAACACGACACAAAGCGATTTGAGTCAGGAGCCGCGGAACAAGCGCTCTCCGTATGCGCTATCAGAAATACTCTGCTTAGGCTACACCGACAATCAAGAGCCGCTGTGCTAAGCCTCAACACATGACCAAACGGTATCTAAATGACCATGATGATGATGATGATGATATCGTTTTTTTTGAACGCTCAAACTCAAACAGAAGCTGGACGGCGTCACTCTTTAAGAGGAAAACACGCATTCAGTCCGTGTCCGCTGGAACTGCAGTAACCGGGGGCCAGGATGGAGTGGGGGGGGGGGGGGGGTTACGTCACCGCACGTGTCAGATTGTATTGTGTAATTGTTTATTGTTCTGAATTGTTGTTATGTTATTGTTATTTGCTCTTATAGTGTGTATACTGTAAAAGTGTTATAGTATAGTGTCGCAGATAGTATAGTGTTGTTTATAGTATATAGTTTAAAGTATACGGCATATAGAATATAGTGTTGCTAATAGTGTAGTATTGAATAGTGTATTGAGTGTAGTATAGTATAGCATAGTATTGTTGTAGTATTGTCATAGAAATTCATACTGCGGGAGCGAATGGGGAGTAGGCATTCCATTGGGCTTGTTACACACGGCCCAAAAAATAAATAAAGGATCTTGATATTGATTTACTAAATCCAAATCTAAATCTCGTTTCAGAGAGAAGAGGAGCTATAAACGGCATAGGCTCCTACTATGAGTCACGAGCTCCAGGGTCGGTCTGGCCGAGTGAGGTCACACTGGGGGGGGGGGGAGAGGGGTCGATGGGGGACATCCGCGATGCATGTGTGTGTGTGTAGTTAGTAAGAGAGGGTATGTTTAGTTAGTAAGAGAGCGTGGGTGACTAGTTAGTAAGAGAGGGTGTGTTTAGTTAGTAAGAGTGTGGGTGACTAGTTAGTAAGAGAGCATGTGACTAGTTAGTAAGAGAGCGTGGGTGTAGTTAGTAAGAGAGCGTGGGTGTAGTTAGTAAGAGGTGTAGTTGGTAAATTAGCATGGGGAAGAAGGTCATGGGAACAGGAAGTGGCGAACAAGCAGAAAACCAGAGGAGGAAGAACACCCCCGTCCCCGGTGTCTACCTGGTGTCGGCCGTGTGAGTTCCGTCGTCCACGGCTGAGGGGGTGAGCGGTGGATGGAAAGACGAAAAGGACGAAGAAGAAGAAGGAAAATGAGAGAGAGAGAGGGAGGAGAGGACAACGGAGAGACAGAGAGAGAAGAAGAAATGAGAGGAAGGAGAAAAACAAGAGTCACCAACGTTAGCATTG
Organism: Muraenolepis orangiensis; assembly: GCA_027704905.1. Lineage (NCBI taxonomy): Eukaryota > Metazoa > Chordata > Actinopteri > Gadiformes > Muraenolepididae > Muraenolepis > Muraenolepis orangiensis. Next base: position 13,502,058 of record CM051010.1, on the reverse strand, counting down.
TAAGCTAGCCACAAAGCACACCGAAAAGCCACCCCTCCAAGAACCAAGGTGGGACAGGAACTGTACACAGGTTGCCCTCTCTCTCTCTCTCTCCCCTCCCTCTCTCTCCCTCTCTCTCTCCCTCTCCCTCCCTCGACAGGAGGAAGGGAGGGATGAGCACGACGTGAGTCACCCAAGCAGAGAAAAGCCCGTCGGTGATGCCTTGTCAGCGGGGGTTGGCTGCAGTCAGCAATCTCTCTCCCTCCCCCCCCCCCCTCTCTCTCTCTCCCCCTTCTCTCCCCCTCCCCCTCCCTCTCTCTCTCCCTCCCCATTGGCCTTCTGCTCTGGCATTCCGGGGGCAGCCGTTCCTGGATGCCTCCTGTCAGCTTCTTCCTCTTCTTCTTCTTTCACCGTTAAACCAAGACACACCTGACACACAGGTGAGAGGTTTCCCCCCAACCCCCACCCAAAACAAAACAGAGCACCCCAGAGGACGTATCCCAGCACCCAGACGCATTAGGGGCGGGGTGGGGGAAGAAAAACCCCAATGAGACGGAATGATGGGCAGAAGATGGCGGTGGAAGATGGCCGGTAAGGTAGAGGGGGGGGGCGGCGTGTACGGGGGGGGGGGGTGGGGCGGCGGGCTGCGGCGTGGCGGGCGGGGCCTGGCGTGGCGGGCGACCGGTACCTTGATGAAGGACTCCATGTTGCCGTTAAACAACCTAACGTTAAACACAGAGTGGGGTCTGGGCCGCCGGGAGCCGGTGTGGAACTTGTGCGGCCTGGGAGCGTAGAAAGCACCGTTATTGTGAGTCGTCAACGGCCACGCCATTGGTGAAGTCCAGTCCAGTGGTTACCAAACCAGGGGGTGCACCCCCTAAGGGGGCCCCCGGAGTTATGAGAGAGGGGGTGGCGAGGCTCAATGTAAATGATGCAATATGGTAAAGGTGACTTGTTGTTCCTATATAGTTTTGCAGTTACAGTTCTGTATTAATGACAGACAAAGTTTCGAATACATTCTATAGGAGTGTGCAAGCAAAGGATTTCTGAGAGCGTCTTTATGTGGGTGGATGTAGTTGGGGGGGGGGGGGGGCAGCCCTGCAGAGAACGTTTGGGAACCACTGGATTAGTCTTTCAATAATGCACTGAATGTGTGAGAAGATATGAATAAATAAACGATGGAGTCGAAGCAGGTGTTATTGGGCAGCATTCTGAGCTCCGGGCCTGAAGCATTTAGCCAGAGCCCCGATGAAGCAGATTACCTGAGGAGACTTGTATAAATGTTTAATATGCTTAAAATTTGCCGGGCCTAATTAGCACTTATCCAAAGTTGGTGCGTGTGTGTTGAAATTAATCCGAAATATACGCGCATTTAAATACTGATCAATACATTCATTGATATATTCACATTATAGTAAAATTGTCATTTGAATTATATTAACGGAACGTCAAAGCCAGAGAGCACTGAATCAGAAATGTACATGTGCATTCAAATATGAATCAATATATATGTATTGACATCATATTTTGTGTCATTTTAATGAAGTTAACAGCACGTCAACAAAGACGAGGAATATATCGGTATCCTATTGAGGAAGTGGCACAAAAGGAGGCCCACAGTGGCGGATGACTCCTACTTGTGGAAGAAGGGTGCTTTGTGAATACGATTGTCCTTCAAACACACACACACACACACACACACACACACACACACACACACACACACACACACACACACACACACACACACACACACACACACACACACACACACACACACACACACACACACACACACACACACACACACACACACACACACACACACACTTAACATGGAGCACCTTGCTCTATCAATTGTTATTCATCAAGGGTTTTGGGAGCTCACCTGAAAGTCACAAAACTCTTTGTGTGGGGGCGCTACCACCCCAAAGGAGGGAACTTGTGGTGACTACGAGAAACCGACACACCATGCTGTGTGTGTGTTGCCAACATGAATCCAAATCCAAATGTGAAACGACACACGAAAACACACATGTACCGGTGTATAGCTGTGCTGATGCACGTGTGTGTGTACCTTGTGGTCATGTAGTCAGCCCTGTGACCTGTAGAAGGAGAAGAAGAAGAAGAAGAAGAAGAAGAAGAAGAGGAGAGGTTAAAGGGTGAGGCAGAAGCAACACAGGCCCCTGGCCATCAGTCTTCATCTGTCCACATCCTCCGGGTCAAGCTACCTACCGACCGCTACCCGAGTGTACACACTATTATGATAAACGACTTTCATTAAGCACAATAACGTGACGTGTTCATGTTCATCACACGTCGTGCTGTGGCATTGTGCGTGTATAAACACACGCCTTGTGCGTGTATAAACACACGCCTTGTGCTTATAAGAGTTCCACGATGACCCACCGCTATTACTGTGATTAAAGTGAGTCACCGCTGAGGGACACAAGTTAGGACCAGGCTAAATAACGACAGAGAGAGAGAGAGAGATGAGCCGTCTGTCTGAATGAGTCATCCCAGGACGGTGTATTCTCTGGACCTCGTCCAAGACCACAACCCGGTCCGAGGGGCAGGACCGGGGAGAGACCCGAGATGACACGCCTTCCGCCGACTGCGACGAGACAGGCGTCGGCTGCCGATAATGTAGATGAGCCCTGAGCCTCGATGACCCCCTGGAGGACATCCCAACGACGGGGAACCAGTGTGTGTGTGTGTGTGTGTGTGTGTGTGTGTGTGTGTGTGTGTGTGTGTGTGTGTGTGTGTGTGTGTGTGTGTGTGTGTGTGTGTGTGTGTGTGTGTGTGTGTGTGTGTGTGTGTGTGTGTGTGTGTGTGTGTACGACGAAGACGACGACTGTGGTTGGACTAATGGACCCCCTGGAGTCCATTAGGATGGTGGCAATCGATCACTCAGAAGGATAATACAACTCCACTATCCCCCTTTAGCGTTGTCTAACTAAGTCCTCAAATCTGATTAGCTCCGAGAAACCTTGGCTCGCCGGAGACGCCAGTGGAGTGAGTACCACCCTCCCATCTTCTCCCCTAAATCTAACTTTTTGGGGTTTGTTCCCTTCGAGGACCACTGTCTGAATTAAGAATTCCTCATTGGGTTAATTCTTCATTCCTCCGGACGCCAGGTTTTTCTCCGAGGCGTAGAATATGTTCATCGTCAAATAAGCTTCCGCTACTTCCTCCCTTCAAAACAAAAGAATCGCAGCTACGACTTGATGAAAAATAATGTCAAATGCAATTGAGGGTGAAAAAAATAAGAGCTAAGGATATAAATGGAGGGAGAAGGAAGAGGGGGGGTGGAGGGAAGGGAAGGGTGCAACAGAGAGGCGGGGATGGGGGGAGGTGAGGGGGGAGGTAGGACCGTTGTCTGGGGGCAGGGCCCGTACCTTCTCCGATCGTCCTCTTCAGCAGGTCGTGTTTGGCCTGCAGCTTGGAGATGAGATTGCTGCCCTCCAGAAACTCCCGGAATTTCTGTGGAGCGTTGAAGAGTGATTACACCGGCGGTGGCCCTGGCTTTAGGCCCAAAGCGTCCGGGGGGGCCCCCCCTTAAGAAAGCAATCTGCGATAAGGCAGGCATCCCGACGGCAGGGGAGAGGACAGTCTGTCAAACACTCTTTTTATTTATTTCCTTCTTAAAATAAATCAAACTACCTCCAAGGTTAGGAGCGAGGAGGAGATATTTAGGGGGGGAGGCTTACATTCGGCATGCCGTATAAAAAAAAAAAGGGGATTCGGGTGCATTCTGTTCTATGAGTTTATGGTGTGCCACTTTGTGTGTTCTTCTCCTGTTATTCTGATTTATGAATCCTGTACTACATAATTGATTCCATGGCGATGTGATGTGCATCCTCATTTTTACCTCCATTTGCAACCGGCATGAGCTTTCACCAAAAGCACGCAGTCTTACAGAGGCACGGAATGCATCTCCATCCAGAAGTTTCCAAGTCAGGAGTTTGAGAACGTTTTAACCGATGAATATAGTCTCGATACAATATTGCCCATATATATATATATATATATACTGCATCATCCATTTGTCACTTTATTGTGTATAGTATAGTGTTGTTTATAGAATATAGTAAAGTATATATTGGGTAGTATATAGTGTTGTTTATAGTATAGTATGTAGAAGATAGTATATAGTGTTGTTTATAGTATATAGTAGATAGTATATAGTGTTGTTTATAGTATATAGTAGATAGTATATAGTGTTGTTTATAGTATAGTATATAGTAGATAGTATATAGTGTTGTTTATAGTATAGTATATAGTAGATAGTATATAGTGTTGTTTATAGTATATAGTGTTTATAGTATTGTTTATAGAATAGTATTGTATAGCACAGTATTATAGTTGAGTATAGCATGGTATAGTATAGTAGGTCATTCATACTGCGGTGGGGTAAAGAGGGAGTAAGCATTCCGTTGTACATGACACGATACCAAATCGGAATAACTCTCCCCTTTTCATTAGCTCCTCGCAGAAAGTCGTCAGGCTGACAACGTTCCCCTAACCCTAACCCCCCCACCCCTCCCCTCCCTACCACCCACCATGAAGTAGAACTGCTCCGTCTCCTGCTGGTTGGCCCGGCGCTTGGCGATGCTGGGCTTGCTGAGGTAGGTCTCCGACACGGCCGACTTCACCGACTCGGTGGAGCGGCTGTGGTGGAAGCACTCGGACACGTCGTAGTCCTCGATGGTCACCATGTCCTGGATGGTGGTCAGCGTGGCCTCCGACGTCTTCTTGATCTGGGGGACAGAAGGGGAGGGGTTAGGGCGGACGGACGGACCAGTTAGCTCTAGGTATAGCTGCACCATTAGGACAAAAAAGAAAAGTGCTGATCGCGATTATTCATCACAATGAACTCAATTACAATTCTGTGTCGTTTTCTGTATGTAAAAAACAGTAATAATAACAGTTGTTTGTAATAACAATTTAACCCAAGTTATTTATAATAACAAACACATTAATTGCAACCTCTTATGATAAGATAAACAAGAATGTGGCTAGAATCACATTTTTGATTCAGACATGCAATTGGTTGCGTAGCCATAGATCTAGGCATCCAACGCATTGGAAGAAAAGGTGCAGAATTGAATGAATGAATTAATGAATGAATGAATTTCCACATCAGTCAACATTGACAGGATGAAACTATCCGAACGTGCCTGATTATTTTATTCCAGGTGACACATTTATGGGTGCACAGGATAGACAGCCGGCTTAACACCTCCGGCATCACACACACACACACACACACACACACACACACACACACACACACACACACACACACACACACACACACACACACACACACACACACACACACACACACACACACACACACACACACACACACACACACACACACACACACACACACACACACACACACACACACACACACACACACACCTGTAGAATTAACACAGCATACCGCGCTGGGAGCCCCGAGGCGGGGAAGCTCCCGTTAAAGTGTCCATCACAGGGGGGGGGGCACTCTAAAATGTTAAGGCTCCTCTCCTCCACACTCGTGTTGCCTGGGCTCTGAACTGTTAAAACATCAAATGCTTTTGGACCCAAATCTACATGGGACTAGTACGGGGGTAGTTGACTAGATGGTGGACAGAGTGGTTGGTGTCTGTCTGTCAGCCCCCCCCTCCCCCCACCACCACCCGCGGCATTAATCCATCGTCCCGTGTCACCACACTAGTGCTTCCATCAGAAACCACATGAAAGTCAAGACCAGACTGAGCACGCCTCGCCACCACTTGAAAGACATCGGACAACTTTTACCAAAGGCTAGGGTACAACAACAAATAGTTGTAGTCACAGACAAGCAGAGAGGGAAGCAGGAGAGGGGGTATTCTGTACTTGTGCTGTGCAATGACAACACATTTTAATTGAATGTAATAAAAAAAATGCAAATGTGTTGGTGATGATTCTCACGAATTCTTGAGGGAAGATCGGGGTTAGGAGGGACCGGGGGGGGGGGGAAGGAGAAGGATGACTATAGGTATTTCTGCCATCTGCTTTCACATTAGTCTCACAGGAATAAGACGTCCGATAGTCGAGACCGAAACTTAGGGCAAAATAGTGTTTTGCTATAGAAAAACAAAGCAAATGCATGATGATATTGTTAATAGATTTAGACTAAAAATGTAGGATTTGTAAATGCAACAGCAGTTACAAGCCATGGTGGGTTGTATCTGGCTTGGTTAAAACATGACTTGTGTTGTTGTGAATAATTCATACTGCGGGAGTGAACAGGGCATTCCATTGCTACTTGTTACACACTGCAAAAATAAATAAACAATCTTGAATAGACGATTGGTACTTGTAAGTTAGAAGAGTCGGCCTCGGCCGATGATGTTGCCGTTTGCCGCTGTTGTTGAGCAAAAGGAACCAAACAAGAGAGGGTCTCAATGCGTGGCATTGAGACCAGATCACAGTTGTGTTTGTTCCTCCGCGGACCTCATGACTCATCTTGTGTAGACACTTAAATAGCATGGGGTGGGTGTAAGGAGCGGTCTCATTCAACGTGGTCCCGAGGACCCGCTACACACGCACTACAAGTCGAGACACAGCTAATGACAGCCCAAAGGGCGAGCAGCAGGGCACGTCACAAAAGGGGGAAATGACTTTGGCTTTTCCTGTGGAGGAGGAGTGACTCGAGCCGGTTTCAAGCGCTTTATTACTACCTCGGCTGAACGAACAACAGCAATACAACACAAGGGGAGGGGAGAAAGAAAAGACCCGGAGGATGTTTACCTGTCTGTCTGTCTGCAAGCAGCATCAGCACACAAAACCCACTGCCCCCTCTCTCTCTGGTTTCGGATCAGATCTGTATGTAGGTGACGTACCACCTCATAGTAAAGCAAGCAGGGGGGAGTCTTTCATTGTCCCACTACCCCCCTCCCCCCTCTCTCGCCCCACTGGGGTCGAGGGGTTGCCAGCTGCTGTGGTACGGAGAGAGAAGAGGGGGGGGCCGTGCCAGCCAGAACGGCTCCCAGCTACAGAACGGCTCCCAGCTACAAAGCAGTGGCTCTGTGATCCATTATTGAGCAGGCGATGGAAGGCAACAGTGGGGATAAACAACAACCAGGCTCTTTAAGAGAGAGAGAGAGAGAGAGAGAGAGAGCGAGACCATGCGGACTTTAGGGCAAGGGGTCTGTATGTTTTTGAACAAACGTTATTTGTTATTCTGCTAAGACAATGCAAGGGGGTTGGGCTCAAGCAAAGACAATAAAATAAGAACACACACACACACACACACACACACACACACACACACACACACACACACACACACACACACACACACACACACACACACACACACACACACACACACACACACACACACACACACACACACACACACACACACACACACACACACACACACACAGGCCTTAGATTGCATCAGGTTTACTGCAGAGCGTCTGGAGTACATCTCATAAGTTCACTCCATATGTCTCCTGACAGCTACTGCTCAAAGGGAACCACATTATGTTTGTGTTGGGAATACGATGTTACACGTGTCATACAAACCAGGTCGACGTGACTGGAATAGAACATTATGCAAAGGTTTTGGCCAGAGATGCAGGGCTCACACTCGCTTTTCCCCGGATGAAAATAGAAGAATCTAAGAAAAGCAAATAACATATCCCATAGTGACCATCGAGAGTGACATCCAGCACTGTGTCCAACAAGTGATCCAGGCTGCCTGCCTTCCTCTCCTGATGCAATCTGTGTGTGTGTGCGTGCGTATGAGGTTGCGTGTGCGTGTGTATGTGTGCGTGGCCCAGGAATGCTGGTGTGAGGGGCCATCTGGTGCTGCTGGTACACAGCAGCAGAGCTCTCACTCCCTCTGACCCTCCAGGACATCCGCTCCACACAGACAGACAAGGACACCGAGCAGCAGCAGGGCCCGCCTTCTTGCTCATCTTGCATGCATGTATGCATACATGTGGCCACAATACACACACACACACACACACACACACACACACACACACACACACACACACACACACACACACACACACACACACACACACACACACACACACACACACACACACACACACACACACACACACACACACACACACACACACACACACACACACTTTGTTTTCCGATGGCCGTGGCAGTGGTGGTGTGAAGCCACCAGCTGGGCCACAGATATCCTCAACACAAAACAATATAACGGGCTGCAACAGCGCAAGGCGCCAAGAACGCAATGCAAAATGAGTGAAGAAGGAATGCAAGACGAGACGGAAAGATTCTCGGGGAAAGGGGGAAGATAGGGGGTGATCCAGGCTGAAGCCGAACCCCCAATTGTTGCATAGTGTGGCGGGGGCACTGAGACTGAGACATCGGGGATCAGGCTGGCAAGCAACAGCCAATGAGATTTGAGATCAACGGGGGTTTGAAGGAGAGAAACGGCCAATGTGATGCAAGGTCCTGTCGCGAGGACACGATTTGCTGTGTTCCCGCGAGACGTGGCGAGTTTCCCCATTTCCCCTTGATCCCCTTGTATTGCACCATCTGGGAGCTGCTGCTAAAAGCTTCACAGAGAGGAGCGAGATCGATCGCTACCTGCAGGGTACCGACAGCGGAAAGCAGCGTCCCCAGAAGAGCTCATTGATGGGGGGGGCCCACCTCTCTTCCTCACCTGAACCTGAAACCCGGAGAATAAGGCCAGATACATCCCTACAACCCTAAAACAGACAGACACACAGACGACGGCGTCATCCCACCTCTTCGTTCTCAATCTTGAGCGTGGCCAGGCGGGACTGAAGCTGCTGGAACCTGAGGATGAGCTCTCCGCTGATCGGCGGCTGGGAGGAGATCTGACACACCTGGACAGGGGGGGGGGAGATAAACAGAAGAACATAAAACGTCTGGACTTGTGTGACGGTGCAAATCGACAGCCCGTCGAATCAGACATGCACTGGGCTGACCTGCAGAGAGAGAATAGAGAGAGCGGCGAGAGAACAGAGACTTTCGATGAGAGGACATCCGTGTTGACAGAGGGGGAAAGACAGAAGTTTTAACGGCGTTGGGACTGTAGGATAGGAAGCGAGGGTGAGACGAGACTTGCCTGCCGTGCAGGGGGGGGCGTGCCGTTAAAAACCAATCCGGCGGGCAGATAAAAGCAGCAAACCATTCCGCATTTAAAGCACCTCATTAAAGCTCAACAGTGCCCGTTTCCAGGGCCTTGTTGTGCACGTGTAGAACACACAAGTGTTCCCGCTCTCAGAACCACCGCTGTCATTCTGTTCCATGGATTATTTCCCTGGCATGTATTTAAATAGGATACTCATACATGCCATTACGGTCTATTGTATTTACCATTCAGTCTAAAGCGACGTCCTTGCTCAGGGAAGGCCCACAGGTTAAAATATTGACATTGGGGATCGAACCCAGTACCTTCCGGCTGGGTGTGAAACACCCGGGGCCACTACACTATCCCCAGCTCTATTCACATGAAATAATCCTAATGCTAATGACGTAAACATAATACTAGGTGTTGTAGTATTGCTGCAATACAGTATTGTACAGTACATTGTAGATACACATGCACACTTCCTCCCCCCCGTACCTCGTCTCCCATGTGAGGCTGGAACTCGAACTTGGCCGGCGGGCAGAAGGCGCTGGGGTACATCTCCATGAACCTCTGGCGGTCGCTGCGGGGGTCCAGGCTGTCCACGGCGTTCTCCATGATGTCCAGGCCCTCGTGCCGAGACGTCTCCAGGTTGTACTCGGCCGACAGGTAGGTCCGGAGGGCGCGGTTCAGGCTAGCGTGGAACCCCAGGTCGCAGCCCTGAAGCAGGGAGGAGGAGAGGGGAGGGAGGGAGAAGCCATTGTGATGCTATGCTCGATGGTACGGAAAAAGATGGTAATGTACTGATCCCCGACAGGGAAGGTGGGGCCACATTCCGTAAAAAGGCTTTAAAATTGAATGGAATCAAACCATTGACTGTTAAAGACTCAAATGTGAACGTTTGGCTTTTCAAAGTTTTCTGAAAAAAGCTGTGTTCAATACACTATTGAGCTATTACTAATGAAGGTTGTTTCTTCGTTATGAAGTCCCTGCGTTGAGGTGAATAACTAGGATATGCCAGAGCCTACCTACTTAATTAGATGAGGTCACACTTTAGCAAAAAAGTTGCCTTCTTCATGTACTGTAAGGGCTATGGTTCAAGATTCAAGATGTTTTAATTTGCCATGTGTGACAAGAACAATGGAATGCTTACTCCCCATCGCAACAACAGAGGACGTACAAGATGGCAAGATAACTAAATTACCAAGCGTATCGCAATCATTGGTTGCATTTTAACAATATGTTTTAATCTCACATAAAAAAGTGTGGCTACTTTTTATGTATTTTTTGGCAACTGGGGAGAGCGTGGCGGTAGAAATGATACTGGTGGTCACAGTCCAACACATCAATGGGGAACCCTGTACCTTTCACCAGGGTCCCCTCAACCCTGTACCTTTCACCAGGGTCCCCTCAACCCTGTACCTTTCACCAGGGTCCCCTCAACCCTGTACCTTTCACCAGGGTCCCCTCAACCCTGTACCTTTCACCAGGGTCCCCTCAACCCTGTACCTTTCACCAGGGTCCCCTCAACCCTGTACCTTTCACCAGGGTCCCCTCACACAACAACAACAACAACAGTGTTCACACACACGCAAGGGCAATAAAACACCCTCTCGGAGCACACACACACACACACACACCATAAAACCCATACACACATCTTCTGTACTAGGCCAGGCGCACATTCACCAAGACACCACTGTGTGTGTGGCGGGCACTCCACACACACACACACACACACACACACACACACGACACGCACACACACCACCGGATCAACAACAACACGCAATCACTCTGGAACTCTGAGCTCTTTAAACACACCACTCACACAGAGAGGCAGTTATTTTCAAACATCACCAGGGCCTGGAACACAGGCGTCTCTTCGAACACTAACTCCAGTAATCTGTCCAAAAAGGACAACAGACCAGTTCTAAAAGGGCCTGCTATAAACACACCAGCCATCGTAGACCAGTAATTAACCGACCAGTGACCCACAAAAGGGTACGATTTGATTTGACTTGTTTTCAACCAGTCAAATCTAAAGACCACGGCCTACACAAGGAAGAAGGCAGGCAAAGTGTGAAAAGCTAATACAGTAAAAAGGAGATCAAGTGAGGGGGTTCAGGAAAGCTTAAGTGTCACCTTTAAACCCAGCCTAGAGTCTAGAGTCTTTAATCCCTGAATGCATCTCCTGCTAAATCCATCACACTCCTCCACTTCGCCCGTGGTTTCCACTCCATGAGGCATGAGAAGACGCCATTTAGCGCACACGGAGAGAGAGAGCGAGAGAGAGAGAGAGAGAGAGAGAGAGAGAATGTAGTATAAAAACTTCCGGAGAGGTGCATGGGAGGGGATGAAGAGAAACATTCAGAAGCTCGCTGGTGGTGGTGGTGAAAATGTGTCAGGGGGGGGGGGGCCTTGGTTTACGTTTGCATCCCTAGCATGCCTCCTTCAAAATGCACACTTCCTCATGTGGAAGAAGGGAAGGAGACGCGCAAGGAGGCTGCGACGCCCACTGACAGACTACTAATGAGCGAGTCGCAGTTTCTACTATTAAAAGCACACCAAAAAGTATCCAAACACCCCTTCTTTATTTTTGTCGGCAACACGGGAAGCAGCACAGATTTGAGCGTGACGGGAACACTTTTGAAGTGCGGCGGGCGCAAATACTCACGTCGATTAGATCCGACAGGTCGTGGATGTAGTATTTGAACACGGAGGAGTTGGACGCCTCCAGTGTCAGCAGGTACTCGTTCCTGGCTTTGATGGACTTCAGCTTGTTCTCCGAGTACTTGGCCTGCCGCTGGACGGAGAGACACGGAGGAAAGATAAGAGAGACAGAATGAATGACTTTGACTGGCCCACGATTCCCTAGTATCGCCATACGTGAATATGCCTGCATGGGGTTTTTAATTGCGTGCATCTTGCATTGGAGATGCTCAAAATATATCCTTGGAATAGCTCAGTCTGTTGGGACATGGCTTGACTTCGCCGGTTCAAGTCCCCGAAAAACCTGGCTGGCACTGCCGAGGTGCCCTTGAGCAAGGCACCAGAACCCTACACTGTTCCCTGTGCAGCTGTATATACAATAGCTGCCCACTGCTTCTAAAACTAGGATGGGTTAAATCCCGAGAAACACAATTCACTGTGTGTGTACATGTATGGGACCAATAAAGAGGATGCAATCCTCAAGATTTAGGAAGACGGCACACATTAACATTGTTATTTAATGTACAACAATGGACAAGGACAAAACTAAAGGCTGAAATAAGTTGCTCACCCTAACAGAGTTTGTACATATTGTACACTTCCTCTCCCAGCCCCTCTATAAGCAGATGGCTGTTTGTCACCATTCACTACAGACCGTATGGGGACACAGAGTCACTCACACACACACACACACACACACACACACACACACACACACACACACACACACACACACACACACACACACACACACACACACACACACACACACACACACACACACACACACACACACACACACACACACACACACACACACACACACACACACACACACAAAAATCATGGGTGCCAGATCTTCTAACAGAAAACAGCCACTGTCCTCAAAATACAGTTGGCCGTGACTGCACTCCATGTGTTTCCCATCCCCGGCTCAGAGCACAGTAAGCACAGTTCTCATACATTGAAGAAGATGAAGACTTTAAAGTGTACAAGTTAAAGCAGCCCGCTTGCAAGTTTGACGTTGAAGTCAGCAGCTCAAATTGAACTCGAACCCCGACTCCGTGGCGGAGTTCGGCGCACGCACGCGCACACACACGGTGGAGGCGGGCAGGTACCTTCTCCTTCATCTTCTCCATCTTCTTGACGGAGCTGCGGCGCTGGTGCTTGTCCTCCATGCGCACGCTGAACACGGGGTCCCCGCGGCCGATCTGCTTCTCCTCCTGCTTCTCCGCCTCCTTCAGCTTGCACTCGGAGCTGATGCTCTCAGCGTGGTACATGTGGTAGGTTTTCATCACCTGGAGGAGGAGTGGTGTCACACATCACAACTTGACACAAAGGTGAGGCCCCACGCACACGGGGATGTTTACTGCTTAGAGGAGGTTTTTGGGGTGAAGACAAGGTATCGGATGGGGAAAAGACAATTGGTATCGAAAGTGAAGTGGTTCATACAGAGAGAGAGAGAGAGAGAGAGAGAGAGAGAGAGAGAGAGAGAGAGAGAGAGAGAGAGAGACAGAGACAGAGACAGAGACAGAGACAGAGACAGAGAGAGAGACAGAGACAGAGAGAGAACAAGCCCAGGAATTAGGATATTTTATATTATATATAAATGTATAATTGATTTAAAAACCACAACAAAGGCCTCCCCCCCATCAGGTCTCCTTCTCATTAGAGTGAAGACGGTCTGACCCATCTGGTCTCTGCTGGCGGTCACTCTCTCTCTCTCTCTCCCTCTCAACCACAAACCAAAGACGGATTTTCTTCACTCTTCTTCTTCTGTTTAATGCTGGGCCACACCCCCTCCCCCCTAGCCCCTCCCACTCCACCTCTCCCACAGCAGCCACAAATCACCAGGGCTAAATGTGACACAAGCGGCTTTCATTTCTCTCCGTTGGGAATTCCATTGGACTCCATTGGAGGATGAGAGATGAGAGCCTGTAGGTCTGCAGTCTGGTGTTTTTTTTTCTCTAAATGGAGGGCCTGGTTCCCCGAGGTTGAGGTTAGCGTTTCCACGTGAGGGAGCAGCCCTCCGCAAATAGACCCAGAGAGAACACACACACACACACACACACACACACACACACACACACACACACACACACACACACACACACACACACACACACACACACACACACACACACACACACACACACACACACACACACACACACACACACACACACACACACACACACACACACACACACACACACGTAACCTTTAAGTACAAAACAATCCCCTTCCTCCGGTGGCCAATATATAATATATATATATAATATATATATATAATTAACCCGTTATTATTGTCTGAAGTCGGTGATGTGTTCCCCTTTCCTGAACGGCCCAGACAGGACAGCCGATTCCAGTGGTGGTTGATTGTGTGGATGAATGCTTTGGATAAAAAGCGCTATATAAAAGCATCCATTACCATGACTAGAATGTGTTCCTAAATATAAATCCAGAAATAAAATCGGTCGATATAAGAATCAGATCATCATCAAGTACCACACCAGCTTCCCTGTCCCTGTAACGCGGCCATTAGGAGGCACAGGAACCGCAGACTGTATACTGGGGAACGCATCAACCATGGTTTCCAGAGCCTTCCTGAGGTTTGACTCATTACCATTAGACACTCGTTTGGGAGGTGGAGGGGGGGAGGATTCTGTGATTAGCTCCAACAAGAGAGGATATGACTCACCTGCCGCGCAGCAGGTAGCTTAGCATGCAAACAGTGTGGTTTTCGAGTGAGCAACGTGAGCAACGTGCAATAATAAAAACTCCATCCAGCTCCGCGTCCAAAAACCAAATGGAAGGCGAGAGAGATGAGTCATTAAGTGACCGACGACTTATCCTCCCGGGCCGCAAAGAACACACCGACCCTGGCTTGACACTAAGGTGTTACGAAGAGTGTGAGGCTGTAATATCTATAAAAAAAAGATATATATACAGAAATGACACATCTGGTACTACGCTCTCTCTAGTGGCTGAAGGCCAGCGGGCAAGTGGAGAAATACATATAGGTATTGCAACAGCATCAGAAGCCTAGGAAGGAGGATGGAGAGGGCAAAGGGAGTTGGGACCAGCCAAGGTACCTGAAGTAACAGGGGCCAGAGGGAGATTCATTTGTTTCTTTGCCTGTGTTACAGATCTAGGACAGTGTCAATTAGAAACTATGTGTTAAACAACCTGCTCATTGAATAATAAACGATTGTGGTTCTGTTACACATTCACACAATGTTACATTTTTTGCAGCCACCACTTTGGCTCAGAACCGTTTGAGCAGAACTGTCTAAAAAAAATAATAATACAACTATGAAATAAAACCCATCCACCCACAGCTCAATCCACCCCAGGGATTCCTGTTCCTCTGTAATAAAAATCTATTTTGAGGTTTCGAGGACAATAAGGAGAGAGAGACAACGGCGGAACAAAAGATAACAGCTGCAGTGACGGAGGTTCACGCGGGGTTAAACGTCCCCCCCCCCCCCTCCACCCCCCCCCACACTCTTTGTCCCGAAGTGAGTTTTGTGCGGCGCTAAATTTGGGGAACGGCTCTGCGACGTTCAGTCATTCACACAGACAGACAGGGAGTTGTGGCTCCGCCTGTGGAACGAACCGACTCCCGCTTTTACAAACCAGCTCCGATCCCGTGTACAGTACTTTCAATCTCGTCTATCCACGCCGAACCTAAACCCCACCCGGCTCCTCCTCTTTAAAAGACATCTCCCTCCCTCCCCCCTTCCCTTCTTCCCCCTCCGTCGCAGCGGGCTATTTTTGAGTGACTGAAAAGTGAAACCATACTTGTTTTTCGAGACGGGCCCCGTTCCTGCGAAACCCCGGCGCCGTGCGGAGCTAGCTGGGCCCTGTTGTCTACCCTGCAGCAGCAGCAGCAGCAGCAGCAGCGCAGCTAGTCTGCATCCCCACTGTCGGCCGGTTTACTTTACTCCTTTTAGAAGGATGAATTTAGAGCCAGTAGTGGATCTGTTATTTCACTGCTGGTGACCCACATAGGACCTGTGGCTTTTCTGACGCAATCATGTGTGTGTGTGTGTGTGTGTGTGTGTGTGTGTGTGTGTGTGTGTGTGTGTGTGTGTGTGTGTGTGTGTGTGTGTGTGCGCTCCATGCGTGACTGCGTGTGCGTGTGTGTGTGTGTTCCCGGGGCTAAACCAGGTCAAATGTGTGTGGGTTGCGGTGAAGGGAGTGACACGTAATGTGGTCCCGGTAACACGTGTCTCCAGTTTGGAGCTGCTCAGTGTCAGGACTGTTAAGGACGGCCGCTATCTGCTAACAGCAACAGGAAACTCTAGAGCAGCGTTTCCCAAAGTGTGGGCCGCGGTCCACTGGTGGGCCGTCGAGGTATTTCAGGTGGGCCGCGAATAGAGTTATAAATAAAGTTAATTTAAAAAACGTTTTTGAGGGATATAAAATAAGTAAAAAAATATCTACATTTAAAAAAATAAGTGTGCATAAGTGTATATAAGTAAGTATACTGATGCAAATCTATTACTATATTTTAAAAAAATACTTGTGTTGATCAGATTTCAAATAACGTTTTCAGAAACCCTGCTCTATAGGCAATCTGAACGGAGCCTGAACACACACACACGCACGCGGCAAGCTGTCGACAAGCCCATCACTGCTTGTAATATCCCACACGGAGACCAGTTAAACGCACACGTGGAAATGTGTAATGGAGCTACCGCTACGCCCTAGCTGAGCTGAGCTGAGCTTCCACGTGCCCACACGGACTACAGCATTGATGCACGCCGCGGATGCCCTTACTAATTGTCCGTTACACCGGACGCCGATGGTAGATTTCTGAAGCACTCCCGCTACTTTAGAATACCGTAGAAGGTTCTGGAAACGGATCAGATCTACACAGGGGAACACGAGGGCATTCTTCTATTTCCCACGTCGGACCATGGCGGCAGACGATGTGGTGCTTAGGGCCGATATATTATTTGTATTTATTGGATATTGTATATATTATGTGTTTTATTGTACTTGGTGTGGCGGGGTATTTCTTTTGATGTATTTAAATGTTTGTAATTGCGCTTACATTTTTGTCGTTCATCTTTTTGTTGTTGTTGAGAATACGCCGCTAACTTAGACAGCTAATCAGCTAATGAGACTCAGACGACATTAATTGAATCTCAAGCTGCGTCTTGCGTTTAGAAAATGCATCCGTGTATTTATATAGAACTCACACACTGTCACACACTGGAGCCTACATTGTTTAGTAGTTATTATAATAACAATGGCATTGACCTTTTTAAGGATTATAATTATATAAAAGAACAATAACCAATCAAGCTGTTGAGAACTCCATACTCTAGACATATAATATATTTGTTTTACTTAATATATAGTGTGTGTGTGTGTGTGTGTGTGTGTGTGTGTGTGTGTGTGTGTGTGTGTGTGTGTGCACACACTATATATCACACACACACACACACACGCCATCATCACCTTGGCTTCCGGTGCAGCGTTTCTATCTTGCGAAAGGAAAGCTGGGTTCTGATGGCAGTTCAGCTCAGTTCCAAAAGAACCGCAGGCTTTGCCAACGCCTTTGTAGACATTTTCATCTCTGGTCCTTTTCCAAATCTCTCACAGATGGACGGATGGTCGTGTCTTTCGCCCTGCCAGTCGGTTTACCGTGCGGTCTAGGGGGGGGGGGGGGTTCCTTCGTCTCGCTGCGCTATTGAGGCTCGGGTCGGTCCAGTTAAGTCTACAGTAACTCTAGTGTGAAGGTATTCAACGTGTAGGTACCAAGTGTATATACCCAAGACGACTCTGGCGCCGTGAGGGGCCTCTTGTGTAAAGCTGCAAACTACCGCCGGCCAAACATAACATCCGTACATTCAAACAATAAACATTAAAACCCCCGAACAAGAGCATTAAAAGAGGTATCGGATTAAATTAGTAAAAGGTCTCGAGATGAGGCTGTGTAATTAGTAATAAAAAATAAAAAAATAAAAAGGAAAGTCATTACTACTTACGGTGTAAAGCTCATTTAGGACCTTCATTAAATCCTCCTGCAGTTGGAAGGTGATTTCTTTAGTCTGTAAAATAAACAACAAAGACAGAAAGAAAAACATATTAGGCACTAGTAGTCATGTGGAATACTGGAAAGGATCATTTCCAACCACCGGTGTGCGGTACCAAATGTGGTCCACTTTCATAAAAGGTATTTTCAATGAAATTATCGCACAGGGCTAGTGTTTCATTGCTAACCGCATGTGCTAAACGCATTAGCTCCCTGCACCACTGCCCCCCCACCCGCACATGAGGGAGGAACTCCAGATATATGCTAATTCAATCAGCCATGCCATCAGGCTGACCTTAGTAATACTATCAGATATATACAGCCGGCCTAAATGACTTCTCCGCTGCGGGAATGAAATATGAAACACACAGAGTGTGATGGATGGAAGGCGTTCGTCTCTTTTTACGACATGCTAAAGTACCGTTCTTAGATTCCTCTGTCGATCCGCAGATCACATGTTTACGAGGTTAGGAGAAATGTCAATGGATTTTTTGGCACCAGGCAGAAAGCGGATAGCGTGTGCATCCTGGATGATATTAAAGATTTCGAACTGCACTCAAAGGCCGTCTATAAACGAATCATGGTCCATTGTATCCGATTCTTGGAAAGGTGTACTCCTGTTCTCAGCATTGTGCTTCGTATGAGACAGCTGCTGCATACATTTGTGAGATGAAGTCATTCCATCTCATTTCCACCAAATCCAATCCAAGTTGAATTTAAAAACCAGAGTATCTTTATAAGAACGCTCTTATATCCCACGCAGGAGGCCAGAGTAGGCGGTGGGATTTCCGGACGACTTGAGAATATCGCAGGTGTTGCGACACCGCGAAGCGTTGAATATCTGTGGCTTCCTGTGGGTGTTGGCCACGAGGAAGAGCTAACAAACCTGAATGATCCAGGGGGATTTACACATGTGTGCGCTACCAGAACAGCCCGAGCGCACCAGTGGAGGCACAATGCACTCACAAAAGGAGCAGGAGTGGCCCGGGTTTCGACAGATTATCTTTGTCCTCCGCAAGCGAACACAGCATCCCAAAACTTGGTATTTTTACCTGCTGTAGTTTAAAAAAAAAATCGCCCGGCCGAGAACTTTTTAATACGAAACTCTGAATGTTGTACCTGCTCAATTCTATAATGTATCAACGGTTGGCTGGAGGCAGGTGTTATCACTGGCCCCTGCGTGCACCCGGAGCAAAGAGGATTATGTTCTCTGAATGGCTGCCAGGCGGGTTTCCCAAATAAGAGCTGGGTTACACCGGGGCGACCTGGTCAATCCTCGGCAACCCTGCCGCTAACGCCCCCCCCCCCCCCCTTCGCCCCGGGCGACCGGCTAACCCTGTCGAGCGTAAACTTGGCTAATCACCGCTCAGAAAAAGCCCGTAAGCTCAGATAAACCCGAGTAGCTCACTGGTCACCTGCCAGGGAGCCTTTCAACTCTGTTATATAATTTAGACTTTGCCTTATACGCAAATGACTCCCCTTCTAATCATACCATGAGGAAGACCTCTTGAGCAGAACACTCTGGATGGGACTATCCGCTTAAAATTGCGGCAAGAAAGTTTACGTTGCCGTTGACTAAAATGTATCCCTGAACGTAACCTAAGGGAGCCCACTCCCTCACCTCGACAACATCTACACCAGAGTGTGTAGGTCCAGGCCCAGAAGGGTCCTAAGAGACTCCAGCCCCCCAGGCAGGGGACTGTCCCCGAATCAACATCTATACCAGAGGTGTAGGTCCAGGGCCAGAAGGGTCCTAAGAGACTCCAGCCCCCCAGGCAGGGGACTGTCCTCCCTGCTACACTCCGGCAGAAGGTACTGCACCCACAAGGCAAAGACGGAGAGACTCAACAGGAGTTTCTTTCCCCCAGGCCATCCAGTACCTGAACGAACAACTAAGCCCCCAACAAGGTCAACCCCCCCTACCCCGACAAGATCAAGCACCATCACCCCCCGACAAGCTGAAAATCAAACCAAAGCCCCCCTCAACTTCTGGGGGGCCCGGAATCCATTAGCCCCACCGCACCCCACCCCTGACTGCATGTCAGATGCTTGTCAAGCCTTTCTTTCTCCCTCTGTCACGCTCAGAGGACACTTGGAAGTGGTCTACAGCCTCCTGAGACGCCCAGTCGCCCACCCTACCGACACACATAGTGCCGAGAAACACCACGAAAATCCACTTGAAACGTTGCTAAAGAACGCCTCACCTTTCGCAAGCCCGTCAAGCGTTAAGACGCACACGGCGCCATCATCAATGCATCACACCCCCTTAAGGGGGTGTCATTGATGACAGTGCAACACAGGGGGTGTCATTGATGACAGTGCAACACCGCCGCTGTCATGATGTCATTTGGAGCAATGTCTAAAGAGGCTATTTGGTGTTTGGCATGGTTTCTGAAGGGGAGTTATGAGAGTGGTTTTTCAATGACGCCATGCCATTGCGTTGAGGATCCTGAGGGACCAGACAACTTGTAAGCGCATGCCACCTCACCACATTAAAAGGGATCTGAAGTCAAAAGAGGAAGAGGAGGAGGAGAAGGAAGGAGGAGGAGGAGGAGGAACAAAGTGTTTGTCTCTCGTTTGACTGGCAGCCCGGAGGGGGGGGGCGGGGGGGCAGGAAACGATCTAGAGAAAATGTATTTGACAGACACACACAGAGATCGCCGTGCATATACACAACAACACACGTAACATTAACACATGACACAACACACATGCAACGTAAACACGTGAGTCAACACACACACACATGTAACGTAAACACGTGACACACGTAAACCTAAACACGTGACTCGACACACATGTAACGTAAACACGTGACACCACACACACGTAACGTAAACACGTGACACCACACACACGTAACGTAAACACGTGACACCACACACACGTAACGTAAACACGTGACACCACACACACGTAACGTAAACACGTGACACCACACACGTAACGTAAACACGTGACACCACACACACGTAACGTAAACACATAGCACACATGTAACGTAAACACGTGACTCAACACACACGGATGCCTATAGCCAACTTAAAAGCACGTGACTGAGCACCCAGTCTGCGAGCATTGAGCATCCTCTCGAGGGATCAGTGATTATTTAGGGCCGACGGTGTTCCGTGCTCTTTTCCGACAGGGCAAGGAAAGCCTCTCTTAAGCCCGGGGAAAAAGGCTACCGTGGCGCATGTAGAAACCCATAAATAAGAGAGAAAGTCGGCCTGTATAAATAATATAAACTAAAGCCGTGTGATAAGGTCTTTCCAACCACGGCTTCCCGGCAAAAAAAGAAGAAGAAGAAGAAGAAGAAGAAGAAGAAGAAGAAGAAGAAGAAGAAAAAAGCATAGAGCGCTGAAAGACGTTCTTTCGAGTTCTAAAAATGTACACACATGGAAACGGAACAAACACGCTAAAAGTGTCATCTTTAATCATGTGAAGGCTTAAGCAGCAGGAGATGTCGGGTAGGCTATTAGTGCCACTCCAGGGGGGGGGGGGGGGGCAACCGTAGGGTCGACTGATCCAACCCAGCGGTGTGGGGTCAGATCAACGCTATGTTCTTCAGTGCGGTTCCTCTGGAAGCGTGACTACAGCGCTCTCTCTCTCTGTGTGTGTGTGTGTGAGCGAAGTAGTCACGTAACAGTAGGAGACTCCTTGTCTTGTGTGGCTCTGGTTACAGCGGCTTTTGTGGGGATCAAAGAGCCCGTCGTGGCGCTGTAATGACAGGGCCATGGTGGGTGGGTGGTGGGTGGTGGATGGTGGGTGGGTGGTGGATGGTTTCGCTGGGAACCCGGACCCCCCACTGTGCAAATATCAGCGTCTACAAAAAATGTCACCTGGATACATGGGGGTAGGGGGGGGGGGGGGGTCGCTGTACACACTTTGTTCTTAACCTTTTAAAGGGCAGCAGAGCTCAGGGCATTTAACAGACGACTGTAGCAGGATGTCACATAGATGACGCGATAACTCCGGATTGCGTGGGGGGGGGGGGGCTGTGTGATGGGAGGGGCTAGAAGATGATGACTTTATGTGGGTGGGACCCCGGTGGCTGGAATGTGCAGCAGGAGGAGGAGTTGTACATCGAAACACATTAGGGCCCGTTCTACGCTGCAGGAAAACACACAGAGAAGCAGGGGCTATATAATTACTATCTTCAAATATGGGGGGCACGCGCGCAGAGAGAGAGAGAGAGAGAGAGAGAGAGAGAGAGAGAGAGAGAGAGAGAGAGAGAGAGAGAGAGAGAGAGAGAGAGAGAGAGAGAGAGAGAGAGAGAGAGAGAGAGAGAGAGAGAGAGAGAGAGAGAGAGAGAGGAGAGAGAGAGAGAGAGAGAGAGAGAGAGAGAGAGAGAGAGAGAGAGAGAGAGAGAGAGAGAGAGAGAGAGAGAGAGAGAGAGAGAGAGAGAGAGAGAGAGAGAGAGAGACTGCGTTTCACACATCTGGCCTCATTAGGACCAACTAGGACCCTTTAGCCACTACTATCAAAGAGCCACAACCGCTGTGACTTCCTGTGTGTGTGTGTGTGTGAGAGGAGGGGGGGGGGGGGTCCTGGAGAGAGTAAGTGGAGACCATTTCTTCACCATAGCGTCAAAAGTCCAAACCACCAGCCAACTACCAGGAAGAGACGATCTTCATCATGAAGTTTACCGGGTTAAGTGGGAATTGAGAGGCTTTGGAAGTGACTCGGGTAATATAATGTAACTCCGTACGAAAAGAAAGAAAAAAATTATGTGAAAGACATTGAAAAAAAAAAAGAAAAAGAAAGATGAGCAATAAATCAATCAAAAAACAATCAAAGACGAGGGGAGAAAACCGAAGAGCGGACCAAACGAGTTAAACATAGCCCCACTTAAAGGGATACATAGCCCCACTTAAAGGGATGCAAAGCCCCACCCCGCCCCGCCCCTCTGGGGCTCTGGGGGGGTTGCTTTGTAATTTCGGGCCTCTGCGGTGCACAGGAGGGAGCGCACACACACACACACACACACATCATCATCATCATCATCATCGTCATCCGCTGGGAGTCGGCGTCTTGCGGTGGAGCCGGCGCAGCGCGTCTTTGGTGGGGTTGTATTTCTTGTTGGTTTGGGGGTCACCGGGGCAGGGCCCTTTGGGATGGCATGGGGGGGGGGGGGGGGACGCATTACTGGTGTGTGGGAGGGAGGGAGGGAGGGAGGGAGGGAGGGGGCTCTGGTGGGAAGCTGTGGAGGAGCACACCCATCAGCCAGCTCCCAGCTTCCTCCCACGTCATCTGATTGCAACATGGCTTGTGAGAATAAATGACCCCCCTCCTCCTCACTAAAGAAACTACTTCTAAGACCGATGACGAGGATATAGAAAGGGGGTGAATAGATGCCCTAATCTGACCATTTTCTTCCCAGAATGGATAACAGTACATAACTTGTATTGTCTGGATGTCACCCCTCATCCAACAAAATGTCATCTTTGATATTGACTAGGGCCGGTCAAACGTCAGCCTTTAACAAGAGTGCACTGCAATTCCGTGATTGCCTTGTAATTACGTTACTCTGGGTTATCAAAGGTAACGGTAATGGATGCTTTACAAGCTCACATTCACCCATTCATACATCCACGTGTATGAATTCAGACCCCACCCCCCTACAAACCCTGGAGTACTTCCAAGTTTCACCGACTTTAAGCTGTATATATTTAATATACCGTTTGACTTTTCCCTGACCAGATGTTTGTGAACACATCTGCGCGCGGGGGTTTAGATCCCTCCGCGTGCTCTTAAATCACAAATCCCATCCCCATCACAAGACATCAGAGAGCGGGGGGCGTCAGGGCACCAAAGGGGTCCTCACCTTCTTGAGGAGCCGCGTGGAGTCCTCGCTGACCTGCATGAACCTCATGATGACGTTGTTGAGGTAGATGTCGCTGAGGGTGGCGTGGTCCTTGCTCTCCCTCCTCACCTGGTTCAGCAGCAGGTACCAGCAGTTCACCGGGGACAGCAGGTTCTGGTCCTTCCTGAAAAACAACAACAAAAGACAGAGAGTTCAGCTCTCGGTCCAACAGAGTTCCCTTTCCGACAGGGGGGGACGGGACACACAAATATATCTTATGGCGACCCTCCCTCTCAGTTAAAATGTGTTTCTTTGAATTTAACCCATCTTTGTATTGGGAGCAGTGGGCAGCTATTGTATATACAGCTGCCCGGGGGCAGTCAGAGTACGGGTCTGGTGCCTTGTTCAAGGGAGGGCACCTCGGCAGTGCCCAGGCGGGGGACTTGAACCGGCAACCTTCCGGTTACCAAGAAAAGCTCTCAAGAGACTGAGCTATCCTGCTTCCCCAGGTTGTCTACCTGTACCAGGGAGCCAGTGGGCGGAGCTCAGAGGGTCATCAGCCTCCTGCTCCTCTGGCTTCCAACACAAGCAGGTTGGCTTTTGGTTGGTTTTGTGCCTTTTGGTTTTTGCACATAAGTTGTTGTCTTTGGGCTCTTAGTCTGGTTTAGCACAGTCTCTTTTTAGGCTTGGCCTTATGTTGTTTACACCCTACAACATCATCCCCCACAGCACATGGTCCACTCATCCCTACGCTACACTCCCCACCGAGTCCAATGATTACATGTTGCATGCTATATTTCATGGTCTTGGTTATAATAAATGTGGTATTTTAAATCATGTGTGGAGTCTTTGTTGTGACCACTGAGTGGTCGTAACACCCATGAGTTCCATGAGGCGTTGAGGTAGTTAGGCGGTGTGAATGTAAGGCCGGGAGGTCGGCTTTGGAGGCAGGGCCTTTTTTAGGGCACCCAGACTAAATGTGGATAGTGTGTGTGTGTGTGTGTGTGTGTGTGTGTGTGTGGTGTGTGTGTGTGTGTGTGTGTGTGTGTGTGTGTGTGTGTGTGTGTGTGTGTGTGTGTGTGTGTGTGTGTGTGTGTGTGTGTCCATCATCCAAGTGGGCTTAGCACTGTGATAACGACCGTGAAGACCCCACACCTAGCAAAGACACAGGAATACTTCTTTAAAAACGGAGGCCATCAGCAAGGTATCACGCCTCTGAAGACTCTCTCTCTCTCGTTGGCCTATATTTTTGCTGGTCTGTGGTGTGCCTAAAAATATCTTCCATCTACAGCGCGGTCCAGATGCATTACTCTGAGCAAAGATTTAGCTTCCGAACGGCACACACACAGTCACACACACCGTCTCACAGACACACACACAGAGCACACGGGTGACATTTCTAGGGCACTGTTCTAAGAACGTTCTGATCCAAAGACGCTGCGCGAACAGGGAAGAACACCTATGTACACAGCGAGGGAAGTTATGAGCAAAACTTTAGAGACCGGGGTTTACGAAACCAAAAAAATAAAAATTATATATATATATATATATATATATATATATATATAGACAAGGAGCTATGCAGAAAGCACTGGGGAAAATAATAAAATAAAGAACAGATCCAAGTGTGCTCCAGACCCAGGACTCTGCTGCTGCTTCCTTGGTCATGGGGGCTACTGCCTGTGGGTACTGCCTCTGGAGGACATTGCCCGGGCTGAGCTGAGCTGAGCTGAGCTGAGCTGGGCTGGGGGCCCCGACTAAGCACAAGCCTTCAGGCCGACTTCCTCTGGCATGCTCCGCAACATTCCTCACGCCTGCTCAAATGCAACAAAAATGTGAGCGTGTGTGTGCGCGTGCGTGCGTGCGTGTGTGCATGCCTTCCTGCGCTCGTTTCAGGAACGGGGTCTGGGTCAAGGCAGTCCGGAACCATCTGGACCCCTGGCTCTGGGCCTCCCCCACCACCACCACCACCCCCACCCCTCCTAACTCTCCCCCAAGGTCGGCCGGCAGAGACAGGCAGCGCACGTCAACGCAACAGGTGGAACTCTGCACTCGGGCGGTTGACCCGGCCCTGTACCAACTGACAACCCCGCACACGCGTCCTGGCCTGGTCAAGTTGCTCTTTCCCTGGGACAACAGGAAGCAAATCCCCGCGTGACGCAAGCCAGCTGAACAAAATAATATTTAGGAAATGCTGTAATGTATACTGTCCAAATATTTTGATGACGTCGGCTAAAAAGCGGACTTTGGCACCGCAGTGAGTGCAACATTTCCATGACTTTCTTGAAGGCCTCCTCCACACTGGCAAGCGGGAGAGACGTCGACACACTAGGACCAGCACGGGTCAGTCAGAAGGCGTGTAAATAAAGAATGGGACGCAGTCAATTATTTATGTGGTCATTAAAAATAGGGTTGACCTCGCACGTGGGAAGAGACACGTGAGGCCGGCTTTGAATGTTTTGAACTGTTACTTCGCTGAGGATAGTGTCTGATTCACATATTCATGCATATTCATTATGAAAATATGTACATTTGTGTATTCTCTTGTATTTTTTGGTTTATAGTATATAATATAGCATATCTTGGGCAGTAGATAGTGTTCTTTACAGTATAGTATTGTTTAGTATATAGTAGGTAGTATATAGTGTTGTTTATTGTATACAGTATAGTATAGTGTTGTTTATAGTATATAGTAGGTAGTATATAGTGTTGTTTATAGTATTGTATTGTTTAGTACAGTATTGTTGTAGGAAATTCATACTGCAGGAGGGAATGAGGAGTAAGCGTTCGATTGTACTAAACATCTAGTGTCCTGAATCTTCTGTACATTTTGCATTTTTTGCCAATCCTCGGAGCAAGCGATCACATTTCACTGTGCATTGTACACAGTGCTTTATACATGTGACAAATAAACTAAACCTGAGGATCTGAGGATCCACTCAGACTCTCGGTAGTAGAGTCCAAATGAAACCATGAGGATACGGTCAGCATGTGACAGACTTGATCTGCTCCACAAAGCAATAAAACTACTACGGGTTTCGCTTCCCGTGTGTGTGTGTGTGTGTGTGTGTGTGAGAACGGAATCTTGGTATCAAAACCTGGTGTCGAGTGCGCAGCGAAGAGAGTGTGACCATAAGTGTATTCGATGCGCAACACCGTTTTCACACTGCATACGGTACCGACACCCGTATTAACCGTTTCATATAAAACGGTAAGTGTGAGTTGCTGGGAAAAAATTAACAAAAAAACTAACCGCATGACCAACATTCTGGCGATTTTCGAGTACAATGTTGATGTTGACCTTGCCTTGGAAGTCATAACATTGTCCACCATGGTCCGCACACTGGACTCTTTACTTCAGAGAAAGCCTGCGGCAGCGACACCGTTCATTTGTCAGAAAACTCCCTCCCGTAGAGACCAGTGGATCCCAACAGTGTCTTTGTGTTCTGATTATAGAAAAAACTGAAAAAGCTTGCTAGACCAGACTAAAGGGGGGAGGGAGGGGGGGGGGAGGAAACAGAAGACGACGAAGAAGAGGGAGCCAGGCTTGACGGTGGGGCGGAAAGGAGAGTGACACGGCCGAGCACAAAGACTTGTGGGAGTCTGCTTCCTGTGTCATGATGATGGGAAGTGTTCTCCATGTCACCGTTTCCCCTACAGCCAGAAGAACAACTAGAGTCAGACGGGGACGGACCGACAAAAACACAACTACACAGGAAAAAGACGTGGTCCCAACGCTGGGAGCGGTTTAGTATCTTAACTCCATTTTCCACTATTTCATAAATATTGGGGCGGCAGTAGCTCAGTCTGTTGGGACATGGCTTGGGAACCAGAAGGTCTCCGGTTCAAGTCCACGACGGCCTCCAGAAGTACGGAGTGAAAACTGGTACTTGGGGAAAAAGGTGCCAGTTCGCCTCCTTCGCACTGCCGAGGTGCCCTTGAGCAAGGCACCAGACCCCTACACTGCTCCCCGGGCAGCTGGATAGAAAAAAGCAGCCCACTGCTCCTAATACTAGAATGGGTTAAATGCAGAGAGACGAGTTTCACTGTGTGAGTTTCACTAAATGCAAGTTTCACTGTGTGTGTGTGTGTGTACGTGCATGTGACCAACAAAGAGAAAGTAATCCTCCCGATTTAGATTGAAATATGTTGATGATATTTTTGAAAGTGAAAGATTGCACAACTAAAAGATAATTAACTCTTCAGCAGTTGTGTGTACAAACAAGAGACAAATAAACACATTTGTTTTTAGTGCTTCACAGATGCCATATTTCATTGGCGCGCTACAGTCTTTGTATGTGTAATGTATATGGCATTATACTCCTCAATGTCTCCTTAGGTCTACCAGGAAAGGCATGTGTCTCAAGATTCAAGAGGTGTCTTTGTTTGCCATGTGCAACAAGTACAATGGAATGCTTACTAATGCTATACTAAACTATGCAATATTAAACTATGAACAACACTATATACTACCTACTATATCAACACTTTATACTACCTACGATAGGGTTACCTTATATACAACACTACACTATAACAATACAATACACAATAAAGACCAATAAAGTGACTGATGGATGATACAGTGTATACATATGACGAATGGTGCAAAAAGACGTTGACTAATATTTGTTACAGATCATGTTTTGTTTTTTTGGAATGTGGTTTGAAATCTGGGAGTGCCCCGGTTTTGTGTCACCAAAATCAAAACACCACCTCTGCTTGCGAATTGCACTCAATTCCATAATACGGTTGAATGTTGTATGTTCTAGAGACCAGAGATCCAAAACATGTGCATTGAGATCCTTAAGGGAGGAAAATAGAATGTCCTTTAGCCAGACACTTTATTCTGGACAGAGTGTGTGTGCGTGTGTGTGTGTGTGTGTGTGTGTGTGTGTGTGTGTGTGTGTGTGTGTGTGTGTGTGTGTGTGTGTGTGTGTGTGTAAGATGCTACCAGGGTGGCTTCGACAACATCAATAATTGAGTTATTTCCCGGCACGCCATTCTTCTGTCCCTCCCTGAACAAACTCCGGATAACACATCGCATAATGTCTCACTGTGTTCGTCCAGTGTGTGTGTGTGTGTGTGTGTGTGTGTGTGTGTGTGTGTGTGTGTGTGTGTGTGTGTGTGTGTGTGTGTGTGTGTGTGTGTGTGTGTGTGTGTGTGTGTGTGTGTGCTTTGCTAGCTCTGCAAAGCCATTGTGCACCAGGGCACTCGGTGGTGTGCAGTAAATAGCCTCGTGGGTTTGGCCCCCTGTTCTCTTCAATGGTTAACATTCACATCCACAAATAAGTCTCTCAAAACAAACATTGAGACGCATTTGTCGATATGAATACTAAGGGGTTATTAATACAAGGGGTTATGCCCGATGCCATGTAGGCCAGCCATATGGGTCTCCCCAGACATCTGAAGACAGCAGTTAAGTTATGACAAAACTCTGAATGCCGTGACCAAATCCAATCGCCACATTTGTGTGTGTGTGTGTGTGTGTGTGTGTGTGTGTGTGTGTGTGTGTGTGTGTGTGTGTGTGTGTGTGTGTGTGTGTGTGTGTGTGTGTGTGTGTGTGTGTGTGTGTGTGTGTGTGTGTGTGTGTGTGTGTGTGTTATTCGTCCCAAACTAGTCACACCAGCTTTGTCTGTCACTGATCTCAAACAGATAGTTTCCTAGTGCTATCCATTACAAAAACACATCTGTGTTAATACAAGTCATCCACACAATAAACAATAATAACAATAATAGCACAGCTACATTGTGTTCCTTTAATGTCAAAAAACAAGTGAGTAAGACTTTCAAAAACAGGAAGCAAGAACCGAAAATAAAGCAAAGTCTAGCCAGTGCTTGTGTGTAATATACCGCAACCCTGCGCTGGCCGGAACTTCCTGAAGCCTTAATGCTAGGAGAGCATATACATACATACGCCGAAATACTTTAAACTTCCATGTTAAAAAGACACTTTGCCTCCTGAAGGTGCATTTCAGAATTAACCTGAACTTTACGAACAAAACATCATATGCTCACATCCAAAAGTCCAATTCAAATCATGACAGTGGTGGTGGTTCCCAGCCATCACGGTTGTTTGGATTGGGAATAAATCCCACTTAATAGGCTACCGAATTAAATGCTAATTAATTAATGCCTTGAAATGACTTGCCACATTGTGGCTTTGCACTAGCGGCAGAATGAATACGAGGTTTTACACCTTTTGATGCATGGCTCGTTCCAACGAAAACAACCGTATGAATGTGGCAAGCATGCTAGACGACTGTACTTGTTTATTAGTGTACTACTTGTCTCAGAAAATACACACTAATGTGTATTTACGAAAAGTAGGGGACACACAACCACACACACACACACACACACACACACACACCAAGGCAAAGATTTCACTCCACCGCAAGCTCAAGCAATATGCTAATGTATGCTCTTTCCATCAGTGTTCTCCTAAAGCGAAATGAGGCCACCAAGTACCGTGGACTCAGCGGCGTGTCAACATCCTGGGAAGGGCTGTGGGGAGCCCTGCTGTGAAGCCCTGCTGTGAAGCCCCATGCGGAGAGAGAGGGAGTGAAGGCGAACCGAACACCACATTAAAAAGATAAGAAAGACTAAAGAGTGAAGAGAGGGAGACGGCAAGAGAGCAAGAGGCAGGGGACCGCTCTCTCGTTAATGCTGAAGTGATGAGCTATATAATAATACATTCAGTCTTTTTAAATGACTCATCAGCTCGTTTGTTTGGTAAAACTAAAAATAAACCAGCCATTACTGCGCAAAAGATGTACAAATTGACTATTCAGACTCTCATGTGACTTGGCATTCTACATGCCAAAATAACGGAATTTATGAAATGCAAAAAAAGAAAAAGTATCCACACGTCAAATCAACATATGAGTGAGAATATGATCTGTGAGTTGTATCCCCGGGGGGGTTTTATCTGGAGAGACCTTTCCATCCGAAGACCTCCCATATGTTCACGCAGCACCACACTGCATGAAGATATCAGTTTCTCTCTCTCTCTCTCTCTCCCAGGAAGATCCAACCCCATCCCCTCCCCCCTCCCCTAGCCCCCTGTCTTACTGAAACACAAGCCGGTTGCTGAAAGACGGGCTGTCACTTGTCACACAATATTTGAACATCCACAGCCTACACACACATTACCCAAGGGATTACCTCAGCCCAGGTATAATACAGATATTACATTTCAATAATTAATGTGCATTTTTCATTCTCCCCGTATAAGGCATTTTTCATGTACATATTTTTGTTCAACGTAAAAGGTTTTAGCTGTATCGTTGAGGCCCGTTTCTTAGGAGGAAGTCAAATGGAAAAGACATGAACCCCAGTCCAATGTATGGAAAGGTGTGTGTGGTGAGAATAACCAACGCCCATCTCTGAGCACCCGGTCCATTCTCCCTACCAACTGTACATACCAGACCCATGATTCAATCATCACATCCGCATTACAATTAGATTTAAATGTATTTCCCCATGCGGACAGATCCTCCTATCGATATAATTCCATCAAATCTAAATTCCACTTAGCTTCCCCGAACGTCTGTTGTGACTTGTGGGTTAAATGCAGAGAAACCAATTCCATTCCACTGGTCACACACATGTGTGTGACCAGTAAAGAGGATTCAATCCTCCAGATTTAGATTTAGATTCATAAAAGTGGTACAGACAATCAGCAGGCTTTGATGAGGAACAGTGACTATTCAAACCAGAGCAAAAGCAGAGAATTACAGGGGGGAAAACGTCCCCGTACTTCCAGCTGCAAACCAAAGCCTACATTGAAACACACCTTACACAACGATACAATACACACATCCATAAACAAGTCTGGACAAACGGTAGGACACCCACTCACTTGTACTGCTGGTGGTCCTTGGTGCTCCGCGTCTTGGCCATGAAGCGCTCGGCCAGCTTCTCCAGGTTCCGGGAGTACTCCATCTCGATCTCCGACTTCTTCCGGAAGAAGTCCTGGAGGTCCTGGAGCAGCTGGACCCTCATGTCCGTCTGCTGGTCCAGACATTTCTGCTGCTCCACCAGCTGGGCCCGGATCTCTGAGGGGGAAGCGTAGAATCCATATCATAAATGAAAAATGACGAATGAACCGTGTTATCCAAACGCCATATGCACGGTGGTATGTTACGGTCAAACACTGTGTTTGTGCACAAAACATTCACACAACTACATCCGTTCTTCTATCCCCGGATAAAACAAGAGAAACAAAAAACACACAAGGTATTTGATTCAAAGACCAGCAGCACACAGCCAATGTGCAATTTGTACGCCGCAATGTATTTTACAACAGCCGAATGACGCTCATTATGGCTCTCTCTCTCTCTCTTACGGCTGCAGGTAAAGAAATCTGTACTAGTAATGGCACACTTCAGGGCTAAATATTGTTAGCAGCGCCGGCCTCAAGTGTTTCATTAGGGCAGCGCGCGCACGCACGCACGCACGCACACACACACACACACACACACACACACACACACACACACACACACACACACACACACACACACACACACACACACACACACACACACACACACACACACACACACACACACACACACACACACACACACACACACACACACACACACACACACACACACACACACACACACACACACACACACACACACACACGAAACTAAAATAATCTCTTCTAAACATTTAGGAATCACACACACACACACTGAAATACACACACACAGAAAGACACACACACAAACAAATTGTTCCGGCAAAGTGCTCTGGCTGTATAATGGAGTTCTCTTAATGGAGGCGAGCCCGACCAGACATTCTCAGTGAGGGAAGCAGATTAATGAGGTGATTTAAAGCCACACGACCACCGGCAAAGCAGTAGCGCTGCTGCAGCTTCCGCCGTTTGCACGACAACCTGAAGTAATTCAGCCCGCAGACTTTTTCTTCTTCTGCATCATTAGCCTACACAATCCACAGGATCCATCAACAAGACAATATGAAATAAGTTGACATTGGCCCTGTATATTGATAGATTCCCACCAGAGCCACCCACGCATGCCCAAAATGTTTAAGCATTGTCATCGTGCCGAGACGGCTTCTGACAAATAAAGAGGATTAAGGATACTCCTTTTGTGAATGAAAAATGATACTTTTGGAAATGTGTAGAAACCACCAAATGAATGTTTGCCACGGTAGCTCTGTGTGTGTGTGTGTGTGTGTGTGTGTGTGTGTGTGTGTGTGTGGTGTGTGTGTGTGTGTGTGTGTGTGTGTGTGTGTGTGTGTGTGTGTGTGTGTGTGTGTAATTGCTTGATCTTGATAAGAGGGCAAGCATACAATCCTCTAAACCTCACCAAACCAAGACAGACGTAGCACAATATACTGTTAATATACCACAAGTAAACAACACTTTTTGCTGGACTTTCTACAGTAACTTGCACTGTTATGCACTGCACTGCATTCATGATGCTGCTGCACTACTGGCACTTTAAAGTGCTTTTTTTTGCATTCAACTCCTATATCATCCATCAGTCACTTTATTGTTATTTATAGTAGTGTATAGTATTGTTATAGTATAGAGTTGTATAGTATAGTAGTATAGAACATAGTAAAGTATATAGTGTTCAATTGTAGGAAATTCATACTGCGGGAGGGGATGGGGAGGAAGCATTCCATTGTACTTGTTGCGTATGGCAAATAAAAACATCTTGATCTTGAACACTAACGAGAGAAAAGAAGGTGAGGCAGAGGAAGAGGATGGATGACGAAGGATTCAAGGACGCAGCTCGTCATCAAAGTTCTTTGTTAAACTTCATTAGACTAGGAGGAGTGAAGGGAAGGCTCAGGGTGAGGGTTAAGACTGGAGAGAGCTGGAGAACCAAGTGTGTGTTGAGTGTACCTGGTGTTAAAGGGGCCAAACTATAATTGCAGCCGCCGTCTCCGGCCTCGTCCAATGAGGATGTGTGGGGATTAAAGCAAAGCCGGCACAGGCGTTTGCATAAGAGGAGCTGGGGCCGGATCATTTAACACAATTACATCCACCACTGCACATGGAAACTCATTATATCATTCGCATTCCGAAGGGCAGACAGACAGACAGACACTGGAGTGGCGGGAAAAGGAACCCGTCAAGACCGCGGTACTTCCAAAACAAGGTTTTTCTTAAATCGATTCAGTGGTGTTTATTTGTAACCACAAAGTGTGTGTGTGTGTGTGTGTGTGTGTGTGTGTGTGTGTGTGTGTGTGTGTGTGTGTATATATCTCTATATATATATAGAGATATAGATATATATACACAGTAGTTCGAAGGTCATTGGCTGTTCACGTGCAGATCATAAAGCGAGTATGACTCTAGCTATGAACGTGAACACGCCTCTTTTATTGCTTTACATGTAATGTATTACACAGAGTGGGTATGGTACATTCCTGACCTTGTGAGATCATCTGTATAGTAAACAGGTGTGTGTGTGTGTGTGGGGGGGGGTGTGGCCCCCGGGGGCCTGTGGATACGTGTTAAAGGAACTGTGGCATCAAAGGATCCTAGGAGCTCCTGGGCCACTATGAGCCCCTCAGTAGACCAAACCCCACAGTCTCAAGATTCAAGATTTGCATTTGCCATATGCAACAAGTACAATGGAAAGCTTACTCTCCATTCCCTGCCAAGGCATGCATTTTCTAAAACACTATGCTATAAAAATACTGTACACAATAGAAATAGTGTACTGACTGATGGATGATATATACATGTGTTGAATTGTTCAAAAAACAGCATTTCAAAGTGCCAGTAGTGCAGCAGCATCATCAATACAGTGCATAACAGTGTAGTCACTGTTATGAGTCCAGTAAAAGTATGATAGTGTAATGCTAATGACAATGTTATCATAGTGTAATGTTAATGACAATGTTATGATAGTGGCGGCACTCATAGCAGTTCAGTAGGCGCACTGCCTGTGGCTAAAAACTGTCCTTGAACCTGGTAGTCCTTGTTGTACGGATGCTGCGGAACCGGCGACCGGAACGTAAGGGGGAGAACAGATGGAGCCCAGGGTGGTTGCGGCCCTTTGTGATGGAGATGGCCTTATTCCGACATCTATGTCTGTATATATATGCCGCCTGTTGCCATTGGTGTATACAAGGCAGGTCTATAAAGCCAACCCCCACCGGCTGACCAGTGGACACCGTGTGGCTGCACGGAAAACAATAATGGAGCGCCGCTCGGTCTTTGTGGAGGAGATCAGTTGGAACCAAAGCCCCTTTTGTTCCGGGGCGTTGGACGTGGTCCAACTGCTCCTTTGACGGCCACACACACACACAAAACTCCCTTCCCATAAACCCCCGTTTACGCGGGCCGACGTAGCCAAAAGCTGCGATCCAGAACCTCTGTTAAGTTGCGGGAGTTGAGGGCCTATTCTATTGTGACAGGAACTGCTCTGTCAGCAGATCAGGCCACACTGACCCACATTGTGGAGCGCCCTTAGAGGGACATTCTGGGCTTCTGTGGAAAGTGGACCGGCTCGACCACAGCCGCAAGTCAGACGGAACAGACCTTTTCCTATGAGAGTGGACGGTGCCCACACAGGGTACACCCGTGTCACCAAATTGTTAACTAAATAGATTTTCTATGTAATGGATGCTTTTATATAGGGCCTTTATCCAAAGCGCTTTACAAGTCATGCCTCACATTCACCTATTCATACACACATTCATTCAACCACCGACGGCGGAGTCAGCCATGCAAGGAGACAGCCAGCCAGACAGCCAGTCAAGAGCAGTTAGGGTTAGGGTGTCTTTCTCAAGGACACCGACAGGTTTTTCTAGGAGGAGGCCAGGGGATCGAACCAGCAACCTTCTGGTTGTGAGGCGACCGCTCTACCTCCTGAGATATACTGCCGCCGCAGTGGCACACTGTGTGCCATTTTCTCTGGAGTATCTTATAGTGGAGGTCAGCCTGTGCACACAGCCGATTGTAGCCTCATAGAGGAGATAGCAGCACTTAGACACGGAGGATCTAGGAGTGTACCCACCAGCCTTCACCATCTGATACTTAACAGACTTTTGGGTGCTGGGACAGTAGTTATGGAAGCTGGATACAATTGGAAAATTGGAAAGCAAAGCATCAAAGACAATTAGGACAGCCTCTTCATTCTTCTCTACAGCGCACAAGCTTTCAATTACAACTGGCACGAGTTTGCATACCAGCGAGATCTTTGAAAAATGGATAGTGAAATAAGCCAGGCTTAAGCAAGAGGCTATTGATAATATTCACACTTTTATTCACCTTCACCTTCTTGTTATACACATTATTAAAAACACACACACACTCTTACACAAACGCTAAATAGCGCTGGAAGAAGGCCCAGATGTGTGTGACAGTTGCTAACTAAACTGTAGCTTTTGGATCCTGATGAATGGAATCCATTTGTGATTAAGCGAGAGAAAATAGATATGTGGGCACACACACTTTCTACTTTCTACGATACTCCGGGGTTGAATGAGGGGCATCTAGCAGCCACTGAAAAGATTCCTGAGAGTGAGCAATTCAAATTAAGTGTTAACCCTTTTCATCGCCCAAACAACTCTCGAGACCGGATTCCAGAACCTTCTACTTTGCGCAGATAAGAGTTAATAGCTTGGGGCAATTATACCTCCTCATGCAAACCCAGAGAGTGAGATGATGACATGACCCTCCAGATCACATGACCCTCCAGATCACATGACCCTCCAGATCACATGACCGGTGCAGAAAATGTGTATTTGATCGGCATTGCTTCCATGCACCCTGCAGGCCCGACAAAGACAAATAATTAACTAATATTATCGAATATATCAAATACAGCAGTTCTGTAAGAGACAACACATGGGGAGAAAGAAAGGGGATATCCTTCTTCTGTTTTGGTTTGACATGATTGACAACGTGGAATGGATGCAGTGGTAGAGTAGATAGAGTCACTATGGGGGTGGGAGTGTGATGTCACGCACAGTCTGAAGATTCAGAGTCAGGGCATTCTAATGGCGTGAAGGCAGCGGGGGATGATGAAATGACCTGTGAAGTGCCGCACAATTCCAACAAATATAAAAAACTAAATAAACAGGCATTAAACAAAACAGTCACTGACGTTCGGGGTGAAAACACCGCGCCTTGCAGACAAAAAAAAACCCCCAGCAAAGCTATCTTTGAAAGAGGTCACCCCTTTGTTAGTTCTTGTAAATCAACGGAAGAGACCGATGTTCTCTAGACAAAAACACACGAGACAGTCCCGTCACTCCAGGGAGTCGTCACAGTCACACAGTGTTGTGGGAAAGAGCAAATGAGCCAAGACATTCGCTTCTTCAAGTGTGTGTGTGTACAAAGACACCGCCTCGTTACGGACTCCACACACACACACAACGTGGGCCAGGTGTGTTTTACTTTGTATGCTATATATATATATACGCACACACGCAAACATGTAGCAACAGAGACACAATGCAACATCCACAATCCTATGTGCACATAGCCAAAAGAATGAGAGGAAAAACTAAAAGAATTTGAGGAAAAACGATGGAAGGAAAAAACGTAGGCCTGTCCGTGTAAGCTACATGCAAACAGGCAGAAAAACAGGCGGAATTCCTCAAAACGGAGCATAGCATTCCAAAGCATTGCAAGTTTTCAAGGTTATTTTTTGTCATGGGCTGCCCCCAGCTCAATAGACGTAATAGCCTGGTTTATTTTTGCTTGCAATTTAAGTCGTTGTATAGTCACCATCCGTTATTTCTGAACTAGAAAAGAAACAAACCACACAAACTCCAACACACACACACACACACACACACACACACACACACACACACACACACACACACACACACACACACACACACACACACACACACACACACACACACACACACACACACACACACACACACACACACACACACACACACACACACACACACACACACACACACACACACACACACACACACACACACACACACACACACCCCCAGAACAGGAGTTTGTTTTTTGCCATGTCAGTATCCCACTCTAACTTAGAGGGGGGGGGGGGGGTGGTTGGGGCGGTGGTGGACATGAACAATCACCTAGGCTGTACTCTGCAAATCAATCAATTTTATCATCCCCACTGAATAACTCAAATGTTTAATTCCAATAACAGCCAGCCCGGGCCAAGCGGTCCATTTGGTTGCTAGGGCAACCGTCCAGCAGCAGCCGAGAGCTGGAGAGCTGGGCTCTGGATGGAGGGGCATCAATCAGGGGTGGCGGCGATGGCATGCTAGGACCGAACCAAACAAGGGCTGAGGGGGGGGGGGGGGGTCAGTGGATGCTGAATGGCGGTACGAGTACGCAGACTTTATAGAGAGAGAAGAGAGAAAGAGAAAGAGAGAGAGAGAGAGAGAGAGAGTGTATTGATTCAGCTGCAGGGTAGTTACATTTGTGTTTTGACACCCTTCTTATGTTCCGCTTCCTCGAGACACTTGTTCAACACTATTCCGCGTACATGTTCGTGTGTATCGAGCACACCTTTACATGCACTGAATATAAGACCGATGTATGCGTGAAAATACTAATGGGCTACACTAACCCGTTAGACCAACTGTTACTCCATATCGGACGTATATATTGATGGGTTAAATGCAGAGAAACACATTTCACTGTGTGTGTGTGAACATGTACAGTATGTGACTAATAAAGAGGAATCAATCCTCCAGATTTAGATCAAGGATCAAGGATATTTCCCAGTTCATACCATCCATTAAAACAACCCCAAGAGGGGGACACACACACCACCCTCCCCCCCCACCCCTCTCTTGGGGAGGGTGGTGTGTGTGTGCGTGTGCGTGTGTGTGTGTGTTAAAAGGGAGGACAGTTCGGTGCCTGTCATCTCTGTCATTCGCCAGGATTTGTAGTTTTACAAAATGTCTGTGTCTCTGCACCTAGGTCGGTTCTTTCTCACATTTTTTGCGGGTGGTGAAAATGGACACTTTGCCTGTAGCACTCTACGTCCTCGCCCTTTGTACTTTTGTTGGAACGCACTGATGGGGAGGATAAAGAGACTGCAGCTCATATGTCAAGTCAGACCACCTCTCCTTTTTACTTTTTCTCTCTCTCTCTCTCTCCCCCTCTCCCTTCTTCTCCCTGGGAAGCTAACCTGGGGACATAGGCCTGTCCGGGCAGGCTAGCAGCTCACATACAGTTGGGACTCGTTTTAGTTATGGGCAACAGAAATACAAATCAACACAAAATTCTGTGGTCACCCCCCCCCCCCAACTGACAACACGTGGACGCAAACACTACGGTACTGAGTACCGTAGCTTTAAAAACATGAAAAACCCATTTGTTCCCGTAGCAGCGCATGAGCTTTAATCAGCCGGAATGTTTATAGCACCGGTCGGTACAATAA